>CM076577.1:1298012867-1298490161 GCA_034641835.2 Pinus albicaulis
GGATTATGAAGAAATATTGGAATTTTCCGATTTCTAAACATTCATGCCAAATTTATTTAGAATTATTATATTGATTCTCGTACGACTCCTCGAGTATTTGATTGTTGAGAAGAGTTTGAAAAATTAAAAAAGATATTGAGAACATTTACAAAAGCTGGATTAGAAAAAAAATCAGACGAAAAATTACAAACAACACACAGATTATCTTAAAATTCTTAGCAAAAACAATGTACTGTGTTATTCTTAAATTGGGCCGGATGGGGAAACCAATTGGCCCAGGTAGAGCACTTCCCGCACAGCCTACAAGCCTGAAACGAATAAGATCAAGAAGCCATTTATTGCAAGCAGGAGGATACATGATGTTTCAGATATGTCATCTGCGAGGAGATATGACAAACTTCAGTTATCGGAATTTGGAAATTATGTGTTGAAATGACACATGGTTAACTGTGATTCGACAGATGGTGGGAAAAAGGTTAAATGTGCCATGGAGTCACATTCCTTAATAATCACAATTGAGATGTCGTTTGGAAACGCTCCAATACAGTGTAACCAGTTTTCGAAGTTGTTTTGTTACATCACTCCAAACAGATGGCCGCTGACCATTCGATGCAGACAAACGACGAAACCAGCTTGAAGACCTCTCCCTTAAAGAATGCCTTTGACGTAATTATATTATAATGTATCCATTAATACATCCATGTCGTGTAACGTTCTCCAGACGGTGAATTTTAGTTTGTAGGTGTGAAATTTTGTGAACAATGATAACTAAAGTTTGAGAAACCACGTAATTTCAAAACATAATCTATCATGTTTGATTTTCACAATTTTTTTTCAAGTAGGATTGTTATTATATTATTATTTAAATTATTTATTTATTTTTTTAAAGTTTGATTCGTGAGTTAAAAATTTAAGAATTATATTAGTGGAATATATATATAGTAAGTTTGGTAGGACTTCATCTTCACGGAGTTGATTTTAGTGAGACTTTTTGGAGCTTTTGGTGTTGGAATTCGGAAAAAATTGAGGTAAAATCATGGATAGTAGGGGTCTATTCAAGTCCTTGTTCAAGTGATCTAATTTACAATGCTATTCAATTTTTAACTTGCGTTTATGTAGGTGTTATGGAGTTTTGGGTAGTGACCTGAGGCTTGTGCCTAAAAAAGTGGCACAAAATTCAGGGTCATAGGCTCAGAACTACCTGGAAAATTCCCCAGTCCCACACATGCCCATGTTGTGCGAGCTACTAGAGGTTTCCAATCGCACTCCTACCCATATCAAGGTTGCAACTAGGGGATTGATGCACTAAAAGGTCAGTTTGTCTCAGGGGCTAGCCTCTTGGAAGGTTTGGATGTCTCATGGGTCTCCTGTAGCAAGTGAAAAAGGTATGTGTTGTTGTGTTCCATCGATTCCACTTCCTTAATTGACACATAAGGAGTTAAATCATATCATAGTTACTCTTCATCACATGTCTACCCCGGTTGGTCAGTTACTTGGGTTTATATGGGGGGATGGTGTTACAATAAGAAACACTATTGTCTTATAATTGGCATATTAGGTTTTTGATTTGTGAGTAATAAATACACTACAAGGAAAAGACCCTCTAGCAGATGTTTTTAAAGAACCCCTTATAAAGATTTCCTAGATATCCATTTGTAGCGAAGGTCTCTAGAGGAGGTTGGTGGGTGGAGGTTTTTGCGGATGTTTTTTGTCCGGTGCATTTCTCATCGTAAACCGCACTGGTGCGTTTTACTCACAATGCACCGGTGCGTACTAAAAATTGGCACACCAAGACACCATGCTTTTTGTATAAACCCACTCGGTGCATCTAAGTACTATAGCGCATCGATGCTTTATGTATAAACAGACCCGGTGCGTCGCAGTAATCCAGCGCAACGTAAGGACGTGCGGTGCACCACCGATAATACCACCCGGTGCGTCTCAAAAACTTGCGCACCGAAACGGGGTTAAATAAAAAAAATTACCTGCTGTAAAAACATCATTGTTACTTCTTCAGTGCTCCAGACCTCTCATGCACCGCTGTGAATTTGTCTTTTGTGAGGCGCCCTGCCATTGGTGCTCCCATTGCATGCACTGTTGTCGTCCATTGCCCACCTTTTGGAGTTCGGATTTTTGAAAATGGTGGGAAAATTTGGTTTCTTCAATTCCTCAAAAAATATGCCTCCTCAAAGCGCAAATGAACAAGCATTTTTCTTGTTTCTCAATAACTAAACGTTTTAGCGGATTAGATTTTTAAAAAACCTTAAAATTAACCGTTTAAATAAAGAAAATATTCTGTGTGGTGCACTTGAGCCATTCGTCTCACACCGTTTGCAGTGTTGCTTATAAATTTATAGGCCACACCGTGAACGGTGCTAATGGAAACCGCACCGGGTTCCGGTGCGGTGCCGAAAAAATGCGCACCGTGACTAATTTTAAAACTAACATGGCAGTGCATTCCTTTAAATGACCACACCGTTGACTCTGTACTAGTGTCGGGAGGGCGATGTGTTGACCAAACTATTCGCCCCAAGGTTGTTGGAGCCCTTGTTTTGAAATAAAACAGTTTTTGAGTTCCAGATAATAGGTGGCAGAACGCAACCTCGATAGACAGAGAGCTATCACGGTTGTGAAGAATTGAAAAGTAAGTGGCGCGGATGTTGTGGGGACGAGCAGAGATGGCAGAAGGAAACGACAAAGAACAAGTAGTGAAATGTCAGTGATTAGGGAAATACAGAAAATGCAAGAAAAGAAAGGGCGGAAGAACTGTCAATTGTGTTGGCAACGAAACAAATAGGCATCCGGCCAGCAAAAGACAGAGGTTGGTGCAGTAGGGATCAGAGAACAGGAGCCGTAGGAAAGCTCTATTCGTTCTGTTTTGTTATGTTCTCTCTCTCTCTCTCTCTCTCTCTCTCTCTCTCTCTCTCTCTGTTCATGTTGTTCTCTCATGTGTGACACCATTGTAATCAGTTCTGTCAGGAATGCTCTGAGGAGCTCTGTAACTATTTCTTGTTGTTAATGAAAAGCTTATGATCTGAGTTCAATATTGTCTCTGATTTATTTGAATGTGCGGGTCACTTTAAATTTTGGGTTTTTCATCCTCAATGCGTTGCTGAGTATTGTCATTTACAGAGTAGTTTCACTCATTGGTAGCACGTAGTCTCGTGGGTTTTAAGATATGTCGTGTTTGATCGATACCTGATCTGACCCTAACTTTCGTAAGGTCGTGTCACGCCTCGGGTGAGACGCTATGCTCTTCGGAGTAGGGTGAAAATGTCAGCGTTGTGCTAGACTACTGTGGAAAACCTTGTTGGCTTCCATCAACCTCGGTCTCGCCCCAGAGACCTCTTTTCTTGCCAACAAATGGTTCTGTTGCCGGGACCAGAAATTTCATTATGGAATTAGATCATGGTATCACAGATCTTCGAGAAATAAATATGAAACTGGTGGGATAACCACCTATATCAGTTCATAGCTTAACAAGCGGAGGTGAGATAACAAAAGGAGAAAACTGTTAAGAATCGGGTTCTATTCTCTGAATCCGCCAGTGATACCTACGAGATCTTCTGGGGAAAGTTTCTAGAGGAGCTCTATAACTGGTTGCGGAGACTACAAACCAAGACAGTCCAGAGAGGCTCGCGGAAGGTCTGTCGCAAGTGGGTGCACATAGATCTGGTAGCACTTCATCAGTTAGATACTGATTTGACCCAAGCTGTAGATTTATGGGTGCAATCTACCTTGGAGGGATACATAGTGGAGTTTGCAGCTGAATGCTACCAGTATTTCTCGAAAGCGGAGGACATATTCAGATTAGCGCTGCACGGAGAGCTGTTGAAGGAGATCCCCTTATGGATCAAAGCTTTGATGGTGGACGAAGGGTTAATGGAGTTCCAAAAATCTGAGATGGAGACCTAAACCTCCAATACTAGGGGAAGGAGTTGAGGGAAATATGTTACAAGTACGTTGAAAAGGGGACTAGGGATATGGATGCCGAGACCTCCAGGAGGTTGAGGGAACGACGAGCACATTAGATGGCACAAATCGCTGAGAAATGGCGATAAAGAGTGATGAAGGAGTTGGAAAACTGGGAAAGGAATAGAAGAGACAAGGAAAAGGCGCCTTAGATGACAAAGGAGATAGAAGGTCAGATGTGTTCCCAAGATATGGGGGGGCCATCAAGGAAGTGCGGCAGGTGTATAGGAGCCCAACCCAAGCAGAGAAGGGAAAGGAGTACGACGGAGATGGCGCGTGCCCTGAGGAGATGTCTGATGTGGAGTTTCATGTTGCGATGGAACAACTATTCCGAGAGGGGTCAGCACCCATAACCCCAGGTAACTCTATTCCCTAAAGTTCAAGCAGCTCTAGTCTCGACCTTCCCCTGGTACTTTATCAACCACTAGGTGAAATTTTTGTTAAGTTACGGGAATTGAGCAAGTTGAATAGTGTTCAGTCTACAACAGTAATACACACTAGCAGCAGTGCTAGTAATATCATTTCACAACTGAGAGTCAGGGGTTTTTTCCTAGTAACCCCCACACAAGGAAGCATGGCGGGATCATTTACCCGGTACCCAGAGTTCTCTGGGAGGGGTAACGATGATGTGGAACAACACTGGTACCTCTGCGAGGCCATTTGGAGGGCTCGGCAGACACTAGAGGCAAGTAAATTGATAGAATTTCAAGCTACTCTAAGGGAAAGGGCTCTACGCTGGTTTATAAAGTGGTTTGAGGCTCATCAAAACCCAGCGATAAACGATGTAAAGAGGGATTTTGTTAAGGAATTCAAACTACCCCAAACAGATCAGCAGGGTTTGTCAAAAATGTGGGAGATAAAGCAGCGAGAAGGGGAAACGGCATGGGATCAAATGAGGAGATTCAAGGATGCAGTTGGAAAACTCAACTATCCGATCGATCCGAACCATCAGAGGGATTGGTTTATCAAGGCCCTTCTGCCACTAACAAGAACCCTGCTGACACAATAGAAGATCAGGACGTTGCAAGACGCATTGGAGCAGGCTATGAAGATAAAGGCCATGGCAGGTTATCCGCAAGAATTTAAAGGAGGAGCATCAACTCAGGACCCTTCCATACTAGGAATACAACATCAAATAGCTAGCTTGACAGAGAAATTAAAATAAATTCAACCAATGCGTCCAGCGAGGCCAAACGTATGGTGTACGCATTGTCTAATGGAAGGACACATGGTAACCGAATGTCCTCGGCTACGGGGCCAGAATGTGGGGACATCAACAACAGGGGCACCGAGAGCTCCGCCAACAGGAGGGGTTGCGTAGATAAACACCCAGGGATTATATCTGCCGCAACACCCGTACACGGGGTTCCTTGTGCAATAGAATTCAGCGGCGATTGAATATTGCGAAATATGTAAAAGCATGGGTCATTCACCCGGTCTATGCCCCATATTGCAAAAATACTCCAACGTTCTGAACAACATATATTGTGAGTTCTGTGCGTCTACCACACACAACACAGAGCAGTGTAGGGCTCTGGATGCCTTGGTGGAATGATTGGACATACCTTCATATAGAGTGAACGAGGCTCCCAGAGGAAGGGGAGGAGGCATGAGCAGAGGCCAAGCGGGAGGAAGAGGGCTAGTACAATTCTACAACTGTGACCAAGAAGGCCACGTAGCTAGGGAGTTTCCACTTCCTAGGAGACCCTGGTGCTCTCAGTGCAGAGTTAACACGCACGCAACAAAATACTGCCTAGAGCTCATAAAGAGATGGAAGGAAAGAGCGAGACAAAGAGGAAAAAATTTGGTAAATGCAGAGCCAAGAATAATAGAGGGTCAGGCTATGCCAAACGTAGCCATAGTGATGCGAGGAGGGAAAAGAACCCGAGAAGATGCATAGACCACGGAACCGATAAAATTGATAAAGCCAACATCGCCAAAGCCACTGTTCAGGCCAGAAAGACAAAAGCAATACTTCAAAGAAGTAGTGGAAACCTTCGCCCAGCTCGGGGGAAGCAAGGGCATTGAGTTACCCCAGGCCAAGGAAGATAACGAGAACCAAGTTAGTACAAGTACTATGATTGAAGAATGGTTCCGTTTATTCTTAAAAATTGTTAACAACGTGCCAATGTTGGAACAGTTAAAGCAGAACTTGGAAAGGGTGGTGCAGGAGGCCACTGGACCAAGCGAGTCAAGCGGTACCACTCAGAAATACATACGAAGAGTAAAGAGAAATAAGAGAAGGACAGGAAAAGAGTTCCAGGTGAATACTCAAGTCGCGAGATTCCAAATTAAAGACACCATGCTTGACCTAGGGTCAGATGTGAATATATTTCCAAGGAAGACATGGGAAGCATTGAGAAGATTGAGGCTGACATATTCACCAATTCAACTCCAAATGGAAAACCAGTACTAAATTGTGCCCATCGGTACCCCGGAGGAGGTTGAAGTCGATGTTGCGAGAGTAAAGACATTTGCAGACTTCAAGGTGATAGACATTATGGGGGATAAATATCCCTATCCAGCATTACTGGGGATCGACTGGGCTTTTGAAAACTATGCAGTGATAGATAGGAACTGATGGTCTTCGAGGATGGGGAGGTCAGGGTCACCCAGCCACTCGACCCGTATCAAGGTCCTCGATACACAAAGTCTATTGACAAAAGAGAAGATGCTCAGCTTCTCAATCATTTGTATCAAATGATTGCAGGAAAAAGGGAAGATTATATCAACCCAACAGCGGGGGGATCAGTGAGTTGGAGAAGTATTCAAAGCTCAGACTTAGGCTCAGAGATAACCTGGGATGATTGGCAACAAGGGGGATATGAGACCAATACTAGAAGGTGCGGCACCATCAGAATAATCAATTAGATCAGGACTGAGGTAAGAGATTACCCAATGTTACCAAATATGAATGATGTGAATACTTTTATTACTAAAATAGAAGATAAGGTGCCAGCAGACCATAGGGTCCCACTCATGGATGTGGCCTTACAGTCCACATCAGCGAGATGGTGGAGTAACCACTGTAACTCACTGTTGTGATGGGACAAAGTGGCGGCAACATTGAAAGCCAGGTTCAAGGGAGAAGAAGAACCACATTTCACTCAAATATTCCAAGGGGACTCAGACCCCAGAAAAAATTTGAAAGAGTGTGAAGATCAATGGAAAATTGCAGGATACCTGGAGGAGATATGGGTCCACAAGTTTATACATTCACTGGATGTGATTCCACAAGCTTGGTACCTAACGGAGGAGAGGAAAAGAGGAACTAGCACTTGGCGAGAAGTTACGGGGAAATTTACACACTACTTCTTATTTGAAGGAAAAATAGAACGAGTCAGCCAAGCATTAGAGGCTATTAAAAAGGTATTGTTCTTCCCGGAGAATCAGGAGGAGGATGAGAAACCACTCCTGAACCAAAGCGTCAGACAATCGGTAGCATGTAAAAAGATAAACAGTGAAATGGACGATGATGATCTAGAGGGACTTAGACATCTGTATTTTGAAGAGACGGAGGGGGAGCGGGATATTCAGGAAGACCCGACAACCAAAGGAATTCATCTGCTACCACTAAAAACCAAGAAAATGACCATTGGGACCGAAGAAGAGCCCAAACTGGCATCAATTGGTGATTATTGGGATGCTAAGATGACCAAGTAAATACCAAAGGGGACATTGAAAATAATTGAAAAGAATCAAAGGGGACATGGGAGAAATACGTATAATCCTGAAGCCCGATGCAAGACCAATCAAGCATAGACCCTATCGGTTGAATCCAAGGGTGAAGGAAAAGGTTAAAGTAGAAATCGACAAAATGCTAAAGGCAGGGTTAATATTCCGGTGGTGGAAGAATGGGTAAGTCCAATAGTCATACAAAGCAAAAAGGATAAGTATGAAATCCAAGTCTCGTGGACTACAGGAGCTTGAATAATGCCTCAATACATGACCCATTCCCTACTTCGGCGACGAGGTCCTCGACAACGTTTGGGAATGAGCCGTATTCATTTATGGATGGGTTTTCAAGATACCATCGGTATGGATAGCGGAAGAAGATAAGAAAAAGACAACTTTCACCACCGAATGGGACTCCTGCGCATATCATGTAATGCCATTCGGTTTGAAAAATGCACCAACAATATTTTCACGCATTGTGATAGCGGCATGCGACTACATCCACAAATTCTGGAGGTTTATATGGACGTGGACCATCTATAGCATGTTAAAAGACCATGCCACACTATTAAGGATAATGTTTGACCGGTGTAGGCAACTCCAGAATTCTCCGAACCTCAAGAAGTGCATCTTTGCGTACCTTTTGGAACACTTCTAGGACACATAGTATGCAATCAAGGAGTTTGCGTGGATCCAAAGGTAGTTGTTATAGTTAACATGGAGGCACCAACTGAAGCAGTGAGGTCACCGTAGGCCACACTAGATACTACAAGCGATTCATCTACAACTACACGAAGATAACAACCCCATTAGAGAAGTTGTTGCGGAAGTCGGAACTTCAATTGGAGAGAGAATTGCACGACACCCTAAAATACTTTGAAGGAAAATTTGGCAAGTGCACCAATATTGGTTCATCCAGATTGGGACAAGCAATTTCATGTCCACATTGATGCTTGAGCATCGCACTCGTTCTAGCTCAACCAGGGGACACTACAGTTGATCACCCGGTGTATTTTGCAAGTAAAAATTATCAATAGTAGAACGAAACTACACCACAACAGAGCGAGAAGCATTAACAATGGTGTATTCCTTCAAAATTTCCGCCACTACCGCTAGGGAGTATGTTCAATATTTTCATAGACCATTCAGCTTTGAAGTACCTAGTAAACAAACCGGTCTTAGAGGGAAGAATATGCAAATGGCTCCTACTCTTTCAGGGTTCACCTTTGAGGTGATAGTCAAACCTAGGCGGCTAAACGTGGGGCCGACCACCTTTCAAGGTTGGAAAATGGGGAAAATGGAGGGTCCTTGGATGATCGGCCCGACGCTAATATTTTTAGAGTCAAAGCCATCCCAGTACCTAGATCGATAACAACCTACCGACAACGGCGTGCCCAAAAGAATATACAACGGTCCAAAAAAGACACTTAGTAGTCTGATGGCAGAGTATCAGTTGATAGCGGGACACTTGTACAAGATGGGGCTGGACCAAATCTTACGACGATATGTCCTGGACCACGAGAGGGAATTCGTACTATGGGAGTGCCACTGTGGAGTTGTGGGAGGGTACGTAGGAGCAAAACCAACGGCGAGGAAAGTACTACAGGGGGGTTTATGGTGGCCCATGGTACACATTGAAAGTAAGGTGTTCGTAAATAAATGCGATGTTTTCCAGAGGACGGGAAATCCATCGCACAGATATGAGCTCCCACTACACCCAGTAAAAGCACTGCAACCATTCGAGAAATGGGCCGTTGATTTTATAGGCCCGATTTCACCTGCTGCAAGACACTCACAGGCCCGGTATATCATCACGGAAACAGACTATTTGACAAGGTGGGCAGAGTCAATGCCAGTGAAGGATTGCACAGCTGAAGCAGCAGCTCGTTTCATATTTGAAAACATAATGATCAGGTTTGGTTGACCGAAAAGTTTGACAAGTGATCAAGGTACACATTTCAGCAATGCTACCATTAAATCCCTGCTCGAAAACTTCATGGTACAACATCACAAAAGAAACCCTTACCATCCACAAGCCAATGGTACGGTAGAAGCATTCAATAAGATCCTAGAGAAGGGCTTAAAGAAGATCTGCAACGCTCAACGAGACGACTGGGACGAACGTATACCAACAACCTTGTGGGCGTACAGAACAACTATCAAGAGGCTCAATAACCAGACATTGTTCCAGCTAGTGTATGGGAGAGAAGCCGTAGTACCAACAGAGTTTGTCATACCGAGCCTTCTAATCGCGAAATCACTCCAGCTATCAGAGGAAAACTTGTTAAAGGAACAGTTACAGGAACGACAGGAGCTGGAAGAAGACATGTTTTTAGTAGAATTCCACCAAACTTTCTAGAAATAGAGACAAAAATCTTGGCACGACCGCCATATCAAGCGTAAGACTTTCAAGGTTGATGGAAAATTTTTACTCTATGATAGTAAGTACCAGAAGTTCCCAGGGAAACTGAAAATGCATTGGCTAGGACCGTACCACGTAATCGAAATCAAAGATTTAGGAGCAGTTCGGTTAGCACAACTGGACGACCAGATACTGCCAGGATGGGTGAACGACGCATGCCTAAAACCCTACCACGAGTAAGTTTCGAATTTCATTTTCAATAACTCTCGCAACCTAGAGGAGTCAGTAAGGTAGATTAGGTTGGATTAGATAGAGTCAATAACTCTCTTGCACCTGAGAAGAGCTTAGATAGAACTCCCAATAAAATAATCTTAAAGAATAAGACAGATAAAAGTTGTGATGCGGAGACCGCAACGCAACCAATTGTGGTCGGGGGGAGGGAAATGTCCAGCATGGCATCAACATCAGTGAAAAAGTGTGTCAAACATAATTCCATCATCATGGCTGATTGTACCCATGTTAGTTCATAGGATTGCCGAGATTTGGAAAGTAATTTCCATAATTAGCATCATCCATACCGCAATAAATTTATAGGCCAAATCATTACCCGTCGCGTTCGCCCAACTCCCAAAACCACAGTCAGATTTGTCAGAACCCTCATCCTGGTAACTAATCGCATGATTATAGCCATGGGGGAAGGCAGGGAAAATTAATTAGTTATGGGGTCTTATCAACCTCATGCGTGTCGGTTACTTACAAAACCTGCATGACAGATAGCGCGAGAATTCCGGAGAAATCCGAGTTAGAACTAGAAACAATTGAGGTAGCAAGAGAAACATCAACAAAAGAAGTTCAAGGAAAGCATCCAGAGGCAAAAATTTATAAAGAAAGGAAAGGAGTAGCTCTGCAAGTGTACCAAAGTAGAGCTAAAATGACCAGATTAGCGCCAACAATCGTTGAGTAGGAGCTCGATGAAAGGGTCCAGAAGATGAAGTCCCTGGTGGGAAAATATGATAGCACGTCGTTGATTGATATCGACCTAACAGACTCCTTCCAATTTCCAACGATGAAGAAACAGGTCTACATGGATAATTATGCCATAGAAGCAGGACAGGAAGCAGCAAGAGTACTTCCAGAGTTCATAGGTGTTCAACAGTCCACCATACTAAACCTAAGAAATCTGCTAGTGTTCGGCACTACAGGGGAAACGATGTAGTGCACCAAGTTTCTGCTGAGTAGAATCCACAATGGGTCGTTGTGGCTGGGAAGAGAAATACCAATTCATGGGAAGACATTCACAGATTGACCGGGCTGTCACAAGAAGGGAGAGACGTCTCCACGACTTTCCAAGTTGTGTCCAAGATAGCGAAGAAAGCAGGATATGGTGACTACTACAGGAAGTATGACACCAAGAGAGGGGGAAAAGGGGCCAAGATAGACTTGATCAACAAGCCAGAGGTCAAGTTTTCCTGCTATATGATTGCAAGCAAAATGATGAGACATTACACAAAAGGGGAGTGCACGCTAGATACCATCTCTGTTGCGAAGCACTGTATCCAGGGGGCACAACTGAATTGGTGTTCGTTTCTGCTTAATGAATTATTTGAAGCCTATGAGGACAACTATAAGAGGGCCACTGGCTTCATCTATGTGTATCTTATCATGGCGTTGGCAATGTGGAAATGGACATTTCCAGGAATCAGGCAACCTCTGGAAGTTGTAGCGAGCCAACCATTAGCAATGAAATTCACACCCTGAAGAGTATCAAGGGACCCCAGCACTAAGGAGGTGAACGAGGAAGCGTTCAAATTTTGGTATAGCCAGTTGGTGGATGTCGCAATGAGCCAACAGAGAATTCCAAGGAACTTAGTGGACAGCTATGCTGCGTAAGTATGGTTTGGGGTTAACCATAAGCAAACCTACATCCGGATAGCATGTGTGCCGAAATCGACCTTCAAGATGAGGCTGTTGAAATTTCGAATCGATGAGCGGGTTTTCCACACAGAAGTATGCTCGTGGCTAGGAGTAGTAATGGAGATCAGAAGTGGAGTCTACGTCTATTCATTTGACGGCATGCTGCCGGATCCATTACCAGGAGAAACATTAGAGGAAGCGATGGCCAGGATGTCACGACTACAGCTAACACCAATCATCGAAGAATTGAACACCAAGGTACAAAGCTTTAACCGAGTAGTTCAAACTCTCACAAATGATTCCTCATTTTTTCCCACGTTTACGGAATTTCAAGCCTCAAATTCTGCCTCATCTTCCATCACAGTCCCCATAGTCATGACCATACCACTCAATTTATTCAGTTCAACAGCAGCGGCAACACAGTCCCTGTCAAAAGAGTAAGGCCCCAAAGCCACCCGTAGCTACACCAAAAGCCAAAAAGCCAAAATTTACAATGTCTAGCCAGGTGGTTGATCTCACGGGGGAAGATCAAACACAACCAATGGACACGGGAGCCTCGATCTAGGAAGATCCATTGACAGAGACCCAAGTGACTCAGGAGTTGCCTCTGATAAACCCCTATTCCTTCATAAATATCCATATATCTCCACCTCGCACTCATGACTCATCGACCCACATCTCATACCCCTCCAAAGATCATTCAGCCCGTACGCCCTCCACATCAGCCACCATATCCAACCCAATTAGAGCAAGGAGTAAGATAAATGGAGACAACGAGGTAGAAGTTAAATCTGGTACAACATTGGTACCTGAGGTTAACCAAACCCTGGTTGAACAAGTCACCTTCTAGGACCTTGTAAGAAGTGGGGGCTCTTTTACTACAGATACAACACCCCCGATTGAGGAGCTAAACCCATTTTAGCAAGCAAACCTGATACTTCAGTAGGTGCAGCCCAATATAAACATGGGTAGCCCCAGTAATCCGCTACTGCAACAAACACCGCCGCACTCATCGCAAGAGCACTCAACCAAGTCCATTGCGAGCGGTCAACCGCTCCAACAGAGACAACCAAATCAAGATATCTCTGGAGCTGAAAGTATGCAGACCCAGGGAACGACGCAGTTGTACAACTTCATTCAGTGGGCAGCATAATAGGAAGAAGGGCTTCACGTAGAACTCTAGCAGAAATTCGAGCAGCAACAGGTACACATCATCACGTTTACTGAAGAGTGTGAACAACTGAAGATAGAGAAAACCAACCTACAGGGCCAACTGGATACGGTGACAAAGGTCTTCTGGGACCTTTGGCCAATGGTAACAACTCACAGTCCTTAGATACCAGATGATTTATTAGAGAGTGACGTAGTCGGACGGTCCATTCACATCCCAGTGGCCTATTCGGCCCTCAGTAAAGAAAACCGGGAACTAAAAGCAACACTGGCAACAAGGCCCGCGCTACCAGACCCATTGGTCATTTACACAGAGAAGATAACAGAAAGGTAGAACCAAGTAGCCGGGATGCAGGAAACACTAAGTACTACGGCAAGGGAAGTGTATGACCTAATGAAGGGTCTACATGAATGGTCAACCTCACTCACTCTTAAATCACAGCCGATTTCGGCACAGCTACAACTGGTGTCAAAGGAGATTTAGGAAGCCACAGACCTCGACGGACTTGACCAACTGTACACTCAAGCAGAAGAGCTGGAGGTCAAGATACAACAAATTGAGGAACATTTGGCAACATCCAAACACGCTCTCCGGGAACTAAGGCAACCTGTCAAACTCCAGGCCCAAACCATGCAGCAAATGGTCGCGGAGGCCAACATAAAAATCAAAGACGTCTTTGGTAATCTGTCGCCCGTCTCAAGGGAGCCAGAATCAGAATGGGTCACTGTATAGACAAACATGCTCTTAGAGGAATGGTAACAGGCCATTGTAGGCTTCAGGTAACTCAAAGCATCCACACTGGAAAAGGTCCTCGAGTTGGGGCCCTTGTTTGGACAGGAAGGAGAAAAAGAGAAGACATGATTGGCCATGGAAGCAAGCAGACCGATGGAGACTAAGGCAGTAGAAAACAATTGACTTGGGACGAGTTAATAGGATGTAGTCGGGGCCTGTTGGGGCCCTTGTTTTGAAATAAAATGGTTTTTGAGTTGCAAATAATAGGTGGCAGAACGCAATCCCGGTAGATAGAGAGCTGTCACGATTGCGAAGAATCGAAGAGCAGGTGGCGCGACTGTTGCGGGTACGAGCACAGATGGTGGAAGGAAGCGACAGAGAACAAGCAGTGAAATGCCAGTGATCAAAGAAATACAGAAAACTCCAGAATGGAAAGGGCAGGAGAACTGTTAGTTGCATTGGCAACGGAACAAATAGGCATCCGGCCAGCAGAAGACAGAGGTTGTCGCAGTAGGGATTAGGGAACAGGAGCCGTAGGAGAGCTCTATTCATTCTATTTTGTTCTGCTCTCTCTCTCTCTCTCTGTTTTCATGTTTTTCTCTCATGTGCGACACCATTGTAATCAGTTCTGTCAGGAATGCTCTTAGGAGCTCTGTAACTATTTCTTGTTGTTAATGCAAAGCTTATTATCTGAGTTTGATGTTCTGAGTTCAATATTGTGTCTCTGATTTAGTTGAATGTGCGGGTCACTTTAATTTTTGGGTTTTTCATCCTGAATGCATTGTTGAGTATTGTCATTTACAGAGTAGTTGCACTCATTGGTAGCACATAGTCTTGTGGGTTTTAAGATATGTTGTGTTTGATCGATACCTAATCTGACCCTAACCTTAGTAAGGTCGCAGCACGCCTCGGGTGAGACGCTATTCTCTTCGAAGTAGGGTGAAAATGCTGGCGTTGTGCTAGACTACTGCAGAAAACCTTGTTGGCTTCCATCCTGAACCTGGGTCTCGCCCCAGAGACCTATTTTCTTGCCAACAGGGGTGGATAGTTAGGTCAGGGCACCGCTCTCCTGAAAACATTACATAGGCAATGGCGCATTCGATTACAGGACCGCGCCATTGACCATGTAATGTTGTTAGGTGGGTGGTACGCTAACCAAAAGATCCGCCCTAGAGTAAGTGTATCATTGTGAGGTTGAAAACCTCATTTTATCCGTCAGCCTGTGGATTAAATTCCATGCTCCTCTTCAACTTCGTGTCCATCATTCTCCACAAAATTTTCCAAAACTCTCCAAGAAAAAGAAAGTGAGAGTCTCAATTAGACACAATGGATGTGGGAAACCCAAAATGGACCCATACAAATTGGAACAAGAGATGAGCGGTCTGATCTGTAGTGACCTGCTTCTTAAAAGGCATTAATATACACATTTTACTAAATCAGTTCACACCTACATAAAAATAGTCATGACCTCTCCTAGACAAGGAAAATCGCTTACAAAATCCATTGACACACTTTCCCATGGACGACTCGAAACATGGAGAGATGCGTAGAGCCCCAATTTTCTATTAGCGGGCTTGCAAACTGAAAAAAACACACATCCCTTTACATATTGAGTCACAATATTTTCCATGTGAGGCCAAAACCAAAACCTTTGCAAATGAAAAAGTCTTTTCTACACCAAAATGAACTGACACAAGAGAGGTAAGTGCCTATTTTATTACACGTATCCTTTCATTCGTGGGAATACAAAGTTTTCCAAGATGGTACAATAAAATTCCCTACAAGTTATAATTATCCACCTGCGATCCATGTGTCATTTTTTCATAAATCCCCTTAAAATCATGATAATCAACATATTGTTTAGCATAACTTTAAAAATATAAAGAATCATTTTGAAAAAATATAGAGGAAAAAATAGGAGGGCGAGAAAGCATATCTGCCACTTTGTTGTTGGTGCCTTTCTTGTATTTTATTACCAAGTGAAACTACTGGAGGAATCCCATCCATATGAAATGACGTGCTTGTTGAAGCTTGGTCTGCAACTGAAAGTATTGCAAGGGTTGGTGATCTATGTGAATGATGGCCTCCTTTCTGATCATGTAGTGTTTCCACTTCTTCATAGTTTGAACAAGGCATACAACTCCTTGTCATATGTGGGATAGTTTACAACAGCTTCGGAGAATGTCTCTGAATGGTAACATATAGGTTTCCTTTGGTGCATCAATACTGCTCCCATGGTGTATCCGCTAGCATCTGTCTCGATCTCAAAACGGTGATGGAGGTCAGGTAAGGCCAAAAATGGTGCAGTGTTGATCTTCTCTTTTTGTGTATCAAAGGATTTTTGTTGCTTTCCTCCCCACTGAAAGGTTTTCTTCACACTCGTCAAAGTATGTAAAGGGGATGCAATGACGAAGAAGTTGGAAATGAACCTTCTCCAATATTGCATTGCACCCAAAAACATATGGACCTCTGTGACATTGATGGGTTTAAGCCACTTAACAATCACTTCAATCTTGGAAGGATCTATTTTCAATTTTCCACCACCAACAAAATGACCCAAGTAAACCAACGAGGTTTTACCAAATTCACACTTTGACATTTTGACATGCAATTTATCATTTTTCAAAACATCAAGCACTTTCTTAACATGAAACACATGATCATCCCATGTCGTACTGTAAATAAGAATGTCATCAAGATACACAAGTACAAAATCATCAAGAAAAGGCCCGAAATATCATTCATCACCCTCATGAATGTGGTTAGAGCATTGCATAGTCCAAATGGCATCACCGACCATTCAAAAAAACCCTATTTCATCTTCAATGAAATCTTCCATACACCATGTTCTGCAATCGTGACCTGATGATAACCACTGCGCAAGTCCAATTTTGTGAAATAAACAACATTTTTCAATTGATCAAATAAATCATCAATGCGAGGGAGATATTACTGATTCTTTGTCGTTATTTTTTTGAGTGCCCTGTAGTCGACACAAACTCTCCATGTGCCATCCTTCTTTGGCACCAACATGAAAGGTGAGCCGAATGGAGAAGAACATGGTCTTATGACCCCTTGGTTCAACAATTCTTGCACCTATTTCTTTATCTCGTCCATCTCGATAGATGACAACCTGTACATACCAATGTTCGGTAAAGGAGCATCTTGCTACAAGTGAATCTCATGTTGGATTTCACACTTCGGAGGTAACCCACTTGGTTCCTGAAAAATCCCATCATAGTTAGAAACAATTTATAATTCTTTTTATGAGTGGGATTACAACATTTGAAATCATCAGATGCCTTGACATCTTTTGCTCTCACAACCATGAGCATGCACCCATTGTTGGAATTCACCAATATCTTCATATGACCTACAATTACAATATTAGCATTGACTTTGGTACAATGAGATATAACAATGTATTCCACCTCATCTTTTGTGAGATGATACTTGTTTTCATGGTGAAATAAAACTGCTTTCCTTTCATATATATACGAACTCCCAACGCAATACTACATATATCCAAAGGTACAGCATCAAGATCAACCTCATAAATTAGTTTGGATGCAATCTCAAATCTAGTCTTACATTGCTTGGTTTCATGTAATTTTTATTTATCACACACCCAACCAAGAGGGTAAGGTTTTAGATGAGGTTTGGTTTCTAAACCCAATTTCTTAACCAAGGATTTTGAAATAAAATTTTCTTGTGAACCTAGACCAAACAATGTTTCGACTTTAGTATGTTTCATTATGACTCTAATGTGGAACAATTCAATTCTCTTCCGTTCATTAACAAGAGGCTCAGTTGAATAACTTTTACTCGCATGCAATTTATAATTTTCATTAACATGAAGAGAAAGAGTACCTTGTTTTCCCACTTTTGTGATCAATGCCTCATCACCAGAATCAGATCCAAGGTCCTGCTGCACGGTTGCTACCGTTTTTTGCTTGTTCTTCCCACCAAATCTCTTTGATTTCAACTCTGGATGCAGCTTCCAACAATGGTCATCATCATGGCCATCATTCTTGTAGTGAGTGCAAGAGGGCTTCGTTCCTTCCTCCTTTTTGGTTGTAGCCGCCTTTCAGTCCTTTCCCTTGCCTTTTCCTTTGAACTTGCCATTATGAGGTTTAAAAGAAGATTTCTTTGACTGATCTTCTTTGTCATTCTTGTCCCTAATTTCAAGGTGAATGGACTTCACACTGACCACATCAATATTAGTAGGCCTAAATAATAACAAAGAATGTATTATGTAACTATGTAAAACACCAATATACTTTGTTACAGTTTTGGGTGAATCAAGTGGAATCCCCAAATTCAATTCTTTTTTTTCTAAACTCTTTTGTGAAGCTTTGTACATTTTGACCCTTTCCTTGCCTTAAATATTGTAATTCCAATAATGCCTTTTTTCGATAAACCAAAGGATAAAACTGATATTTTAATGAAGAAACAAAATTGGACCAGGAAGAACAGAGATTTCCCAAGTTTTTGTTTCCTTTCTGCAAATTTCTCTCCCACCAAACAAGAGCGATGCCACTTAGCCGAAGGGATGCTAACTGGACATTTTCCTCATCCTCATTGATCTTTTGAATGTTTTAATACACCTCAATCTGTTTAATCCAATTGTTAAGTTTCTCTGCATTACATTCTCCATTATATGTGGGAAAATCATACTTTACATCTAGCTTTAAAAATGGTTTTTTAGATGTATGTCTATGATGCTTGCTATAATGATGAGAAGAGGAAGAATAATAACTTTCACTGGTGGATAGAGAGGGAGGCAGTTCTCCTCCTCCACCTTCATGGTGTAACGATGCATGATCCTTTAGCTTTTTATTCTCGTGCTTGATTGTCTTCTCATATTTTGCAAATAGCTTGTCAAATTTATCTGCCATGTTGAATAAGATCTTGTGATAATTTCACAATTCTTTTTCTTGTGCATACTCATATTCCATGTTCCGTCTTTGTAGTGCATGCCCTGCTTCGAGATCAAAGGACTTGAGTTTTCCTTCAACTCTTTGGAGTTTGTTCCTGGTTAGCATATATTCATGCAATTCACATCGAAAAATACCTGCTCTGATACCAATATTGATCCAAGATCTTTTAGTTCAAGGATGAATTTAGAATTACATATAATAAAGCATGTTAACCAAGTAAATTAAACCACATGAAAAGAAGCGAAAAAACATAAGAAATCATGAGATCAAAGGCACAACAATTTGATTATGTATTTCACCCAATGTGGGATACGTCTCCGGGCCTTGAGACCTTATTTTATTAAATGGAATCAAAGAAATCAGTTATAAGCAACTTAAAAAAAATGATCCTTATACCTCCAATCCAGATGTTGGCCTAAAAATGGAGAGCTCAGATGGAGAAACAAATTTCACCATTGGATTCATGTCGTGAAATCGTGAAAAATAGACTATAAATTTGTCAAATCTGTCACCAACACCTTTGGCCCACTAAGGGAATCTTTTTCAGCATCTAGCTTATTCCCTTACTCATGGTTCCGCTCCTCCTCCTTTCTCAGGGTTCTGCCGCTCCTCCGCTAACCTGCTTGGTTCGAATGATTTAGGTTGCTCATATATAAAATCATGGGAAAACTTTACTAAGCGAAGTTGTTGGTGCATTGGTAAAGCATCGTGTTAAGAGCGGGTAGGTAAGGAGATTAAGCCCCACCGACCCCCCACACGGAATGGAGATTAAGATTTTGTCGCTAGTTTTTTTTGTTTGAATTTGATATAGTTTTAGGGTTTTCCAATGGGGGCTGACCATGTGAAGCGAACGGATTCAAGCCTTGTCGGCCCCTACAATAGTAATGACATATGTTAGGGGTGGAGTCTGCAGGCACGCGTCCCCGACCCTTTATTTTTTTTTGTTATATATAATGTGTGGTTGGAAAATAAGGGTCACTCGGAAATTAAGTAGGAAAGAAAATTTCTCATTCCGGTGGCTGGATTATGTGTGCTGGTTCGCTGCCAAATTGTTTCCTCGTTAAGCCTGCCACTTGGCCAAGTTTGACCGAAATTTTGACCAGTTATAACTTGACCATACGAACTCAGATTTGACTGGCGTTCACACTGTTGGAATCAAGGGAACGAGCACTACGAACCGGTCCTGGTTTCACCTCCGTCTAATTACTTTTATTTTGAGTTATTTTCAAGGCCACTTGTATTTCTCGATCCTCCCGGATCAACATTGCTATTTCTTCACCACATAATCTTTGAGCTGTCACTTGAACTCCATTAAAAAAATAAACGTCTCTGACCGTCGTTGACGAACTTTGTATAATTGAAATTTTTTTATCACCCAAAGGACAATATTGATACTGGACTACCCTATGGACAAACTCTCATCTATCAAAATGCAACAAACTACACTTTTGATAGTTGTATAGGTGAGTTGTATCAGTACTGAGTGTATCCAGCAGTCAATTATGCAACTGACCTTTCTACACACATGGATCTCATAACATAACTTGTAACCGATGCTCTTGAAGCCTGATGCAAAAGAAGACCCATCAACATACACCATACTCACACTATCAAATTAGCAATACGTTATTTCGACACCGAAAAACGTCGAGAACCACTAATTTACTTATATTCCTTTGTTCATCAATTGGTTGTGAACTTTATACTATAAATAAATTAAAAAATCTCATAACAACAAAATTCATGAAACAAAGAGTTGGGGAAAATATTGAGGGGGGGTGAATCAATATTTTCAATAATCACAATTCTTTTACTTTTCTCTTACTGGATCTATACATGACTTTGATTAGCCCAACTAGCATATATATGTGGATAAACTAACGGAAACATGCATATACTGATATAACTTTATTTTTAGATAAACTTTCAGAAACATTCTTTAACCCAACTTATCAATTACGCATCAAAGAGTTAAGCAGTAAATATGTGTAGTAATAATAGAATAAATCATCACACAAGAGCATCACACATGAACACCAAGATTTAAGGTGGAAACCCAATCCGGGAGAAAACCACCGCGGTTGTCGTCTCTGTCTTCAATATTTATTATATGGAAAACTTCTTACAATATTGAACTGATGCAGACTCATATCAGTACGCAGGAATCTACCTACAGAAGGCTGCTTCCTTCTCTCGTTCTCTAGCTACTACTGGAAGGGAGCTCCAACCCCCTGATCTTCTTTACCAACCACTACTGGAAGGGGGCTTCAACCCCATGATTAGAACACTAGCTTCTACTGGTAGGAAACTTCTACTTCCACAGTGAAGGCTTCAACCCTTAGAACCATTGGGGACCACGTTTCATCAATTTTCACACTGGATCCCACAGTTTCAACACAACTCATCATAAAGATCATCAATAATAAACTTAACCCAAAATTCACTCAGAATAGTGAGATCATTGTAACCAGAACACAGTAATAAACCCAGATATTAGAATCAGCATGCAGAATCAATCTCAACCCTGATTATTCATTTTCTTGAAATGCATACGCTACTTCACTTTACTGAACCCACGTGTATACGTGCTACCCTTCACACCAATCTGCATATAGATCTGAGAATACTGAATTTCTAGAATATGATCAGTCTCAGAACCAGATCTGAGGCTTTCAGTTAGATATCTTTTCAAATTTGCAGAACCCTTATTTAGTCAGCATCATTAATCATATTTAATCACTCATTGATCAGATTTTTACATATTCAACTTAGCAGCATATACAGTATTCAAACAACCCAAATCTACATGAAGACTTCATTGACAGATAATAGAAATATAGCAGTAATAAACAGATAACCTCTTCAGCAAGCATAAAAAAACCCTGACTTCCATACGCACTTTATCTGAGACAAAGCTACATATATATGTCTTTTCACAGAGACGAACTAGCATATAGATTTGTAAATATTATTACTGCAGAAAGATTCAGACATATAGAATTACCCATATTTATTCACTTCACTTCAACAAACATGCACCAGGTCACAGATCCAAACATCTCATAAATAGATCATGCAAGTAAATAATTATTTCAGGTCTAGAGATCCTGATCCATCATTGTATCCAAGGGTGCATCATAGGTTCAGATCTACCAATAAAACAGAGTCCATCCCATGCAGATATACTTCAAAAAGAAGTATTCAGTAACAACCCTTCCACTTGCACACCTTTGCATTATGATCTTATTCTTCTTATATAGGTTTAGCCTTTCCTGATACCATGAGCCAAAACCATACAAATGCCGATGGTATTCTTGGATGGAATCAAATAGACGACACAACGCTCACTATTGTGGGCTAAAACCATGGTAATGCCCCTAGTATTATACTTTTAGAGAGCAAAAGGCATGCGGGACTTGGATCGTTCTTATCCGCGTGTATACGCGACTTGGTCTGTACTAACCCGCGTATAGAACCTTCAATTATGAATATTAACCAAATTTTGTTGGACTTTACACATTTCTTTTGCAAACTACTGAGCTTCTCTATAAGACTATACTCCATTATTTGTCAGTGAATTGCAATCAAGGACAACATATTAAGACATAAGAATCATATTGCCAACACAAACTTCCTATATAATGCAACAAATTTGCAGCTAAAAATTCTAGCCCCAACAAATTCTCACATATTATCCTCCATGGGCAGGTAACACAATTTCATGATACAACATTAATTCAATTTTTGGAAATGTTAATCCCGGGTGAAAATTTTGCCTTTCATAAACCGCACTTATAGGATCCTTGTACCAAGTCCTCTATTCAATTGATCAATATGTCCATGTTTGGTTGTTGTCCTTTTTGCCTTAGATTATGATTACATTTTAAAATGCTATAGGGACCATAAACATTTGGATGGATTAAGGGATGACATCACGTAAAGCATAAAGATTCCCAATTTCTATACAAAGAAATATATAACTACAAAATGGGATATCTAATATATGAGGCAACAAAGATAACTGAGGATAACCTGAATACTGCAACTCTGTGAATTGCAAAAATTAGGAAACAAGTCAACAATGTTGGAGAAACTGCAATATTAGATCAAGCGCTATGCAAATATTTTAACGCAATCGAATTAAACAGATCCCAATCTCTGTGTCTGGGAGTCCAATGCAAGGGCTGCAGGCTAAAGCAATGGATCAAAAGGAGACTTTAGATTGAACAATCTGTTACATAGAAATTGTGCGTGCAAAAGCTCAGTTCTATGTTGATCCACATCTTCCAAGAGCGTCATGACTTTCACAATTGCTCTTAGTACATAAGACTAGCTGCAAAACATTTTTTCGCTCCAACAAATTAGACTTCACTCTCCTACACTATTTGCACAGAGAATTACATTTTTTATTACTCTTCCATATTTCTGGCTCTTGCAGAGAGGTGTTAATTCAGAATTAATTGTGATACCAAAAAATAAATTGAAAAAACATACATAATGCACAAATTACTCACCAAATCATTCAAATATTACCCACACAAAACCAAAATACAAATCCCGTATATAATGCTGAAAAAAAAAACAACAGTTTCCAACTACCAACAAACTTAATTTATCAATTTATAAATATAAACATTATTTCTAAATCAAATAAATTTGACTTACTCTATTTTCAAATGTATGAATCAACATTTAAAATTCAAATGTATAAATACACATTTAAAAAAATTTAAAGTAATAAAAGAAAAAATTCCATCTCACATCATCATGTCTCATGCGGATAACGCTATCAAAATTAACATCATTAAATAGCAAGGACAATTACTACTCCGTTATAACTATTATTTTATACAATACATCCATGTTGTGTACATTTGCAACGTTATGTGTACAATGAATTTAGTTTGAAGGCATGAAATTTTGTCACCAATGATAATTGTTAAACACCATGTTGAACACACACATGGTGTATGTGAAGAATAAACACACACACACAAGAGACTTAACACACAATGAAGGATTAGCGTGAGGCTTTCTTATTTTTTCATTATACATGGCGTACATTTATAGTACAATGGTGTGACTCTTGGTTTCACATTCCAAGGTCACTTGGACTCCATTGTGACTTTTCGCATTCCACACCTACCCATGTAGGATTAGGTGTTCCAACATCCCCCCTTAATCCGAAGGGGTATGTGTGAGTCCAAGAAAAGAGTTGTAATACAAATTTGCAAAGTATGCATGGTAGCACTTGGGCTGAATCAACTCTCTAAAATGTTGAAAAAAAGAGGTGGTTTTAGGATGACCACAAACACTGGAACGCAAAACTTGTTTCAGTTCCCAGAACTCTTCCAAAACTGGCAAGAAGCTGAAAGCTTCTGCTAGAGGAATTGTCCCTCATAAAAAAGGGAGACCTTCAACCTAAAAGAAGGGAGGTCTACTACCTGTGATGGTTTTAGGATTACCAACAACTCTGGAATGCTTGAAGCATTTCCTGGAACTCAACCAAAGATGGCAAGAAGCTGAAGGCTTCTGCTAGAGGAAGTGTTCCTCATATATGAAAGGGAGACCTTCAACCTAAAAGAAGGGAGGTCTACTACCTATGATGGTTTTAGGTTATCCACCAACCAAAGATGATGGTTTAAGGTTGTCCACCAACCGAAGGCATGCTCATGGGCATCCGTGTCTCTAGCTACATCTCTGAATCCGGAATGTAAATCTAGAATGACGAATTGTGGCTCAGGCTCGCTTGAACTACTGGCTACAACTCTGAACATGGAATGAGAGATTGTGGCTCAAGCTCGCTTGATCTATCGTCGAAGCTTGTACATGACCACCATTTCCCCCCTTGTCAGGGACAAGGTGAGATGATGGCGAGAACTCAACTGCAAGTTTGCTAAATATCCATGAACAGGTTCTAACATGTGTCGTAAACATCTTCTTGGCTGCTGATGCCCATTGCCAAGAAGCGATCCATCCAAGATGAATCTTGTTTCTTGCAAGAGGCTTGTTTCTGAAGCATCTGTCTGAAGAATGAGTGTGCCGACCACAGTGCTTGCATGGATGAAGATCAAAACAGTGATCTTTCATATGGCCAACTCGATCACAATGTTGGCATTTCTCAATCTGTTGTGGAAGTGGAACAGGATCTGGAACAGCTGCAGGTGAACTGTCATATAGGAATCCGGCACTCTGAAATATGATGGGCTTGGTGTAGTCTGGAATATGAAAGGTCACATCCTTGTCATATCCAAGACCAGTTCTGTGCTTGTTGTGGACAAGCTCTTCCCAAGGTCTGATGATGGGCTTAGGAAGTGCAGGCTGAGCTGCTGCATCTGCATGAAAATCTGCTCTAGTACAAGGAATTGAATGTGAATCAACTTGAACTTTACTGACTTGCTGTTGATGGGAGTCTTTCTCAATCTTCTGAACAGAAACAGGTTCAAAATGGTGACTCTTTTGTTGAAGTTCGTCTTGTTGAAGCTGAGTTTCCAACTGCAAAAACTCAATCTTTTCATGTGCATCTAGCAAACAACTCTGAATGTTACAAAGAGCATCCTTGCTCATTTTTATCATATCATCAACATTGGAATGAATGAGGTTATTCAACAACTCTAATGCCTCATTGATTTTAGCCATTTTCAACAACTTAGACTCAAAAAACTGAAAGGGTGTTGGCTTCAACCGAAAATGCACCCGTTTACAATGTGATTCAACAAATACAAATGACTGCAAAGAATTTCCAACTATGGAAATCTCAAGTACAAAGTGTGCTCCTCAAATGATGGAGGACAATCAACAATTTTTCAACTCAAATACACTTCAAGTCTTGAATGAAGATGCAAATCAATGTCAGTTCAATACAATATTTCTGCAAAATATGTGCAGCTAAAAACACTTGTGCAAGAGGCCTTTAAGGCAGCTGAATTTTCCTTCAAAGAGTTGTTTTCAATGATGGAAAACTTGTCTTCAAATGTTAAATTCTTCAGAAAATCACCCTTCAAATCAATGCCACAAATCACAATGTAAATCTGCAATTTTCTCTATGTGTACAGTCCATTTACTGATATGTCATTTTCTTTTTTTCTGCTGTTCATATTCTTTCTTCAATGTCCTTCCTCTCTCTCTCTCTGCTGTTTTTTTTTTTTAATTAATTAAAAAATAAATTAATTGGGATTAATTAAAAAATGGGAATGAAAGACTATAGTAAAAAAAAAGAGGAGGGAAATTAATTAAAAGAGAGGGAATTTAAAAATGGTGAGAAATTATTGAAATGGGAGGGGAGGGAAATTGATTGGGATGGGGGGTATTATATGGGGGGAAGTTTTTTATTTATTTATTTATTTATTTTTATTTTTTTTATTTTATTTTATTTTTATAAATGGGAGGGATAAAGAATTTTAAATTAAGAAGAGAGGTATTAATTAAAAAGAGAAGGGGGCGGTTTAGTTAAAAATTAATGCTTAAATGAAAATTTAAAAGTCTGAAAAAAAAAAATGGAGAAAGTCGAGTTATGGAGGAAGGGGCGTATTAGTTATGGAGGGGGGGCGTATTAATTATGGGAGGTGAAGGGTCGAGTGAATATGTTGCAGAGCCGAGGGTTAACTGAGCCGAGGGTTTGAGAGCTGGGTAGTGCAGTGTATGCAAGCGGGCAAGCAAGGGCTCAAGTGTATGCGAGCGGCCAATTAGGAAGGAGTGTAGAGCGAGGGTCGATGTGTGAGTTATGTTGTGAGGGGGCGTGAAAAATTGTAGAAAGTGTTGTGGGATGTAAAGCCTGCGATGCCGTGGGATGTAAAGTGTTGTGGGTGGCGTGGTGAGCTGAGAGTGGTAGAGGGGGGAGTTGATACCAAAGTCGTGGAGCGTTGAAAAGTGTTGCAGAGGTGTAAGGAGCAGTGGTAAGGTGGGTGTCGAGTGATATGAGAGGGGTTGGGTATAGCATATGGGAGGGGCGTAAGGTAATGCCGTGGGGAATGAGAGTAGGGCGGCCGCAGAATGGGAATAGGGCCGTGTGGGGTGTAGCGTAGGTGGGGTCGAGAATTTTCAGGGAGGAGCGGAGTGTTAAGCCGAATGCTGTAGTGAATTTGGTAGGGAGTGCTGTGAGTAGAGGGGCGGGTGAGCGAATGGGGATAGGGCGGCTTGTGCGATGAGAGGGGGTTGGAAAGGGGGCCGAAAGGGTGTGAGATTGCAGTGAGAGGGGGCCGTATGGCCTGGAATTTGAATGATTTATTTTTTATTTTTTATTTTTTATTTTTAAAACTAAAACAACAGAGAGTAGAGATAGGAAATCCACTTGAAAAACAGCAGTATAATTTTTTCTTCTAAATATACAACAGAATTTTTCTCTTCAAATGTATAGCAGAACAAATCTAGCAGCAACATAAAGTGCAGAAATGAGGGCAACTTCAGAATTTTAGTCTTCAAAACAACAGATTTTTTCAAATATACATCAATCTACTCCATTGCAGAATTTAACAGTATTCAGAAACCCAGAAACTTGCAGAGATTTTTCAATGAAAAACTCAGAAATTTTTCTCTCAGACACCCTCTTTAAACAGTATTCCAGCAGCTCTTGAAAATGCAGATTTTAATAAGCAGAAATTGCAGAGAAAAATTAGAATGAAAACCTTCAGATGGGAAGTGCTGCGTATCCAAACCAATTTCTGAACGCTGCCAAGGATTTTGAATGCTGCTCCTCTTCAAAAAACTTCTCAATGGCGACAAAAACACTACTGCAGAAAGTCTCTAAATGCTGCAAAAATGTCAAGAATTTTGCAGATATGCACAGGCCATAAACACAAATGGCTCACTCAAATTGGAGCAGGGCCAGCAATCGCCCGCTCTGATACCATGTTAAACACCATGTTGAAGCACACACATGGTGTATGAAAAAGATAAACACACACACACAAGAGAAACACACAATGAAGGATAAGCATGAGGCTTTCTTATTTTCCATTATACAAAGATGTACATTTATAGTACAATGGTGTGACTCTTGGTTTCACATTCCAAGGTCACTTGGACTCCATTATGACTTTTCACATTCCACAACTACCCATGTAGGATTAGGTGTTTCAACATAATAGAATGTCAATACATGGTTATTTAAGAATTTTTCACTATCTTTAGATGACTATAATATGGTTCAAGATTTCTGAAAATAATATTCCTTGAATATCTTGAGTTTCAGAAATCTCACTGCCTTCATTATCCTTATAAATTTTTTTTCACTATTCCTTAGTTGGTCTTCCCAAAGCCACCTTTTTACTCTTAGAAGGCTCATTATAGGCTTATACCTCTCATTCTCATCCTTCTTGCCTTCATAAAACCTTTTTCCCATGTTCCCTAGGTCCCTCAAGCATTGATGGTCTCAAAACTATCTCTATAGGCTCTTTATATAAATAAAGTACATTGGATTTTGGGTCTTCAATACAACACTTTTGACCATACTCTGTTTTCACTTGAAGATCTCCAGGTCAAATTTCAATCAAAATCAGGTCAAAGGACCCTCCCACTAGGTCATTAGGGTTTTTACATGTTTTAAGATGATCATTGGATGTTTCAGGCACTGCTTTTCCTTTGCTAGAATCTGGCTCAGATGTAATAGAATGTCAATACATGGTTATTCAAGAAGGACCTAAAGTATCCAGAGAAGATTACCTTATCAGTTCAAAGTCTGCAAATGAGGAAAATGGACAAATTTTGGCACTTTTGTAGGAGTGTTGAAAGTTGTGTCAGCAGAAGGTACTGATGAGGTAGACTATCTACCCCTGAATGAAAACAACTTATAGTAAGGGAAAGAGGAAACACTTAGTCTTGAAGATGATTAGGATTTATACACTTGATGGTCCAGTTGAGTGCCAAAACAGTGATCACTTGTAGAAAATGACATGCAGGAAGCACACAAGGCTAAGCATGGAGAAGGTATATTAGAATATATTGAAGAAATATGGAAAAAGGTGAGGTGAACAGGACATAAATGAATGAACTTGAAAGGGCTATAGAGAAATTAGAAGACAACACTAGTGATTGTTGTAAAGCACTCCAGACACCTAGGGTTTTGAAGAAAGTGGCCAGACAAGGTGAAAAGATGATTTGAACTCCATGGTGGAAATAAGAGAAGGTTTTGAAGATGCTACTGTATGTTTGACTCCCAAAGTTGTCAAAATACACTTGGCATGCCTCTATGACTAAAAGAAAGGTCAAATTCATTACTTTAGCAAACCTGCATGCAAACAGTGTAAAAGGGATAGTGAGAAAAGGAAAAGGATTGTTGACATTAGGAAATGGGTTTTCAAAGATTAAATCAAAATTCCATTTGCCTATAAAGCCCATTGAACATTTCAAAAGACTCATTTTTGCCTTGTAAAGCATTGGAAGTTTCAAGGAGAGAAACATTTGTGAGTTTCCTGAGAAAAATTGGGCAAAGTATTTTGGTGTTGCGCGCTCAAACTGGCGCTGCACCCCTCGAAGTTGGCGCTGCGCACTTGGACATTTCCCTCCATACAAATTTTGAAGGCGTTGTGCGGCTGGAAGGTGGCAATACACACCTGGAGGAGTGTTGCGATCTTGCCCAAAAAACACCCATTGAAGAAGCCTTAGCGCTGCGTGCTCAGAACTGGTTTTGCGCGCTTAGGCTTGGTGTTGTGCCGTCAGCACTGGCGCTGCGTGCTTGGACAGAAGGGGTTTCTAAACCCTATAACCTCTCACATCACTCCAAATTTCTTCCAAACTATTTCCAAAGGTCCTCCAAGCAAATCTTAAGGGGTAAGAACATGCCATCACCCATCTTCAAGAAATTTTGGTTTTTTCTTAATTCAAGAGAAAAGAAACCCTAATCAAACCCTAAGTTTCAAACTAGAGATCATTATTTTTCCATTACTTCATCCTCCTTAGAAAATCAGTGATAAGACAGGGAAATTGCACTGTCTGAGGGTTATCATTCATCTGAACTAATCACCACATCCATTCCCTTCATTCACTAATTCCCTTCATTTGCAAAATTTCCATTTCATACCATCGCTTCATCTCATTTCACATCAGTCCTAGGGTTTTCAAAAACAGAGTTTTCAACATGTCTAAGGGAGAGTTTAGTGGCAGTGGTGGTGAGGCCCAAATGCCAAGGAGGCATGATCACAAGGGAGGAAGATAAACATATTTTAACACCTCAATACAAGAGAGCTCATGGCATCTCCTCTTACTATTTCATGCTTCAAGCATGTAGGCTGCTTTGAATTTTGTGAGAAGGTGTAGAAAGTACAAAACCACCCTGAGCTAACAATACTTTTCATTATCAACTTTCATGAAAAACAAGTAAATCTTACCGGGGTCACCTTTGAGTTGTCTACAGATGCCATTACAAATGCTACAAGAATACCAAATGTGGGAGAAAAATGGTTCAAGCAAGCAAACCTAGACATGAGTTACTTTAAGCCATATCTAAAACCTAGGTATAAAGATCACCACAAGTCCATATTTCCATTTTCTCATCTGCTTGATAGATATGTACCCATTATGAGGATAATCATGAAGTATTTCACATGTGAGGGAAGGTTCTCCTGCCTCTACTCATATCACATCCAGCTTTTTATGCATTTTACTATAGTGAGGATGCTGCATATACCATATTATCTTTTCTGGAGAAGTGATAAAATGGCCGACATAGTGCAAAAGAGATATTATCCTTATCAAATGCAGAGCCTATTCCATCACTCACTTATCAAAATGGTGGTTATGCACCAACTAAAACAGAAAGGAATTCCATGGGAGACCTTCATTTCCAATGAGGTTTTTACTGCTCCACAAGGCCATCATCAGCAATATATGCCTTCCTCATCTCATCCTCTCATTCCTACTTCTCAATCACTTCCTATTGTTCCTACATCCCCTCTCACTCACATTCCTTCACCTCATGATGATCCTCCTTCATCACCTTCCCATAGCCCTTCACCCTCATATCATGATGACAAAACATCAAGCAGTAATGGGGACAATGAGATAGATGGCACTGAGATGAGTAACATAGAGTATTTTCCTTTAACCTACCAGAGGGGCTACAGGCATGTGTTTTCTGCACTTGAGATGCAAGGGGCCATTCCTTCTACATCAACAAAACAACTTGACAAGGGTAAGGAAAAGGTTGCAGAGTAGGTCTTTGTTGAAGAGGAGGATACACATGAAACTTAACAAGAGTTTAAACTGATTGACCTAGAGGATGATAATGAGGAGAGGATCACAAACATGTTTTTGAAAAGCAAGGATTCCCATATTAGTGAGCTACAAGCTAATCTTGGTAGGGCCAAGAGTGTGATCAACTATCTTGAGCTAGAGAACCAACAGTTGGAAACAAGACAGGCCATCAGTGAGGTCAGAGCAATCAGAGCTCGGCAAGATGCTAGAAAAGCCAAGGCTATGCTAGATGAGACCTTGGGAACTTTTTATGACAATGAATATTAGGAAGAACATCTTCCTAGGAAGAGGCCAAGGACAATTAAGTTGAATAAGGCCTTAGCCCGGGAAAGAGAGAAAGAGGCAGAGTTGGCAGAGTAGCTCACTCCAAGTGAGATGCTTGTCATGGAAATAAGCTATTATAGAGAATCTTGGCTAGAGAGAGCCAATGCTCACCTAGAGGGTCAACTTGAGAAGGAAAAAAGAGACATTGACTTGCAGAAGAATATGGCAAGGCATTATGCCATGAGGAACAAAATTGCAAGGGCCAAACTCAAAAGAGCCCTTGCAAAGATTCAAGCACAAAATGAGGCAAAGGAGAAGAAAAAATTGGATATCCTTTCTGATGTATCCCTCCAAGCATCCCAAACATGATCAACAAGGTAAGCTCGAAATTTTGGCACTTGGTGCAAATTTTGAGTTTTTTACTGTTTGGCTAGTAGAAAAAAAGGCCAAATGCTCAACGCCACTGGCGTTGTGCTATTTTTTGGGGCACTCAAATGACAAATGGATTACATATTCATGATCCTCATGGAAATTACATCATCCACAAAAAAATTTAGGTCATTTGCAGCAAAACTGGTCCCTCAAAAGGGCCAAAAACCACCTAAAAAACACCTTTCCGCCCTCTTTTCAGCATTGGCGCTGCGCCCTTAGTAGTATTTGTAAAAGTGAATTTTGACTAGTAAAATGGGCACCAATCTAGAAACTAAAGGCATATTTGGAAACAAAACAGGACAGGCTTTCCAATGAGCTATCATGGAGCCCATTTGGACACCGGGAAGGCCTCCAAAAAGCAGTTACAAAACAGGTATTTTTCCAGTGTTGGCGCTGCGCCCTTGTACCTTGGCATTGCGCCCTTGCCTGAAATTCAACAAAACACATAAGAAGTTATTGAAAAATATATTTTGAAGGCATTGAAGACAAATAACTCCAAAGTTATCTTAGAAGTTATTTTTGCATTTAATGAGTTTGGGATATTTGTGCCTTGGGCCTTGCATGGTCTCTAACGTCAAATACATTTATTGTGTAATTAATGACTTATAAAAGCCTAGCTAGGGTTTAATTCATCATTTTGCAGTTAAATACTGCATGTAAGCTTCATTCTGATTGGTGGTTGATCGTTGAGCTCAATAATATAGACTTGGAGTTGTGAAGAAATTGGTTTTTGGAGCTTTGTGATTGTCTTGACTTGAGCATCAATGGAGCAAGCATATTCACAGGATTCATGAACCTAGTTAATGGCGATGTTGTTCTAATTTAGTACTTTCCTTCTTATGTTTTCCATATTGTTCATCTTTCCCTTATGACAGAGTAGAAAAATTATATTAAGATATGTTGTTGAGAGGCACCTTAATTATGTCTACCTTCTGTCATTTAGATGTTTTCCTCTGCTAGGTCTGATTGAAGAATTCTTAATTGCTCTTTGATTCCACTTATACTTGTTGTCTTGATAATGATCTAATAGAGCCAAGCCAAAGAAGTTTATGGTATGCCTGTCCTTTGGTGAATATTTAAGCATTTTTTTGGCCTTTTCTTTGAAGTTTACTAATTAGGGTTTGGATGAAGAAGTTTATGGTTTTCCTTGTCCTTTAGTCCATCTTAAGGAGTTACCTTGAAGGTATTTGTAGTCTGATTGAAGAAACTTAGGAGTTCCCTGCTCTTTAATCATTACTAATGTGTTATCTTGAATGTTTTCTTTCTTTGAAGTTAAATAACTAGAGAATTTAGGAGTTCCCTGCTCTCTAGGGTTTGTTGGATTGTTGTTTTAAAGTTTAATTGATAAAGCTAGGTCAAAGAAGTTTATGGTGTGCCATGTCCTTTGGTTCTTTCTTAATGCATAGTGATTTTAAAGACTCTTCTTGTTATAGTATATGTTAAAGGATTCTTAATTTTCCTTTAAACCTACTATGTTCACAATTTAATGTTCATTTCACACCTCACACAAGCTACTAAGATCCATTTGGCTTTGTTAACTTTCCCTATGAAACACCCTTGATCTATTGTTGTACTTTTCAAGACTTTCATAGACCCCATAGCCCAATGGTTTTAACCTCTCTTGCTCTATATGTTCTACTTGACAACCTACCCAACCAAATAAATCAAAACAAATAAACCCTATCAATTTAACTAGCCTAAAATCAACATCCTAAATCAAACAAGTCATATATTTTATCAAATATAGAGAGATCCCTCTCTGAGTCTAGGAAGGCTAGGTCCTAGGAATCCAAAATCAGTTTTATGTTACCCTTGTCTATTTGGTCATTGCCAGTCTTCCAAATTATAGGTACCTAACATAATGGCGATCACGGTGGGACCTGAGTAAGTAACAACTTAAATATTCCTTCAAAACTCAAAAATCCCCTATAAAACTTAGATAAATCAAGTGTTATGCAAGAATGGTATCTGGTTGATTCACCATACTAACATAATGGCGACTCCACTGGGGAACACTCATTAAAGTCTTAGTGTTATATAAAGAACTTAGAAAACCTAAAAATATCTCAAGATTGGTATCCAATTGCTGATGGTGGACAAAAAAGTTGTAAATCATCCACCTGGTGACTCCACAACTCTTAGTAAGCCTAAAGACTCCACAGGTAGAAGAATCTAGATTGGTTTTAAAGATGCAGTAACCCTTTCCTCTGACTAATTGACAAATATGAATCAAAGGATACAACGCAGGTATGCTCCAATGAACAGAGATCACATTCCTGGATTCCCCCACAAAATTCCTCAAATAAATTGGGACACAAACCTGCCTATGTTTCAAGACGAAAAGTTTGATGACCCCTTGTTACATCTCATCAAATTTCGTATACATACATGGAGGTTAAAGGTTGAATGGCATGAGGACTTTCTCAAGAAAATGTTCATGGTGACATTAGAAGGTAAAGCAAGGGAATGGTATGAAGGCCTGGACCCTGGTAGTTTGTTTTCTTTAAAGTATTTCCACAAGGTATTTTATGAGCATTATAAAGAAAATTGTTCATATTTATCATTAGCTGAAAATTGTTGTGATCAATCTGAAGATCTAGTACAATACCTTGTAAACATTGATGAAGATTTGGGAAATTGGCATCCTGAAGATATATTAGAGGAAATTCATGCATTTCATACTCAAATTAACTATCATAACAACCAAGAGAAGTTGGTAGAGGATGAAATCAATCAGGGAATGGAAGAAAATCCACAGGATCTATTTGAAGGGACAAGTGATGATTCACCATCTCTTATGTTTGAGACTCAAGAAGACATCCAACCTTATGATCTTTCACAAGAGAAAGAAAACCACTATGTTTCAATCCCAGGAAAAGAAGAATCTATTGGCCATAAACACTCTCCTTTTAATCCCAACTACCATAGATCAAAAAATAAACTTATAGGTCAACATATGGTGGAGCAATCTGCTGATCTAGTGTGCATATTGGATAATATTCCTTCTATAAATTAGCTACCCAAGTATGATCAATATGATGATGATTATGTTCTCCAAACTTAAGCTAACACTACAGAAAAATCAGTAACTAGTTTGTGCGACAAAGGCAATAATTTTTTGCAGCTCAAATATAGTGATCAATAAATACAAATTAGTTATGAAACTGAAGAAGAAAGTGCAGAAATTTTGGAAAAAAGGGAAGGATATTTACCTCTTTGTTGTGCTTCATTTAAGTTCATCAAACACAACCTTAGTAAAATTTAAAATCAGCAGTCTTTAGGTATTTTTATTAACAAAAAAGAAGACATTCAACCTCATTATCATTCACAAGAGGAAGAAAATAGGTTTGGTTCTATCCAAAGGAAATAGAAAATTCCTCCTCCTTTAACAGAAGAAGAAATCAATCAGATTCTGAACAGGTAGCCAACCTCCAAATTTTTAGGTAAAGAAAATATTTCTGTTTGTTCTACTACTGACCTATCCATTGAAACATTTCTTCAAGAAAAAACTATAGAACAAATTGATACTAATGTTGTACTTCCTTCTCAAGAAGAATTATTTCCAAAGAGTGCTCCTGCTCATCAAAATGATGGCTTTCAGACAAAACTCAACCCACTCAATCAGAGCATATCAGGTTTGCTAGAGAACAACATAGCAATACATTATGAGGTTGCCAATTCAGATGATCACGAAGAAGGAGAAGAGATTATTTCTCAAAAGAATCCCAAGCTTAACAAGTTGAAGCAAGGAATGGTCCTGGATAGAGCTGATTATTCAAATCCTCAGGGCCAAGTATTATTTTAAGATCCCTTTGGTATTTTCTTAGAGGCATCTAAATAAGGAACGTGCTATGCGAGGAATGGTTTGTTGCAGAGTGTAAAGAAGATCTTGAGCATTGTTGTTCAAAAGCAAGTGAGATGGGAGTGGCCTTTTTGTCTTTTCAGCATACCTAAAAGGATGAATAAAAATCAATCATCTAGTCACTTACTTGATTGGATGCATTGTAAAAGAGAGTTAACCTAATGTATATATCATATATAAGTTAGATTAGGATAGATAGGTAAAAATAAGCTCATTACTATGAGCATATTTCCAGTTTTAGTTTCAGATTGTTTTGAAAAAAGAAAGAAAAGAAGAAAAGAGGGAAGATAAAAAGAAAAGGTAAAGTTCCATACCAAAAAATAATGTTTCTGAAAGTGTGTAAGTCCAAGTGCCACTACTTTGAAAAAGGAAGTCTTATTCAGTCATATAGCCTAATAATGATTGAACTAGTTTTAAATTTTAAGATAGAAAATGAGAATTTTCCAAACTGTTTAAACTTGGCTTATCAGTAGATTAGGCTAGGAAAAGGTATTGGTTCCCAAAGTTCAAATCTCAACCAAAGAGAAAAGAGAGGGATGAATGACACATTCCAAATTATAGCCCTCAATTTTTAGTTTTACTTTTTTGCAAAAATGAAATATGTGTGCAGCTTGTCCAAAATGCCACAGTTCTTGACAGATCAAACTGCTTAATCTTGATTTGATCATGCTTTCAATTTCCTGTTTGTAGATTAGTGAATGAAAATCTGTCAAACTGATTAAGCTTGACAGATAAGTAGAATAGGAAGAGAATAAAATATCTCATCAGTCTAATCTGAGCTCTTGGATATCTCCAGGTCAAATTTCAATAAAAATCAGGTCAAAGGACCCTCCCACTAGGTCATTAGGTTTTTTACATGTTTTAAGATCATCATTGGATGTTTCACACACTTCTTTTCCTTTGCTATAATCTAGCCCAGATGTAATAGAATTTCAAGAAATGGTTATTCAAGAAGGATGTAAAGTATCCAGAGAAGAGTAACTTATCATTTCAAAGTCCGCAAATGAGAAAAATGGACAAAGTTTGGCACTTCTACAGGAGTGTTGAAAGTTGTGTCAGCAGAAGGTATTGATCAGGTAGACTAGCTACCCCTGAATGAAAAAAACCTACAACAAGGGAAAGAGGAAAAAAATAGTCTTGAATATGATTAGGGTTTATACACTTGATGGTCAAGTTGAGTGCCAAAACAATGATAACTTGCAGAAAATGACACGAAGGAAGCACACAAGGCCAAGCATGGAGAAGGTATATCATAATAGATTGAAGAAATATGGAAAAAGGTGAGGTGAATAGGACATAAATGAATGAACATGAAAGGGCTATATAGAACTTAGGAGACAACATTGATGATTGCTGTAAAGCACTCCAGACACCTAGGGTTTTGAAGAATGTGGCTAGACAAGGTGTGTAGAAATTATATAACATATGAATGTATATATCTATATTCTCCTAATCTAACAATATTTATCTTCTTGCTAAATACAAAATCCTTCCACTGTTAATCTTTTGCGGAAATTTAAAAACTCAATTGCAAACACATGAAGCAATAAAAACAATCGCACATAATGCATTTGTTTAATGGGAAAGCCTGAAGCTAAAAACCCCAACTATCATATATTATTTATCATGGAGATCATGTAACAATCTCATAAAAAGCTTAGTACATCAAGCTCCCAGTACAATGTAGATTCATTACACACTGCCATGCAGAAATTTGCATCTCTATGCACTAATTTCTCGCCACCTGATAACCTTCCTCCACTGCGCAATCCCTGTTGAAGAAGACCTCTGAATGAATTCAAATTTTCCTTGCCTTGACTGCACAATCCTCATTGGCAACTCCAATGTGTGTGTGATGCAATCAATGCATCAATATAGTCACAACGGATAGTCCATCTTACCCTTTCACCTACCTCTCCACTGGGTCTCCACTGGAACTAACATGCACTGTAGTTAACTGTTGTATTTGTTCACTTGATTAGTGAGTTATTAATTGTGAATTAATTAACTAATTAATTCACTCCAATATCACTAGTGTATGATTTAGTTAGACTAGATACAATTAGCTCAACTGAGCTTAACTCCAATAACTGAGTTAAACTGAATAAGAACTCCATGAACTACTCTTCCAACTCTGTCATAACTTTTCCACTTCAGTTCTAAATGAGTCCTCCATGCATGGACCACTAGTAAACCCTAGGAATTGCGTAATTCCTTCAGCCCACTAATTTTCCAAATCTGTATACTGAAATAAAGTGCTCCAAGAGAATAAGTTGATGTTTATTGTCGGATTATTATTAAGAGCTAATAATAATCGACATGCATCTATTTTTAGATTGAAAATCTATAAGTAGACTTCACCCAATATTCTAAGAATAGAATTACATCTATTTTTCCAGCTTGACCAACCATCCACAAATAGCATCCTGCAACTTCTGAAATATGATCACCATGTCTAAAAATAGACATAGTCTAAAAATATACTTACACCTAAAAATAGCCTGCAGGCCCACTTAGTGAAGGTGAATGATTTTCACTAAGCTTCATCATCTTGTTGAATCTCAACACTCCCTCTCAACAAGATAGGGATTATCCTTCACCCTGATCCTACCTCTATGGTATTCAAATTTTCTCCTGGTGAGCGCTTTCCTCAGAATATCTACATCCTGATCTTCCGTAGGAATGTACTGAAGCAACATGATTTTCTGCTGCACACAATATTTGATATGATGATACCGGATATCAATATGTTTGGATCTATCATGAAACACAAGATTAATTGAGATTTTAATGCAACTCTGATTATCACAATGTATCACTGTAGGATCTAAATGAGAACCGAAAAAACCGACTAGGATCTTCCTCATCCAAATAGCCTCACATGCAACTTGACTTGCTGCCATGTATTCTGCTTCCGCTGAACTGAGTGCCATAGATGTTTGTTTCCTGTTGTAACAAGAAACTGCCATAGATATGATACTAAAAACCCCTCCTGATGTGATCTTTCTGTCCGTTGGGCTGCCTGCCCAAACTGCATCCGTGAAGCCATGCAAATTCACCTCATCCATTTGTCTGTACCATAAGCCATACTCAGATGTGCCCCTGAGATACCTCAGGACATGCTTGCCTACCTTCCAAAAGAGCTTGGTAGGCTTAACCATCACTTTTGAAAGATGGTTCACCGCATAGCATATGTCTGGTCTTGTATTAACTAAATACATGAGTGAACCCACCAACTATCGATAAACAGTGGCATCCACTACCTTTGCTGATGTAGCATCCTCTTTCCTCCAATTTCCTGGAAGAGGAGTGTCGATAGGCTTGCAGCCTTGCATGTGACACTTCTCCAGTATCTCTCGGGCATACATTCCTTGAGACACAAACAATTCACCTTCCCACTGCCATATTTCTAATCCAAGGAAATAATGAAGGAGGCCCAAATCCTTCATCTCGAACTCTTTTGCAAGATCTACCTTGCATGAGTGTATCAACTGCTCATCACCCGTTAGTATTAAATCATCAACATAAATAACAATGATTAAAAGCTTACCCTCCACCACAATTTGGTACAGGTTTTCATCCACCTCACTCTTGGTGAAGCCAAGTCTAGTGAAATAGCTGTCGATCCGAGTGTACCAAGCACGAGGTGCTTGTTCCAGCCCATACAACGCTCTTTTGAGCCTGCACACATGTGACTCGCTGCTGAAGATCTCAAATCCTTCAGGCTGCTCAATGTACACCTCTTCCTCAATGATCCCATTAAGGAACACAACATTCACATCCATCTGATGAATGTGCCAACCCATCTGCGCTGAGAGAGTAAGGATGGTCCTTATGGAAGAATACCGTGCGACAACTGCAAAGGTTTCTTCATAATCAATCCCCTCGATCTGTGAGAAGCCCCGGGAAACAAATCTTTCCTTATACTTCTCGATGCTCCCATTAGCAGCTTTCTTTACCTTGTAGATCCATCTTGATCCTACAACTGATTTACCCACCGGCCTTGGCAAAATCTCCCAAGCACTGTTTCTGACAATGGATTCATACTCCTCCACCATGGCATCTACCCATGTGGGCTCCTGCGCTACTTCTTCAAAAGAAGATGGCTCTGTTACGACACACTTTCTCATAAGAGACATGTATCCAGTAAAATGGTTAGATGACTGTCTCTATCTGCACTGTGATGTAGGGACTCTTACATTCTGTGCCACATCAAGCTTCAATCTTTCAGGTTCTGTGGTATGCTTTTTGCCTTGTCTGATGTTTGGTTCTGCGTGAGTGGACTCCTCCACTCCATGAATCTCCTCCTGTGGCTGATCCACATCTAGAGGCTCATCTTTGGGAACAAGTAGCTCCTCCTCTAAATACAAGTCTATCTCCCTCTCCAGCATAGCTCGTGCAACACCCACGATCATTCTGTTCTTCCTCTCTATGACCCCATTCTATTGTGGGTTATGAGAGACTATGAGTTCTCTTCAAATTCCTTATTTGCTACAAAAGTATTTGAATTCTCCTAAGATATATTCATCACCATTATCGCTCCGTAGAGCCTTCACTTGCTTCCCGACTCCCTCTCCACTAATGCTTTAAACTCACAGAAATTTGAGTATGTTTCACTCTTCTTCTGTATGAATAAGATCCAGCATCTACGATAATAGTCATTAACAAATATAACATAATTCATGTGTTTTTCTGTTGAAGCAACTGATAAAGGTCCACACACATCTGTGTAAATTCTCTCAAAGATCACCGAACCACGGTTCTCCTTCTCATGAAAGGTGGTCTTCACAAACTTACCCATAGTACATCCCTTGCACTAATCTGACTGTACAAGAGTACCCTTGGGAAGTCCAGTAGAAATATACTACAAAATCTTCAAAGCGCCATGGTGAAGATGGCCCAATCTCCTGTGCCATAATTTGCCCTCATCCCGGCTCACCACTTCTTCTGCTTTTCCCATCATTACAGTGCAGCCATCTACCTCCATCTTGTAGAGATTCTTAACTCGAATCCCTATCCTCTTGGTTGGAGCCGTTATTTTATGTTGCATGAAATCTTTTCCCTCATTGAAAACAACGTCATAACCTCTGTCTTCCAACATTGCGACCGAGACCAAGTTCTTCTTCAGACCTGGAACATGCATAACATCTCTCAACAGAAATGGATTACCTGACTCCCTCTCAAAGGTAATGGTCCCAATGCCGGTCGCACTGTATCGACCATCGTCTCTCATCTCTAAATGCATTTGGAGATCCTTCTCCTCCAAGTCACTAAACAACTCCTTGTCTCCCGTCATATGGAAAGATGCACCACTATCAAGATACCACACCGATCCCATTGCGCTTGAAACAAAGCATGCGATTAAGGAGAAATAAATTTCAAATTGCGAGGCTAAGGCCTCACCCACTGCAGCTCCAACAACCTTCTTGTTCTTCTTCTTTTGTGGGCAGTTAATGGCTAAATGCCCATGTTCGTGACAGTGAAAACACTTCACTTTGGACAAATCCTGCTTCTTGCCTTTAGCCTCGGATTTTGGAGGGAATTTCTTCCCCTTCCCTTTCCTTGCTTTGGTAGCCAAAGTGCAATTTTCTTCATCATCATTCTTCAATGAAGAGCCATCCCTGGTACTTCACCTTATCTCCTCCTGCGTAAGATCCGACCAAAGTCGCTCCCAACTCGGCAGTTTCTCTCGTCCATTGACAGAGTCTTCGTAGCTATGCCAACTCTTTGGAAGCCCAAGGAGAGCCAAGCTCATCAAGTCATCATCATCAATAGTAATCCCCACACTTCGCAGTTCATCCCTACAGTGGAAAAACTTTGTGAGATATTTTGGAATACTGTCGCCCTTCTCCATTTTTATTTTTCTGAGCTTATCTTCCAACGCCAACTTCCTCTAGTCGCTGCTGCTTTGGAAAAGATCTATCAAAGCCTTCCACATTACAAATGGAGTGGCTTTAATATGAAGGCTTGACACAATATGGTCCTTTACACCTTCCAAAATAATTCTTCTTGTCTTCGCTACCTTCTTTTGCCATGCGTCAAGTAATGCAACATTGCTAGAACCAGGCTTAGGAACATCGCTATCGATGAACTCCTTCAGTCCATTATCTTGCAGCACTGCCTCCATCCTATCCTTCCAAGCTATGTAATTCGAGCTACCCTCAACGGAATACTCCAATCGCAACCCATTGAAAGAAATTTCAATGTATACCCAACTGTCGCACCAAGAAATTTCAGCAGCAAATTCGAATTGTCCACCAACACAAACTCAAAAATTCTTCACAACTGCAATCTTCAAGAATTAACATTGCTCTGATACCATGTAGAAATTATATAACATATGCATGTATATATATAGATTCTCCTGATCTAACAATATTTATCTTCTTGCTAAATACAAAATCCTTCCAGTGTTAATCTTTTGCGGAAATTTAAAAACTCAATTTCAAACACATGAAGCAATAAAAACAATTGCACATAACATAGTTTTTTAATGGGAAATACTGAAGCTAAAAACCCCAACTATAATATATTATGTATCTTGGAGATCATATAACAATCTCATACAAAGCTTAGTACATCAAGCTCTTAGTACAATGTAGATTCATTACACACTGTCATGCAGAAATTTGCATCTCTATGCACCAATTTCTCACCACCTAACAACCTGCCTCCACTGCGCAATCCCTGCTGAATAAGACCTCTGAATGAATTCGAATTGGCCTTGCCTTGAGTGTGCAATAATCATTGGAAACTCCAATGTGTGTGTGATGCAATCAATGCATCACTATAGTCACAATAGATATTCCATCTTACCCTTTCACCTACCTCTCCACTGGGTTTCCACTGGAACTGACATGCACTGTAGTTAACTGTTGTATTTGTTCATTTGATTAGTGAGTTATTATTTGTGAATTAATTAACTAATTAATTCACTCCACTCTCACTAGTGTATCATTCAGTTAGACTAGATACAACTAGCTCAACTGAGTTTAACTCCAATAACTGAGTTAAACTGAATAACAACTCCATGAACTACTTTTCCAACTCTTTCATAAATTTTCCACTTCGGTTCTAACTGATTCCTCCATGCATGAACCACCAGTAAACCTTAGGAATTGTGTAATTCCTTGAACCCACTGATTTTCCAAATATTTATACTGAAATAAAGTGCTCCAAGAGAATAAGTTGATTTTTATTGTCGGACTATTCTTAAGAGCTAATAATAATTGACATACATCTATTTTTAGATTGACGATCTATAAATAGTATTCGCCCAATATTCTAAAAATATAATTTCATCTATCTTTCCAACTTGACCAACCATCCAAAAATAGCATCCTGCAACTTCTGAAATATGATCACCATGTCTAAAAATAGACATAGCCTAAAAGTAGACTTACACCTAAAAATTGCCTGTGGGCCCACTTAGTGAAGGTGATAGATTTTCACTAAGCTTCATCATCTTGTTGAATCTTAACAAGGTGAAAAGATGAGTTGAACTCCATGTTGGAAAAAAGAGAAGGTTTTGAAGATGCTATTGTATGTTTGAATCCAAAGTTTTCAAAATACAATTGTCATGCCTCTATGACCAAAAGAAAGGTCAAATTCAATACTTTAGAAAAATTGCATGCAAACAGTGTAAAGGGTTAGCGAGAAAAGGAAAAGGATTTTTAACATTAGGAAATGGGTTTTAAAAGATTAAATCAAAATTCCATTTTCCTATAAAGCCCATTGAACATTTCAAAAGACTCATTTTTTCCTTGAAAAGCATTGGAATTTTCAAGGAGAGAAAAAATTGTGAGTTTCCTGAGCAAAATTGGGCAAAGTATTTTGGCGTTGTGCACTCAGACTAGCATTGCGCCCCTGGAAGTTGGCACTGCGTGCTTGGAAATTTCCCTCCATACAAAATTTGAAGGCACTGCGTGCCTGGGAGGTGGTGTTGTGCACCTGGAGGAGCGCTGCACTCTTGCCCGACAGCCACTGATTGAAGAAGCCTTGGCACTACACACTCAGAACTGGCATTGCATGCTTAGGATTGGCACTGTGCCCTCAGCATTGGCACTGCGCACTTGGACAAAAGGGGTTTCTAAACCCTATAACCACTCACATCACTCCAAATATCTTCCAAACTCTTGCCAAAGGTCCTCCAAGCAAGTCTTAAGGGGTAAGTACATGTTATCACCCATCTTCAAGCAATTTTTGTGTTTTCTTAATTCAAGAGAAAAGAAACCCTAATCAAACCCTAAGTTTCAAACTAGAAATCATTGTTTTTCCATTACTTCATACTCCTTAGAAAATTGCACTGTTTGAGGGTTATCATTCATCTGAACTTATCACCACATCCATTCCCTTCATTTGCAAAATTTCCATTTCATACCCTCCCTTCATCTCATTTCACATAAGTCCTAGGGTTTTCAAAAAGAGAGTTTTCAACATGTCTGAGGGAGAGGACAGTGGCAGTGGTGGTGAGGCCCAAATTCCAAGGAGGCATGATCACAAGGGAGGAAAGATAAAAATAGATTTGAACCCCTCAATACAAGATATCTCATGGCATCTCCCCTTACTGTTTCATGCTTCAAGCATGTAGGCTGCTTTGAATTTTTTGAGAAGGTGCAGCAAGTACAAAACCACCTTGAGCTAACAAGACTTTTCATTATCAAATTGCATGGCAAACAAGTAAATCTTGTCGGGGCCACCTTTGAGTTGTCTACAGATGCCATTGCAAATGCTACAGGAATACCAAGTGTGGGAGAAGAATGGTTCAAGCAAGCAAACCTAGACATGAGTTACTTTGAGCCATATCTAAAACCTAGGTATAAATATCACCACAAGTCCATCTTTCCCTTTTCTCATATTCTTGATAGATATGCACCCATGATGAGGATAATCATGAAGTATTTCACATGTGAGGGAAGGTTCTCCCACCTCTACTCATATCACATCTGACTTCTTATGCATTTTACTAGAGTGAGGATGTTTCATATACCATATTATCTTTTCTGAAGCATTGATAAAATAGCCTACATATTGCAAAAGAGAGATCATCCTCAGCAAATGCAGAGCCTATTCCATCACTCACTTATCAAAATGGTGGTTATGCACCAACTATAACAGAAAGGCATTCCATGGGAGACCTTCATTGCCAATGAGGTTTTTACTGCTCCACAAGGCCATCATCAGCAAGATATACCTTCCTCATCTCATCCTCCCATTCCTACTTCTCCATCACTTCCTGTTGTTCCTACATCCCCTCTCACTCACATTCCTTCACCTCATGATGATCCTCCTTCATCACCTTCCCACAACCCTTCACCCTCATATCATGATGACAAAACATCAAGCAGTGATGGGGACAGTGAGACAGATGGCACTGAGATGAGTAACATAGAGCATTTTCCTTTGGCCTACTGGAGGGGCTACAACCATGTGTTTTCTGCACTTGATATGCAAGAGGCCATGCCTTCTACATCAACATAACAACTTGACAAGGGTAAGGAAAAGGCTGCAGAGTAGGTCATCATTGAAGAGGAGGATACACATGAAATTGAACAAGAGTTTCAATTGATTGACCTAGAGGATGAGAATGAGGAGAGGATCACAAACATGCTGCTCAAAAGCAAGGATGCCTAGATTAGAGAGATACAAGTTAATCTTGGTAGGGCCAAGAATGTGATCATCTATCTTGAGTTAGAGAACCAGCTGTTGGAAACAAGACAGGCCATCAGTGAGGTCAGAGAAATCAAAGCTCGGGAAGAGGCCAAAAAATCCAAGGCTATGCTATATGAGACCTTGGGCACTTTTGATGACAATGAAGATGAGGAATAATATATTCATAGGAAGAGGCCAAGGACAATTGGGTTTAAGAAGGCCTTAGCCTGGGAAAGAGAGAAAGAGACAGAGTTGGCAGAGCAGCTCACTCCAAGTGAGATGCTTGCCATGGAAATCAGCTATGATAGATAATCTTGGCTAGAGAGAGCCAATGTGCACCTAGAGGGTAAACTTGAGAAGGAAAAAAGAGACATTGACCTGCAGAAGAAGATGGCAAGGCATTATGCCATGAGGAATAGAATTGCAAGGGCCAAGCTCAAAAGAGCCCTTGCAAAGATTCAAGCACAAAATGAGGCAAAGGAGAAGAAAAAACTGGATATCCTTGCTAATGTATCCCTCCAAGCATCTTAAACATGATCAACAACATAAGTTCCAAATTTTAGCACTTGGTGCAAATTTTGAGTTTTTAACTGTTTGGATAGCAAAAAAAAGGGCCAAACACATAGTGCCACTGGCGCTAAGCTCTTTTGGTGCAGGGGCATTAGGCACTGGCCAGCAATGTAGGAAGTTTTTTCCACATGTTGTGGCTAGGAGGGTTTGGAAACATTCGAATTATTCCAGCTAAGTGTCAATACCTTAGCTGATTGTAACTCTTTAGATTAATTAGAGTCAGAGGAAGTCGAATAGCTCAGTTTGTCTAGCTGTCAGTTTATTTATTAAATAAATTGTAATAGGCTTTTGGTTTCCGAAACGGTCCTCCTAGAGGAACTGAGGAGTCATATGTGTATATGTATAAATATATTCTCGGATGTAATTGAAGAGAGAAGAGCGAGAGGAAGAGAATTTCTGCAATAAAAATCTGCATGTTAACTATTGTTTCTAGTTAAATGATTTCAATACTTATTGGCCATCGAATTGTATCGAATTCTGATAAATGAAGAGATTGTTTGATTGAGGAACGGTGGTACACTGGTTCTGCGCTCATTTCGTCGTTGAACTGTCCCAATCCAAATGTGGAGAGGTTGTTAGTTGTGGGATGATTGGTTCTGTGCGTATACAATTGTTGAACCAAGCCATTGGATAGATTCCGTACATCTCTAGTTATCGTTCCCTCCAGATTAATCGAACAGGCGTTGCAGAGTAAGCCTCCGCTCATAGAAGAAATCCAATGTGGTGATAGGAATCCGCTAAATAAAGAGAATCGCGGTTGGTTGTTGATTGAACTTCCTGACCGAAGGCAAACCCCGAGTTAACATACACAAGGGCGACCGTGACCCGACGCAACCCGAGTCCAGCACTGTAGCCAAACCGGAGGCGGATTTCAAAGGTGGGTTCCCCCCCCCCTTTCGCACCACCTTCCGACCGTGAGTGGTATCCGTAGAGCGGGCAGCGAACTCACAAAGAAGCTGACACATGGCGGAGTGGACCATCCAAAAACCACCTTTCCATATCGATTTCGCGCGTTAACGTCAATACGTGGACGCCGAGCGAAATCACTCCGCGCCGTCGATCTAGCGCAGGCGCATCGCAGGGTGGTCGTTGAACGGAGATGCGTAGAAGTTAACCAAGGTACGAAGAGCACGTTGATTGGTCCGTTGACGAAAGAGGTGGGGCCCAGGCCACGAGTAATTATAAATTTCGTACGTTTATAAGGTTCTGGTCATAGCGCATGGAGAATAGGTTTAAAACCCAAATGTTTAACATTAGTGGAAGTTGCGGAATATAGTTTTATCAATTTCTTCGAAATTGATAATAACTTCATAAAAAGGAGGAAGCAGACCAAAATTGATAATAAGAAATGGGGTTTCAAAGAGAAGTTCGACAGACCACGACTATAGTTGACAGACCTTTCAGTTAAGCTGCATCATTTGTGGTATCAGAGCCGGTCCTGAGTTGTTTTGCTGACATGGAAGTCCGAGTTGGTAGAGGTGCTGGTAGAAGAAGACCTGTTGCCAACGCTGAGGTGTTGGGAATGTTGCAGAGGGTCGAGGCCAGAATAGATGCCATGGAACAAAGACAACCCAGAGATCCTGAAGACATCAGCGACCCTGAAACGGAAGAAGCTGAAGAAAATGTTGAAATTCCTCATGACATGAGGCTCCTGAGAACCGTTCTGGGATCTGCATTTAAGCCCAAAATTGAAGTGTCTAGTTATGCAGGGGGACTGAATCCAGAAGAGCTGGTGGACTGGATAAATGAACTGAACAAGTGCTTCGATTATGAAGAAATAAGTGAAGATAAAAGGGTCAAGTTTGCAGTGACAAAGCTGAAAGGACATGCTGCACTTTGGTGGGATGGAGTGCAGGCAGAAAGGAGGAGAGTTGGCAAGCAACCTATTAAGAGCTGGACCAGAATGATGGCCAAATTGAAAGGTAAATTCTTACCTAGTGATTACCAGCTGACATTGTATAAACAAATGCATAACCTGAGACAGAGGTTGCTGACAGTAAAAGAATACACAGAAGAGTTCTACAGAGTGAGCATAAGAGCTGGGCAATTCCAAGATACACCAGAAAAGACTGCCAGATATGTGAATGGTATCAGATTGGAGATTCAAGATGAGATTGGTATTCTGTCTCCCAAGACAGTAGAAGAGGCGTATCAGATGGCCTTGAAAGCAGAAGAGAAACTCCTGAGGAAACAGTCTGCCAAGAAGAGAGGTACTTTCCGTGGGAAGGGAAGTCAGGGTGGTAGAGGAAAGCCTACACCCAAGGATGGAGCTGACAGTAGCTCACCTCAGAATGCATCTACAGAGGATGATGCAAGGGGCATAAGGGGTTCTTACAGAGGGAGAGGAAGAGGAGGCAGGGACATAGGTAGAGGCAAAGAGCTAAGGTGTTATAGATGTCAAGGAGTGGGACGCAAGCATTATGAATGCCCAGAGAATGTGGGTGCTGGTGCAAGAAATGATGTTGTTACCCAGGTTGAAGAAGAAGAAGAAATTGAAGAAAAAGTTCTTCCAGAGAGGGGAGAGTCCTTGGTGGTTAATAAGGTCCTGTTAAAACAAACCAAAGAAGTCACTGAACCTGCACAAAGGAAGACTTTGTTTAGGAGCATATGCAAAGTCCAAGGGAAATGCTGCCAGCTGATCATTGATAGTGGCAGCACAGACAATTTGGTTTCCACTGAGGTGATAGAAAAACTGAAGCTGAAGACTAGGGAGCACCCCACTCCCTACAGGGTGTCCTGGCTGCATAAGGGGCACCAGCTGGTTGTGAAGGAACAATGTGAGATAGAGCTGCAAATGGGCAAATACAAGGACAAAGTTTTGTGTGATGTAATGCCCATGGATCTGTGTCATATACTGCTGGGTAGACCTTGGCAGTTTGACAGAGCAGCAGTGCATGATGGCAAGAGGAACACTTACAAGTTCTTCAAGGATGGGGTACATCATATATTGATTCCCATGGAAGAAGGAGAGCCATCCAGCAGAGTGATTGATCCAAAGACCTTGTTGCTGAGCGGGAAGGAATATCTGCAGCAGATAGAAGAAGAAGAGGTAAGCTTTGCTTTAGTTTGCAAACCAAAAGTAGTTCTTACTTCTACAAAGATTTCTGATTTGCCAATAGAAATCCAAGAAATGTTAGATGATTACTGTGACATTGTTGTGGATGATTTACCTGATGAGCTGCCACCTGTGAGAAAGATTAGCCATCAGATAGATTTTATCCCTGGTTCAAATCTGCCAAATAAGGCAGCCTACAAAATGACTCCCAAGGAAAATGAAGAAATCAGGAAACAAGTACAGGAATTGGTGGACAAAGGATTGATCAGAGAAAGTCTGAGTCCATGTGTAGTACCAGCAGTTTTGAGCCCAAAGAAGGATGGAGGATGGAGGATGTGTACTGATTCCAGAGCAATTAATAAGATCACAATCAGGTACAGATTCCCTTTACCCAGAATTGAGGATTTGATGGACTGTTTGAGTGGTGCTAAATATTTCTCAAATATAGATTTGAAAAGTGGATACCATCAGATTAGAATAAGAGAGGGTGATGAGTGGAAAACTGCCTTTAAAACAAATGAAGGATTGTATGAATGGATGGTAATGCCTTTTGGGTTGTCAAATGCACCAAGCACTTTTATGAGACTTATGAATGAAGTATTGAAAGAATTTATTGGGAAATTTGTGATAGTATATTTAGATGATATATTAGTTTTCAGCAGAACTAAAGAAGAACATTTAAGGCATCTTAATCATGTGTTGAAGAAGCTGCATCAAGAGAAACTGCTGATAAATTTGAATAAATGCTCATTCATGAAGGAAGATTTGGTGTATTTGGGTTTTGTTGTTTCTGCAGAGGGATTGAATATGGACCCAGAAAAGGTTAAGGCAATTATAGAGTGGCCTTCACCCAGAAATGTCTTTGAGGTAAGGAGTTTCCATGGACTTGCTAGTTTTTATAGAAAGTGTATAAGAAACTTCAGCAAGATTAATGCACCCATAATTGAGACCATAAAGAAGAGCAAACATCCATTTAAGTGGACTGCTGAAGCAGAGAGAAATTTTAAAGTTTTGAAGCAAAAGATAACAGAGAAGCCTGTTTTAATTCTGCCTGATTTCACCAAACCATTTCAAGTAAAATGTGATGCCAGTGGGGAGGCCATTGGAGCTGTTCTGAGTCAGGATGATAGGCCTGTAGCCTATTTCAGTGAGAAGTTGAATGATACCAGGAGAAAGTATTCCTCTTATGAGAAGGAATTCTATGCAATTGTTCAAGCACTGAAGAAGTGGAGATATTATTTGATGTCCAGGGAGTTTGTATTGTATTCTGACAATCATGCTTTGCAGTATATTGTACAGCAGCCCAAGTTGAAACATAAGCATGCTAAATGGGTTGAGTATCTCCAAAGTTTTAATTTTGTTTTGAAACATATAAGTGTCCAAGCCAATAAAGTAGCTGATGCTTTGAGTAGGAGACATTTGCTTGTTCAGGAGACTAATTTTGAAGTTGCAGGATTCGATTTTCTCAAAGAATTGTATAAAATAGATCCTGATTTTAAAGAAGCATTTGAAGCATGTAGTAACCATGTTCTAATAGATAGAAGTCAGTGGCTAGATTATTTCCTGCAGGAAGACTTGTTACTCAGAAAGAATCAACTGTGTATACCAAAATGTTCCATGAGAGAAAATTTGATCAAAGAGAAGCATAGTGGTGGACTTGCTGGACACTTTGGTACTGATAAGACTTATGAGAAGCTGAGTCACTTTTATTTCTGGCCCAGGATGAGAACATAAGTGGATAAGTTTGTGAAGAATTGCAAGATTTGTCAATATGCCAAAGGAAGGAGCCAGAATGCAGGATTGTACACCCCCTTGCCTATTCCAGACAAGCCTTGGGACACGGTGAGTATGGATTTTGTACTAGGATTGCCCAAGACTCAGAGAGGGAATGATACAGTCTTTGTTGTGGTAGACAGATTCTCCAAAATGGCACATTTTATTCCATGCTATAAAACTAGTGATGCCACCCATGTTGCTAACTTGTTTTTCAAAGAAGTTGTTAGATTGCATGGGTTGCCCAGGAGTATTGTTTCAGAAAGAGACACCAAATTTGTGGGCCATTTTTGGAGGACACTATGGAAGAAACTTGGCACTAAACTGAGTTTCAGCTCAGCTTATCATCCCCAGACTGATGGACAAACTGAGGTAGTGAATAGGAGTTTGGGAAATTTGTTGAGGAGTCTTGCAGGAGAACATCCCAAGCAGTGGGATCATATTTTTCCCCAAGCAGAATATGCATACAATGACTCACCAAACAAAAGCACAGGGCAGAGCCCATTTCATATTGTTTATGGAATGCACCCCAGAGGAATATCAGAATTAAGAAATCTGGGAAGAGCAGAGTTAAGGAGTGTAGATGGTGAAGAATTTGCTTCAGAGATCCAGGCCATTCATGAACAAGTGAAACATAAACTACAAGGCAGCAGCATCAAATACAAAAACAGAGCAGACTTGAGCAGAAAAGAAGTTCACTTTGAAGTAGGAGACTTGGTTTTGGCACACTTAAGAAAGGAGAGGTTCCCAAAGAAGCAGTACAATAAATTGAAGTTCAAAAAGATTGGGCCATGCAAGATACTTAGGAAGTTTTCTGCAAATGCGTTTGAGATTGAATTACCACCTGATGTTGGAATATCTCCTATTTTTAATGTTGCAGATTCGTACAAGTATGAAGATGATGGCGCAGAAGAAAGATCAACAGATAAGGAACAAATTGAATGGAAAGAACAGCTACCACCAGCACAACCATTGCAACCAGAAAAGGTATTGGATAAAGACCATTTAGGAAGACCAGAGGACAGGAGTACTATCAGTACTTGATCAAATGGAAGGATAAACCGGAAGAAGATGCCACTTGGATGACTGAAGGAATGTTGCAGAAGATAGGCAGATCAGTGGAGGAGCTCATGGACAGGAGCCCATGAAGAAAATTGCCCTCAGGAGTCTGATGCAGGGGCATTAGGCACTGGCCAGCAATGTAAGAAGTTTTGTCCACATGTTGTGGCTAGGAGGGTTTGGAAACATTCGAATTATTCCAGCTAGGTGTCAATACCTTAGCTGATTGTAACTCTTTAGATTAATTAGAGTCAGAGGAAGTTGAATAGCTCAGTTTGTCTAGCTGTCAGTTCAGTTATTAAATAAACTGTGATAGGCTTTTGGTTTCCGAAATGGTCCTCCTAGAGGAACTGAGGAGTCATATGTGTATATGTATAAATATATTCTCGGATGTAATTGAAGAGAGAAGAGCGAGAGGAAGAGAATTTCTGCAATAAAACTCTGCGTGTTAACTATTGTTTCCAGTTAAATGATTTCAATACTTATTGGCCATCGAATTGTATCGAATTCTGATAAATGAAGAGATTGTTTGATTGAGGAACGGTGGTACACTGGTTCTGCGCTCATTTCGTCATTGAACTGTCCCAATCCAAATGTGGAGAGGTTATTAGTTGTGGGATGATTGGTTCTGTGCGTATACAATTGTTGAACCAAACCATTGGATAGATTCCGTACATCTCTAGTTATCGTTCCCTCCAGATTAATCGAACAGGCGTTGCAGAGTAAGCCTCCGCTCATAGAAGAAATCCAATGTGGTGATAGGAATCCGCTAAATAAAGAGAATCACGGTTGGTTGTTGATTGAAATTCCTGACCGAAGGCAAACCCCGAGTTAACATACACAAGGGCGATCGTGACCCGACGCAACCCGAGTCCAGCACTGTAGCCAAACCGGAGGCGGATTTCAAAGGTGGGTTTCCCCCCCCTTTCGCACCACCTTCCGACCGTGAGTGGTATCCGTAGAGCGGGCAGTGAACCCACAGAGAAGCCAACACGTGGCGGAGTGGACCATCCAAAAACCACCTTTCCATATCGATTTAGCGCGTTAATGTCAGTACGTGGACGCCGAGCGAAATCACTCCGCGCCGTCGATCTGGCGCAGGCGCATCGCAGGGTGGTCGTTGAACAGAGATGCGTAGAAGTTAACCAAGGTACGAAGAGCACATTGATTGGTCCATTGACGAAAGAGGTGGGGCCCAGGCCACGAGTAATTATAAATTTTGTACGTTTATAAGGTTCTGGTCCATAGCGCATGGAGAATAGGTTTAAAACCAAAATGTTTAACATTAGTGGAAGTTGCAGAATATAGTTTTATCAATTTCTTCAAAATTGATAATAACTTCATAAAAAGGAGGAAGTAGACCGAAATTGATAATAAGAAACGGGGTTTCAAAGAGAAGTTCGACAGACCACGACTATAGTTGACAGACCTTTCAGTTAAGCTGCATCATCTTTTTTGGGGCACTTAAATGAAAAATTTCTTACATATTCATGATCCTCATGTAAATTACATCATCCACATAAAATTTCAGGTCATTTGGAGCAAAAATGGTCCCTCAAAAGGGCCAAAAACCATGTAAAAAACACCTTTCTGCCCTCTTTTCAGCACTGGCGCTGTGCCCTTAGCCGTCTTGGAAAAAGTGAATTTTGACTATGAAAATGGTCACCAATCTAGAAAATAAAGGCATATTTGGAAACTAGAAAGGACATTCTTTCCAATGAGCTATCATGGAGCCCATTTGGACACTGGGAAGGCCTCCAAAACTCAGCTGCAAAATATGTTATTTTTCCAGTTTTGGCATTGCGCCCTTGGCTTGGCATTGCGCCCTTGTACCTTGGCACTTTGACCTTGCCTAAAAGTCAAAAAAACACATCAGAATTTATTGGAAAATATATTTTGAAGGCCTTGAAGACAAATAACTCCAAAGGTAGTTTTTGATATTTGTGCCTTGGGCCTTGCATGGTCTGTAAGGTCAAATACATTTATTGTGTAATTAATGACGTCTAAAGCCATAGCTAGGGTTTGATTCATAATTTTCCAGTTAAATACTACATGTAAGCTTCATTGTTATTGTTGGTTGATTGTTGAGCTCAATAATATAGACTTGGAGTTGTGAAGAAATTAGTTTTTGGAGCTTTGTGATTGTCTTGATTTAAGCATCAATGGAGCAAGCATATTCATAGGATTCATGAACCTGGTTAATGGCGATTTTGTTCTAATTTAGTACTTGTCTTCTTATGTTTTCCATATTTTTCATCTTTCCCTTATGACAAAGTAGAAAAATTAGATTAAGATATGCTGTTGAGAGGCACCTTAATTTTGTCTACCTTCTGTTGTTTAGATGTTTTCCTCTGCTAGGTCTAATTAAAGAATTCTTAATTTCTCTTTGATTCCACTTATGCTTTTTGTCTTGATAATGATCTAATAGAGCCAAGCCAAAGAATTTTATTGTATGCCTTGTCCTTTGGTGAAGCTTTAAACATTGGTTTTTAGGCCTTTTCTTTGAAGTTTACTAATTAGGGTTTGGCTGAAGAAGTTTATGGTTAGCCCTGTCATTTAGTCCATCTTAAGAAGTTACTTTGAAGGTCTTTGTAGTCTGATTGAAGAAACTAGGAGTTCCCTTCTCTTTAATCATTACTAATGTGTTATCTTGAATGTTTTCTTTCTCTGAAGGTAAATAACTAGATAATTTAGGAGGTCACTGCTCTCTAGGGTTTGTTGGATTGTTGTTTTAAAGTTTACTTGATAAAGCCAGGTCAAAGAAGTTTATGGTGTGCCTTGTCCTTTGATTCTTTCTTAATGCATAGTGATCTTAAAGACTCTTCTTGTTATAGTATATGTTAAAGGATTCTTAATTTCCCTTTAAACCTACTATGTTCACAATTTAATGTTCATTTCACACCTCACATAAGTTACCAATATCCATTTGGCTTTGTTAACTTTCCCTATGTAACACCCTTGATCTATTGTTGTACTTTTCAAGCCTTTCACATACACCATAGCCCAATGGTTTTAACCTCTCTTACTCTATTTGTTCTACTTGACAACCTACCCAACCAAACAAAGCAAAACAAACAAACCCAATCAATTTAACTAGCCTAAAATCAACATCCTAAATCAAACAAGTCATATCTTTTATCAAATATAGACAGAGCCCTCTCTGAGTCCAGGAAGGCTAGGTCCTAGGACTCCAAAGTCGGTTTGATATTACCCTTGTCTATTTGGTCATTACCAATCTTCCAAATTACAGGGACCTAACATATATAATCACAGATATGCATGCGATATACTTTTCACAATTCTTTTAATCAAAATATTTTGTTAAAAGAATCATGTTTACATAATTTTCATCTCTTTCAACTATTAAATAACATTTATTACTAATAGTTGAAAGATATATCTTTATATCACATAAAGGAAGAAACACCCCGGGTATATAGTAGAATAGATAAGTGTTAAATAAATTCATGTGATAGATTAAAATCATTTCCCATTGCATGTTATATAAACAAAACACACCCCAAAATCATCCTTATTGGGAAACTGGTCCCTTCATCCCCAGTTGGAGCCACCACACCAAATGGAAAAGGACTTTCTCTAATGTCCAGATTGGGTGGTTTCCCCCATGCTATGGCAATGTAATTTCGAGGCCTCAACATTTTGGTGCTAGAAGGAGGAAAAATTGTGAATGGCAAGAATATCTGATCAATCTAAAAGTCAATCTAAGAGTCTCTCTGCCTACTTCCAGAAAATTAGCTAGATCTAAATCTTTAAGATCTAAAGTTGAACATCCTTCTCCTAAGTCTCCTAGTGATACTCAACCCATAATGTCTCCCAATTTTCATCAAAATTTCCGTGAAGTTCAGTCTTTGATAGAAAAGTTAGAGAGAGTATCCATTTATGTTGAAAATACTGAATCTTCTAAATCATCTGAGATTAGTATTTCATCTTCTTTACAACCTATAATAATATTAACTCGATTAGAAACTCAAAAGACAAGAATCATTCCTTTTGAATTTCCCATCGATACTTCTCGAAGGATAATAAATAAGACTAAATCAGATTCAATCACCAGCGAGACCTTATCTAATAATCCACCCCATTGACCTCCATTACCTTCACTCACTTCCACAACTTCCATTCCAACAATCAGTGTTACTTTAACTAGTTCCAGTACTCATACTACTATCCCTTCAACTATTTCTAACACTCAACGTGCCTCTTCTTCAACTCAAACTCAATCCATCACATCCACCCAAGGACCAATGGTAGGCCAAGTACCTCCACCAAATGTAGAACCATGGAACAATCCAGGGGTTGTATAAATTCCTGCTCCTCTTCATCCTCTCCCAAAATACCCTGAAATATGGTTACCTAAATTTAATCCTAATGATGGTCTTCCAGCTAAAGAACACATTCAAAATTACATGTTAGCCATTAATTTAAAAGAGGTAGTTGAATAGTATTTTGTTGTAAGATTATTTCCATATACTCTCACAACATCTACAGGATCCAAGTATTTTTCATTACCTGACCGCTCTATAACTAGCTAGAATATATTCAAAGAACAATTTTTAGCTAAGTTTGGAGATGACAAAACCACTGCATCGCTCATCAATGATTTATCAAATCTAAAGGCTAAAACAGGGGAGAAAATAAAATATTTTAATTCAATATTTAATAAATTTCTCAATAAAATTCTTGCTACAGCAGTTCCTGGTGCAGAAGTTCAAATTGAGTGGTATATTTCATCTCTCCCATACAATATAGCCATTTTTGTTGATAGAGAAAAACTGCCTACATTAGAAGAGAATATGAATGAATATTTATCTGTAGAGAAACACATAATCGCTCTTGAAAAGGAGAATTCCAAATAATATAAGAAATCAAAGAAAGTATCCTTCAAACATGATTAAAAAAAAATCCATCCAAAGACCCTTTTGATGTAGAAGGCCTTCAAAAGTTTTAAAGACTATGACAAATGAGATGGCAGATATCAAGAAACAAGTTCTTGAAAGTTCTAGTTCAAAAAAGAATTTCAAACCCTTCAAGAAAAATCAGTCTTCTAATTCTCAACCTCCAAATATCATATCTAATCCCGAGTCTGATCAAGATATAGATGAAGAGAAAACAGAGGAAGAAGCAAATGAAGAAGAATAAGAAGTTGAACTAAATGGAATGTGGGATTTTATCCTACCAAATGAGGAACAACAAGAAGCTTTACCTGTGAGTACAAGGAGAAAAAATACTACTGAAGCGATGCAGGAAGATAAAAAACAGAAGAATTCAACGCTTGCTAAAGATAAAATAGTAAGTAAAACGTCTAATTCTAAGGCTACAAAAACAAACCCTACTTCTCCAAATACTCCACCTACATCAAAGATAATTGTATTCTCCGACACTATTGAGTATAATGTAGGTGAAGATATGAAAAAGACTAGGGCCATCATTTCAATTCATGAACTTACTAAGTTAAAGCGACAACAAAAGATCTTACTTATATATTTAAATGTAGTTCCTGCTTCAGCCTTACCTGCTCTAGTAGTAGTCCAAGCTACTAATCAAATGGGTAAACCACCTTCTCCTTCAACTAAAATAGATGCTACAAATTTGATTAGGATAGGTGACCGATCCATATCTCATACTCCTCCATTTATTTCAACCTATGAGATCTATAATAAAAATGTCCATAATTGTTTAATAGACTCAGGGGATTCCTCTAATATCATGCCAAAATTAGTATGTGCTAAGTTGAACATAACTCCTCAGAGTTCCCCTGTTCATATAGTACAACTTGATAGAACTAAATTAGAGGTTGTAGAAGAAATAAATTTTGTTTCTATCAGGTTGTCATCAAACCCCAAGGTTGCTTAGATAATTGATATATTGGTGGTTGATATTCCTTATTTTTATAGTTTAGTGTTAAGTAGAGACTGATCTGAAAATCTCTATGGAAATTTTGCCAATAGACTGGTCACATATGTGGCTACCATACAATAGAAAGCCAAATTAAATCCGGGTAGAACGAGAGAAATTCATAAAACACATAGTCATTGATCTTGAAGGGATAAACGAAATAGTAGTATTCAATAATAATATTATTGGAAACTACTTGGAAGAATAATTTCTTGGAAATTTTGATGCTCAAACATCACCCTTTTTTGATAATGTAGTATCTCGCAAATCGAGATTTTTTCCTAGACAAACGCTTCAAAATGTAAAAAAATTGTAGATAAACCAATAGTTAATTCTTTATTTTGGATTATTTATTTTGACGATTCTAAATCTGAAGATGGTGCAAGAGCTGACTGTATTTTAATAAGCCTGGAAGGAGGAAAAACCTTGTTAGCATACAAACTTGAATTCGATTGCACAAACAATCTCGCAGAATACGAAGCATTAATCCAAGGTTTGTACAAAGCAATTGATCTTGATATCAAATATTTAAAAGTCCTAGGATATTCGGAAACCATTGTTAAAAAGGTAAGAAATACCATTCATTGTCATTCTAGACATTTAAAGCATTACCAATCATTAGTCCAAGAATTGACCATTCATTTCTTAGCCTTCAATATTTCTTCCGTACCGAGAATACAAAATTCTAGTGCAAATTTATTGGCTAATGTAGCATCGAAATTAATCCCATCTCAAGAATTTAGTCCCAATAGATTTTCCATTGAATTGATTTTTAGACCATATATTCCTTAAAATATTACTAATTGGAGAGTATTTAATAATGATTCAGATATTATATATTTCCTTACATCTGAAGGATCTTATGATAGTCAAATTTTAGATGAAAATGAACATGAAACTTAGATAAAGGATGAACTGGATGAAAATCCAATTCCTAAGTCAATTGTCAAATTAAAAGACCTTTATGATCTAAAAAATAGGTTTAAAAGAGTTACCAACTCTAAAACTCAAAGTTATACCTTAAGATTTGAGTTAGTAAATCTCGGAACTGATGATAAACCTCAAAATGTCAATTTAGGTCCTGGTCTATCTTCTAATGAAAGATTATAATTTGTCAAGTTATTAAGAATGTACAAAAGTGTTTTTGCTTGGGATTACACTGATATTAAAACATATGACACTTTTTTAATTCAACATACTATTCCTATGATTTCAAATGAGAAACCTATACAACAAAAGTTGAGGAAAATTCACTCGAATCTTGAAAATCAAATAAAAAAAGAGTTGAATAAAATCCTCAAAGCAAAGATTATCTTTCGAGTTATACATTCTAAATGGGTTTCAAATTTGGTTCCTGTCAAGAAGAAAAATGGTGATATTAGGATTTGTATTGAGTTTAGGAATTTAAACAAAGCATGTCAAAAGGATAACTTTCCATTATCGACCATGGAATAAGTACTGCAAATAGTAGTTGGTTCTGAACTTGTGTCTTTCCTAGATGGATATTCAGGATATAACCAAATCCTTGTACATCCAAATGGAAAATTGAAAATTACATTTAGGACTAAGTGGGGAACTTACGCCTATCAAAAGATGCCATTTGGGTTAATTAATGTAGGTGCCACTTTTCAGAGAGCTATGGACACAACTTTTATAGGACTCATCAATAAATCAGTGGTTATTTATCTATATGAAATTAAAATGTTTTCTAGACAAACAACCAATCATGTGAATGACCTAAAGCAAGTATTTGAACGATGTAAAAAATATGGAATTTCTTTAAACTCAAAGGAGTCATATTTTGCTTTAGATGAAGGAAAATTTTTAGGATTCATTCTGTCAAAGAAAGGTATCTATATTGATCCTGAAAGAATTGAAGAGATTAAAATAATTCATTTTCCTCATAACGAGAAAACTATGTAGTCATTTCTTGGACAGGTAAATTTGGTAAAAATATTTGTGCCTGACTTTTTGCAAATAGTTTTACCATTGCAAACCATTATTAAGAAAAATTCAGTCTTTAAATGGGGACATAACGAAAGAAAAGCATTTGATTTAATCAAACAATCCATTATCAATGCTCCATTCCTGACTACCCCCAATTTTCTTAATCATTTTAATTTATACACCTTCTCATCAGATACATATTACGTAGTTGTTTTAACACAACTTAATGACTAACAAATTGAAGCGCCAATACCATTTTTTAGCTCCAATTTGCAAGGCGCAGAACTAAATTATTCATTTTTTGAGAAAAAAGCATTTTATGTCGTTAAATATATAAAGCATTTTAGGCCTTTTCTCCTTAAAACTCACACCAAAATAATAGTTCCATTCTCTGCAGTGAGACAACTATTGATGCAAAGAGAATTAGGAAAGAAAATGGCTAACTGGGTTATCGCTTTACAAGAATTTGATGTAGAAACTAGACCTTCTAAAATTGTTAAAGGTCAAGGTTTTTGCAAAATGCTAACATGAGAATCCCATTTATCATCAGGGGTAGATTCAGGTAATAATGTGAAAATATCAGAGGTAAGCCTCTACGATGTGTAATCTTAGTATGTTGATCTCAAGTTTATTTGAAAAATGGATATGCCCCAGCCCAACTCAATTATAAAAAAACTTGCTTTGAGATTAAGGGCCAAGCAATATGAAATAATCAATGGCGTATTGTTTAGAAGAAACTTTGATTATGTGTTATTAAGATGCTTAGAAAAAACTGAAGCATAGAAAGTTTTGCAGGAACTCCATGATGGACCAGCTAGAGGAAATTTTTGAGGAAATACAACAGCACATAAAATCCTGCATGCAGGTTACTATTGGTCTACACTTTTCAAAGATGCCCATGAATATGCAAGAAAATGAAAATTTTCAAAGTGCATCTGGAAGACAAAGGAAACCATCCTTCCCATTACAGCAAGTTAATATCGAACAACCATTTGAACAATGGGGATTATATATAATTGGTGAGATAGTTCCTAACTCTTCCAAACATCATAAATATATTCTCACAACTACAAATTGTTTTACTAAATGGGTGGAAGAAATTCCACTAAAGGTAGCCGACTCTGAGAATATTATTGAATTCATTGATCAATTTATCATAACTAGGTTTGGTTTACCTACTGATTTAATCTTCGATAATGCATCTTATTTCTCAGGAGATGCTGTGATAGAATTTGCAATCAAAATAGGTTTTAAACTTAAGTATTCTGCAAATTATTATCCGCAAGGAAATGGTTTAGCAGAATCCACAAATAAAAACCTTATTAGAATCATCAAACGAACTGTTGATCAAAATCAACGAAATTGACATAAGTCATTAATCTTTGCTCTTTGGGCGGACTGAATAAATTAGAAGGCATCCATTGGCACTTCTCCATTCAATCATGTTTATGGAAAATAAGTTGTTCTTCCTACCAATGTAGTTATTCCTTCTCTTGCGTTAGTTAAATTTATTGATGAATATCCCTCTTCTTCCTTGCACATAAGATAATTTCAAATTCTTAAGCTTGAAGAAGAAAGAGAAAAATCTAAATTTACTCATGCACATCATCAACAGATAGTAAAAGTTTCATTTGATTCAACTTCTGTCACTCCAAAAAACTTTCAAATTGATGATCTGGTATTGAAATGGGACAAAGCACATGACTAAAAAAGTAAACACACCAAATTTCAAAACTTGTCGTTAGGTCCATTTCAAATCATTGAAGAAATAGGCCCATCAACATTTTTATTGAAAGTCTATTAGGAAAAAAAGATTCTTTGACTGTTGATGGGAAGATTTTAAAGAAATACTTTTCATAGGAGGAAACCCCTTCTATTCCTTGTATACTATTTTCTTTTTCTTTTCCTTAGGAAAATAAAAGTTGTGTAGTATTAATTTTTGGCTTTTTAAGTAAATGTCTCAGAACATATTTTTGATTTATCACTTATAGAAATAAGAAATGTTAAGGAAATAATTGAAAGATTTGAAAGTCAAATAGATTCTATTTTATTGAAAGATGCAATTTCACTGAAGTTATTTATTCTCTGATGAAATCTCATATTTATAAAGCATGGTTATTCTGTTGTTAGTCAAGAAAAAAATCTTTAACAAAGTAAAGACTCTTGTACAGAGAAGCAATCTAAAAACTCAAAAAATTATCATCCAGAATCCTCAAAAGGACCAATGATTCACCCCATCTGGGAAAAATTATCAATTTTTAGAAATAAATTCAAAAATTATGCTAAAAAACTTAGAAGATAATAAGTCTCATCACGAGCTTATTTACCATGTTCATAGGGAAATAGTTGAACTAACATTACCAATACTGCCTACCAAAATAGGGTAATGACTTGAGATTATATCGAGAGGACAAGGGGCTCATCAAGAGCCAGCTTGATCAGTTTAATTACAACCAGTGAATGGCATTGTCAATATTTGGTCACCAAACCAAGGAAATAGATTTTAAGTAAATCAAAATACAATAGAAAATATCTACAAAAAAGAAAAGCAAGTTCCAAAAGAGATCAAGTGTATAAAAGTTGGAATTTATTTTTGAATATTGTAAGAAAGACTGGATGGGACAATGAATCATTGTTGGCTAAAATGTAACCTTGCCAAAAGCTTAAATTTCCTATTGGATCAAAGGCTCTATCTGTGATATAGAGTATATATTTATAAAGATAATCTAAAAGAGCCACCTGCTTTATCTTTTTGAATTGAGTAAAGACTGATATAGATACTCATACTTTTATTTTTAAAGAGGAATTATTATGATATATAATTAAGAGAGATTATATTACTTAGTGAGATATTATTTATTGAAATTCATTCCTACAACTATTTTTATTTCGAAAAAGTTTTTAGAAATTTCAAAAAGTTAATCAGAGATAGTTGGTTCTCCCAATTGAATTGCTAATTGTTGTGCTATGCAACAACCCCCATTTATTTTCACTAAATGGGGACCCTCTAAAAATAAATAGGAAATTTATTTGTTTAATTTTATCTTAGCCTAAGTCTAAAAAATTTAGGAAATAAAGTTATTTCCCTTTTCGCTTTCATTTATTAGCGTGCATTGCAAATCGCATAGCTTACAATCTTAACAACTTAAAACATATTAAGTCTTGCGATCTGCGATATGCGCTAAAATTTTTGGAAGTCATTTCAAACTCCCGTTACAAAAGCTTTAAACACTGCTTTAAAAGTAAATCACATCGCACCTTGTAATATGAAAAAAATTATAACAATTTGGTAAGAGTTGCGATGAAACAGACCTGACGAATTAATAAAGCAAAAAACATAAAACTTCAAGTATCTGATAAAGCGCATTGGCATGATTCCTTAAGCGCACTTCGAATTTCGCAGCAAATAAGTAAATGCAAGTTTTATCATCGTATGGAAATTGTGATGTGCGATTTGCGCAGATCGCATTTCGTGAAATTTATCGGTAACATAACTAATAGAGATAGTCTCGAGTTGTGATATGTGATATTGATAGTTATTGCTCAAGTGTGTGAAATAATTCATATCTAATCAACTGGATATAAGATCTAACGTCTTAAATTGATCGATAGTCATTTCACGTGAAGGTGTGTAAGAGATTTGATTGAAATAATCATGGGTGATTAATGACATTTAATAGGAAGTAAGGTTTGAAAGATTCATATATACTTCGAGCATGTTTGGAATGATTGAACGCTGGAGTTGTGATTATATCTCTTTAACTATATTTTATCTCCATTTATCTTTAGATCTAAAGCTCGATTTGTTTACTTGAATACACGAAAACACTCAATGGAGCAAGGATAACAGAGATGAGCAAGAAAGGCAAGGAAATTGCCCAAGCATCATCTATTGAAGACTCAGATATGTCTCCCCTATTATCATATACCACCTGCAACAAGGATTGCAACAGTTCCTCGTGGGAGGCAATGTATCAATTCTTTGAGAATGAATCGCCATGGGTAATAATCAAAGTTGCTATAGTAGGCGCGTCAGTTTCTTCAAACCCAACCTATTTCGACGTTGCATGTTCATTAATTCATAAAATAGCAGCAAGGCCAAATATTCGCCCCTCTACATATATGGTTAAGTGAGTAATTGACCACTTGAACATATAAGATAGAACATTTAAGAATTCAAAGGACGAGAATATCGATTCATTAAGGGTAGAAGATTTGAGGACAATGTATCATTTACCTATCCCGCAAAAAAAACTATGACAAAGCTTTTTCTCAAAGCTTTACAAAGAAACATCCAAACATGGTGAAAGTTATAAATGAATGGAAGGATGACCAAGTAAATCTTAAAAGGGACAAACTTGGTACGTACACAATAGCACAAATTCCTTTCCCTTATTGTTATGCTGCTATAATGTTGTGTAGATTGTTTGCAAAGCCTGATACTAATAGGTTTTATATCTATTGGATCCCATTAATTGACGCAATCGTCAATTCTTTAATTCTGAATTGGGAAAATATCCTATCTGATACTTTAGCCAGAAGTATCATGGATTATAGGAGTAAAAGAAGTGTTTCCTCTAGGGAAATACCCCCCTTTTACATGTGTACCTATGTCATGGACACAATTTTATTTTCTTCAAGTTTTCCTACCATGAGATGGAAATGGACGACCCAAGAACCTACTCCAATCCACATTTACCACAGAGCCTTTGGGAGTTATATTTTCATCTACATTTTTATAAAATTTGCCATAGATTCATAATGCCTATGCACCAGATTATATTTAACGAGAAAGCCCCTAGGATATCCGAAGAAGCTAGTGCGGACATTTTTCCAGTTTCCAAATGGTTTGCCGAAGAAAGTTTCACATATGTCAAAGTTTTCGGGAGTGATGCTTCTCCCCACATCCTGCCATATTATTTTCCTAACAAGCTACTTGCTAGAGAGATTTCTTACCAACTTGTGGTAAATGGTATTTCGAAAGAGCTCAAAGATGGTAAGAAGGCCATTTGGCCTAATTTCCCTTTACAATGCGGTACTTTTTCACCTTTTTATATTGGTCATGCCTTGAAGGAAGTTTCAAATGTTAATTTTTTCAATTTAGCTGTAATGCCCAAGCGACCATATGAACCCAATGATGTAATTAAAAATTACATCACAGAACTCAAAGTGAAGCCTTTTGTGAAAGAGCTAGATAGATTTGATGATTTCTTTCAAGGTATTGAAAAATTTTCAGATGTACTAAAGTTTGCATCTAGTCAAATCAATCAAGATGACTCAGAAGCCTTCCAAACATACAGAAACAAGAGACTGGAAACGATTCCTTTGGATTTATTGACTATTGAAGATGTCAACAGACCAACTCCAATTATTAGCTTGGATAATGAAGCTAAAGACATGTATGAAGATGACTCAAGGCAATCAGAAAATCAATCTCAGAATTTGGATCATTCTGATATTAATGAATCTGAAAACAGAAATTAGAGCCTAGAAAATGTAATTGATCAAGTAATCAAATAAATTGAGATGCAAGATAAGGGAGGAATTAATGGAAATGAATCATCTTCCCAAGAATTTTAGCACAACCAAAATACACCTGATTAGTCAGAAAAATCTCATCCAAAGGATTTTAAGAGTGAATGGGATAATTTTTCTAAGGCACTACAAACGTCAAAACCAAATCATAATACTAATCAATACCAATTTTCAAACGCCAGAAAATTCTCAGAAATTAGTGGAAACTGCTACTCCACAACAACAAGTTCTTGAAACTCATGATCAAGAGATCATTCCAGCATACCCAACATAGAAGATAGTTTTACAAATTGAGGAAATTCCTTCACTAAATGTCTTCTGTAGTCCTAATCATAAGGTTGTAGTCAAGAGAAGAAAACGAAGAAGAATTGATGATATAGTCTCAAGTCTTACAAATGAATCTATTGACGTTTTATGGAAGGATCCTCGAGTTGATCCTATTGAACATTTAACCAAGCTGCTATCACAGTTTGTAGGGGCATATGCCACTACCACTATTGATAAGGCCACTAAATTTCAAATGTTACTGAAGCAGAGAGAAGAAAAAATAAAATATTTAGAGAGATTTTTAGAGCAAGAAAGTCTAACTCCAATAGGAAAATGAAATTGAAAATGTCTCAGTTTCAAAAGGATTTTGAAAGATTAAATTTGCAGCATCAGGCATAGCTTACATAAAAGAAAACACAACTATAAGCAATAATAAAAAAATTACAAAGCCAACCATAGCTAGAGAAATTCATAAGGGAAGTATTGGATGTGAAAGATAAGCCAAAGTAGCAACAAAAAGTATTTTTCCAACAAGCTTCAATCACTAGCTCTTATTATGATTCAAGTGAAATCCTGATCCAGCAAGTGGCTATTCAGAAACTTGAATGTGAGAAAATTGAGAAGAAAATCAATGAATACATTCAATGGCAAGCATCAGACTCAGGAAAGGAAGTTGGTCTACCCCAGGTAGATAAATTTCACAAGAAAATCTTATGTAAGGATTGGGAATCACAACTAAGGCAAGCAGACAAAGAAGCAACAAAAGCATCAAGTTTAACAAAGGAAATTACTGAATTTGTATGTGAACAGCTTTTGAAAGCTGAGCTTATCAAAGAATCCACATCTAAAGTGCTCTCAGAAATCAAGCCATTGGAAGCATAGTGGAAACAAAGGACAGAAATGGAGGAAGAGATGATTAAAAGAGTAAATAACTCTGATCAAGAAAATTGTTGAAATTTTCTGATCAAACCTTATCATCAGTACCAAACCCTGTAGTCATTAACTGATTCAACAAAAAGATTGCAACCAACACTCTCTAATGCAGTATTCAAGGGATAGGTCAGATCGAGAATTTTGCAACCAGCTCAACTCAAACCCATGCTAGATATTTTTCAACTTCAGGATCAAATCCAAATGGAGGATCAAAAATCATAAGTTATGTTTTTACTTTATTTTCCTATATTATAGTTGAAGTTTGTCTTACGAGGATGGTTGTTTGAAACGTCCTCTATTTTTATGTAATAATCTATTTTTGAACATATTTTAGTTTAGTATTTAAACCCTTCTCATGAATTTAGAGAAGGGTCTAGAAATTTGTCAAAAACATTTGCAAAGGATGCACTTCTGTAAGTTTGTAAATGCTTTGATGGATTAATTGAACAAAACCTATTATCTTTTGAATTTTGAAGTTGTTTAACTGATGTTGGACTATTGTACTCTTTAAATTGCTTGAAAGTGAAGAGGAGCAGGAAATCTACTGTCAGTTTATATGAGTAGGTCTTCGTACATATGATATTTCTATTCACTTGTAATAAGTTTTTCTTTCTAGATTAACAATTCTCTTTTTACCTATATTATATATTTGAATTGTCATCATAAATGAATGTTAAATGCACTTATGTACTAATATTTGTCTATGATTTATTATCTGATATATAATCACACATATGAATGTGATATAATTTTCACAATTATTTTAATCAAACTATTTTGTTAAAAGAATCAACTTTACATAAATTTCATCTCTTTCAACTATTAAATAATCTTCATTACTAATAGTTGGAGGATATCTCTTTAGATCGCATAAAGGAAGAAACACCCCGGGTATATAGTAGAATAGATAAGTATTAGATAAATGCACGTGATAGATTATAATAATTTCCCATTGCATGTTATATAAACAAAACACACCCCAAAATCATCCTTATTGGGAAATTGGTCCCTTCATCCCCAGTCGGAGCCACCACACCAAACGGAGAAGGACTTGATCTAAGGTCCGGACTGGGTGGTTTTCCCCCATGTTGTGGCAACAGAATTCTGAGGCCTCAACAAAAGGATAATGTTCAAAATGTTGACAGGGTGCTCAAAATATTGGAGGAGAAACAATTATATGAAAAAACCTGCAGATGTTTCTTTAGAGTACAAGAGATGGACTCAGGAGGGTGTTAAGGAAGACCCTAAAAAAATTAAAGCCATTAAGGAATGGAAAGTCCCCACAACCATAAAGCATTTGTGAGGATTTCTTGGGTTAACAGGGTATTATCACAAGTTTGTTAAGAATTATGGGAGAATAGCAGCACCTCTAACAACATTATTGAAGAAAGATGCATTTTCATAGACCTTGGAAAAATCTTCATAACTCTCTCTCTAAGCATCTGATTGGAACTTCGTAAAAAGTGGCAGAAAGTACATGGAGTTTAGTTTTTTGTGTATCAATTTAAAATTATCTCATCAAGTGGAAGAACTTACCCACTGAGGTTTCCACATGGGAGGATGAGAATTTTATACACAGGCATCAAAAGCTACTCAAGCATCGAGGACAACACTTTTTTGAAGGAGATGGGCATGTTAGGTCCCTATATTACTAGTGTAGTCCCTTATTGTTTTTAGTGTAGCCCCCTTATTTTTATTGTTGTACCCCTGTAAACCCCATATTGTTATTATTGTGCCTCATAAAAGCCACTATTGTTATTGTTGTGCCTTACATTATTATTGTTAGGTCAGCTAGGATTATCTTCTGACCCCATGGATTCCTATATATAGAAAGGAGTTTTTTTCATTTGTATCATCGAATAATTTTTCATTTATGTAATGTAAAGGAGGTTTCTCCCTCAAAGTGGCTGATTTCTAAAGCGTTGATCTCTCTTTTCTTCTATTTTGTGAGTTGGTTTCATAACAACATGCGACTTTCGTTTTCTAGATCTACTGTTTCTGACCACTTTCAGGCCAAGAGAACTGCTCTATTGTGTATGGAGCTTGTGTTCTAGTGAGGAAACCCTTTCATTTCTTGCAAAAAGGTTTCCAGTTTCCCTAGTTATGTTATTTTAGATCTAGAGGTATACAGTATTTTTTTTGCAGTTATATTTATTTATCTCTTTGTTTATTTCGATCTATAGTCATTTTTTAATTACCTGATCTATACCCTCTTCTCTGTGTATGCTCTTTGCTTTGCGCTTGTGCGATCTAGCAAACTAGAAAGAGAAAGACGATATTTATCTCCTATGTATTCTCTTTCCCGCGACTTTGTGCGATCTCACGAAATCAGAAATAGTGAGATAAATGTTTAGTTTCTGGGTGGACTAACCAGAAATCTAACATTATACCGAAAGGCTTGTATATTTTTTTTTGTTGTTTACGTGGTTGTTTTTTGTGGGAAAAAAACACACACCCCAAAGAGAAAAAAAAACCCTTCCTCCTTTCCAACAATTTCGAAACCTCTTAACTAGTTCACTTGGTGTAAAGTTAGTCTATGAGAATAGAGGTCTTGGGTTCATGTCTTTTGGTCATGTTACTTTTTCTAAAAGTCTATTTGTCAAGTTTTTTTTTAAAAACACATGTAACTTATGTTTTAAATTTATTTTATGTAATAGTGTTTCTCACCCATTATAAAAATTGAGTCACTTACAATCTAAAGTCACTTTATCTTTTATTTAAGTTACAGTATATTTGGTCATTAGTTCATAAAGTAACATTGTAAGAAATGACTCTCACTTATTTACAAAAGTGGGTCACATAAATTATTATTTAAAAAAAAGAGAAAAAAGAGACAAAAAAGGTGATCTTATTATATTAAGTTTGGAAATGGGGGGAATTACAAAAAAAAAAAGAAAAGGTACAACTTCATCATCAACTTTCAACCTATCACATGACTACTTGACATCTACTATAACGTTTCTTCAAAAAGGCATAACTTCTTCATCCGGAAGTTGTTTTTAGAGTAATTTTTTTTAACTGCCCTAATTTTTCGAGATATTTCCATTGGAGCTATTAGTTGCAACATTTAGAGCTTCAATTTTAAAAAATAGAAAGTGCATGCCGAGTTATTCTTAACAACACCAATTATTTCCAATGGCTATCTTACATGGTAGACTTACTTAGAAGTAAAGGGCTTTATAGAATAGCTTCAGGGCTAGAATCTAAACCTACCAATGAAGATAAAAAGGCTAAATGGGAAAAAAAACAAGACCAAGCACAAGGGTTGATAGGAATGTCCATTTCTCAAGATCTTAGATTTCATATCCAAGAAATTGACTCCCCTAATGAAGTTATGAAAAAGCTAAATAGTGTTTTTGACATTCAAAATGATATAAGAGCCCACCTGATTGAAAATGATTTGCTTACTTTGGACCTCAATAATTTCTCCTCTATTGCATATTTTTTGTCCAAATTCAAGAACCTTAGACTTCTCTTAGAAGGTTGTAAGGTCAAAATGGAAGATTCTAGTCTTATATATTCTATTCTTACTAAGTTAGGACATGCATACTCTATATTTGATTCCACTTTCCATTCCACTAGAGAAGCCCTCATTTCTGAAGGAACACCATACAAGTACCCCTCTTTTGATACCTTTTGCGATTCTTTGATAAGAGAACAAGAAAAAATATTACACCTTGGTCTTATTAATACTAGAAAATATACTAAGAAAGCCTTAGCAGCCCAACAACAACCAAATCCAAAGAATCCTAAGAAGCAACATCCTAAAAAGAATGTTCCTAAACCAAACAAGGGTCTTAAGCAATCTCAACCGAAAACTGAAAATAAACTCAACAAACTGATAAAGCAAATAAAAAAAAAGGGAAGAATATCTATAGACATTGCAAATTTTTTAATCATGATGGCCACGTAGAGTCAAAATGTTTTAAGAAGATGGAAGCCTTGGAAGCAACAATGAAGAAGAAAAACATCCATTTGGAGAACTCTTCAACTTCATATTCGGGAATGGAACTTTTTGCATGTGGTCGTCAAGCATCAAGATCTAGTTATGCATTGAATGTATCTTCTTCTTTTCATTCTCATGAGTGGATCATTGATTCAGGATCCTCTTAACACATGGCAAAAAATAAAGCATTGTTTTATTCTTTAAATGATTGTAACACCAAAAATATTTATGTTGGTGATGATACAACCCTTAGTGTTGTAGGGTATGGAACCATTCATCTAGATAATCATAAGTTTAATGATGTATTATGTGTTCCTACCTTCTCCTGCAACCTTCTATCTGTTTATCAGATAACTCATTTTGGTGAAGGGAAAATTGTATAATTCTCACCTCATGATGTTGTAATTAAGGACCTAAGAGATTCTAGACATATTTTAGCTACTGGCATTGAATGTATCTTCTTATTTTCATTCTCATGAGTGGCTCATTGATTTAGGATCCTCTTACCACATGGCCAAAATAAAGAAATGTTTTATTCTTTAAATGATTGTAACACAAAAAATATTTATGTTGGTGATGATAGATCCCTTAGTGTTGTAGGGTCTGGAACCATTCATCTAGATAATAGTAAGTTTAATGATTTATTATGTGTTTCTACCTTGTCCTGCAACCTTCTATCTATTTATTAGATAACTCATTTTGGTGAAGGGAAAACTATATAATTCTCACCTCATGATGTTGTAATTAAGGACCTAAGTGATTCTAGACATATTTTAGCTACTGGCATTGCTGATGATTCCACAAGGTTGTATAAGTTTGACAAGTTTGGGTCATCATGTCTCCCCTCCATTTTTGTTGCTCATAATGATGAAGTGAACAAGCTTTGGCATGAGCAATTTGGTCACTTAAACTATCGCTCTCTTCAAACTCTATGTAAATAAAATATGGTGACACGTCTTCCTATGGTATCTTGTCGAGATGGTGTTGTTATAGTTGTGTACTCGGAAAACATCATCGGGATAGTTTTGAAAATCGTGCCTCTTGGAACACTTCAGCCCGTTTGTGGCTTGTGCACAATGATTTATGTGGTCCAATTCTAGTTGTTTCTTTCTCTGGCTACAAGTACTTCTTAAATTTCATTAAAACAAATTCCATACGAACCTGGGTATACTTCTTAAAACTCAAGAGTGAAGTTTTTAACATGTTATTAGCCTTTAAGGCCTTTGTTGAGAAACAATCTGGACATCAAATTCTTAAGTTAAGATCTGACAATGGAGGAGAATATGTTAACAAAAAATTTATCAACTTTTACACTGAGCATGGAATTCAATTGCAACATATTTTTCCATATACTCCACAAGAAAATGGTGTAGCTGAAAGGAAGAATCACACTGTAAAAGAAATGGCTAATTGTATGCTTCAATCTAAAGGACTTAGTCTTAATGTTTGGGCAGAAGCAATTAACTCTGAAAATTACATAGTAAATCACACTCCTACTAAGGTTCTAATGAATATCACTCGAGAAGAAGCCTGGAGCTCAATCAAACTAGATGTAAGTCACTTTCGTGATTTTGGAAGTGAAGCTTGGGCCCATATTCCAAATGAGAAACATAAAGTCTTAGGACCTAAGAGTGAAAAATGTTTTTTTGTTGAATATTCTGATGATGTCAAAGGATATATACTTCTTCAACCCAAATCCAAAAATGTAATCACTAGAAGAGATGTAAAATTTGATGAACATATATCGGCCTGCGAGCCTTGTTCGATGGGTGTGTGACCTTTGGCCTGTGAGCCTAATTTTGCATATGTGCCACCTCTCTCTATCTCTTCCACTTCTTACAACATTCCTTCTACTTCGGATGATGATAGCGAGGAAGACAATCCTCCTCCATCTCCTCAATATCTTCCTTCAGCTTCACAACTTCCAAAATGGGTTCACTCTACTTAGGATGCAGTAGATTCTCTTGCAAGTGACCCTGTAGATCAACGTCATACACGTTCTCAGTTTGATAGAGCCTCTTCCTTTTTGGATCAAGTTTTAGAAAATCATTATCCAGATACCTTTGAAGAATCTTCAGGTCATCTAGATTGGGATGTTGCTATGAATGAAGAATATCGTTACTTATTGACAAACAATACTTGGGATCTTGTTCCACTTCCAAAGGGAAGAAAACTTGTCAAATGAAAATGGGTTTACCAAAAAAAATTTGGTCCAGATGGAAAAGTTGATAAACATAAAGCTCGTATTTTTGCTAAAGGATTTTCACAAGTTGGAGGCATTTACTATACTGAAACCTTATACCCTATTGCCAAAATGAATTCTATCCACCTTGTTCTCTTCCTTGCTACCTCCTTTAAATGAGAAGTCTATAATATGGATGTTAAATCCCCCTTCTTACATGGGGACTTTCATGAATAAATCTACATGGAACAACCCCCTGGCTTTATCAAAAAAGACTCTAGCCTTGTTTGTTGCCTTAGGAAGTCTCTCTATGGTCACAAGCAAATCCCTCGATCTTGGTATGCCAAAATGGATAGCTTTCTGTTAGATAATGGCTTTTCTAGATGTCATTCTGACACCACTATCTACAACAAGAAAGTGGGTAAGTCCTTAATCATCCTTGTTCTTTATGTTGATGATATTATCTTTACCGGTAGTGATCCCAACCATATAAACCATGTGAATTCTAGCCTCACAAAGAAGTTTGAAATGACATACTTAGGACACTTTCATTATTTCCTTAGTCTTCAAGTCTTGCAATCAAAAGAAGGTATTACCCTTTCTCAGTCCAAGTATGCCTATGATCTTCTATGCCACTTTCACATGGAAGACTGTAAGCCAACCCCTTCTCCCTTTCAGTCTGGAGTCAAGCTTTGAGTCACTTGTACTTCCCCTGAAGTTGATGCTACCTTATACTGTCAACTTGTTGGTAAAATTTTGTATCTAACCCATACCTGTCCTGACCTTTCATTTGACATTGGTCTTGTTTCTTGGTTTATGCACAAACCTCATGAAAGTCACTGGAAATCAGCTGAAATAACACGTCAATATGTTTGAGGTACAATTCAGTTCGGGATTCATTACTGTGTAGGAAAATCTCCATCGTTGGTTGGTTTCACTGATTCTGATTGGGTTGGTGACCCTAATGATCGAAAGTCGATTGTAGGTTATGTATTCACTCTTGGTTAAGGACCTGTTACCTAGTCTTGTCAGAAACAAAGTGCCATCTCTCTTTCTTCGGCAAAAGCAGAGTATCATGGTGCTATTGAATCCAACAAGGAAGCCTTGTGGTTTCCTTGGATCTTGTCTAAATTTGGTCTTCATCAACAAAATCCAACTAGACTTTGGTGTGATAATCAGAGTGCCATTCAACTATGCAAAAATCAAGTTTAGCATAAACGCATCAAACACATTGAGCTACACATGCACTTCATCAGAAATCTCATTCATGATCATGTTCTTGAAGTGCACTATTTTTCAACCAATGATCAAGTTGTTGATATCTTTACAAAGGCTCTAACAGAAGCAAAGTTTACCAAACTTTGATCTATGCTTGGAGTTCAGGAAAGTTATCATTAATGATGGATATGATCTAATTCCTCCTTCCTTCTCCTATTGTGTCACCTTTGTAAATCCTTCAATCCTATCCCAAGTTGTTCTTAAGGGGGGATGTTACGATATTTTGACACATAGGAAATAGTTAAGTATAGCTTGGTCTAGCGTAAACTTAGGTAAAGTTTGTTTATTTAGTATGTAATTTTGTAACTTATAATATGACAGTCATGATATGTAGTGATCCAATGATTCATTCTCTCGTCGGTATTATCGATACTTGGTCTGTGTCTTAACACTCAATTGGTCCATGATATTTATTTAAAGAGCATGGAGGGTCATTTTTACGATGACCGTTTATGAGAGAAGCTTATGTAAATTTTATTTCTTCATATTAATAAATTTCATGAAGTGGCCACATTGGCTCAGGCCATGGACTGTTTCCCTCTTTGAGGGTTTTAACCACATCAAATATTGGTGTACTGATATGTGATCTGTTTGTGAGCGGTGACCTTTGGTGTTTGATCTAAGGAACTTACCCTGTAAATTCCTAGAAATCGCCACGAGACAAGTGAAACATATCGGTGTGCAAGTCAAGAATTTGTATGCTTTCAAGGTCGAATATGCATGAAAATATTTGAGGAGAAAAGTTGTTAGGTCCCTATATTACTAGTGTAGTCCCTTATTATGTTAGTGTAGACCCCCTTATTATTATTTTTGTACCCCTATAACCCCCATATCGTTATTATTGTGCCTTTACATTATTATTGTTAGGTTGGCTAGGATTACATTGTGGCCCCATGGACTCCTATATATAGAAAGGAGGTTTTGTCATTTGTATCATCCAAGAATTGTTCATTCATGTAATGTATTGGAGGTTTTCCCCTCGAATTGGCTTATTTCTAAGGCATTGATATCTCTTTTCTTCTATTTTTGGAGCTGGTTTCACAACATTTGGTATCAGAGCCTTTGGATTCTAGGGTTTCACTGCTCCAAATAGGTCATCGTGGCATTTTCGCTATAAATTTTTTCTACGAAGGTTCAGAAGCTAAATTTTTTAGAGTGCGAAGAAATAATCATGAGGAACAGCGTCACAAAATTTCAGAACTTGGTTCACAATATTTTCAGAGATATGATCTGTGGAAGTTAGGTCATTTTGCAGGCTCCTGAATTTAACCTAAACAAGTCATCGTGGAATTTGCGCTCTAAATATTTTCTACGAAGATTCAGATGCTGAAATTTGTAGAGTGAGAAGCTAAAATCCTGAGGAACATCGTGGTAAAATTTCAGATCTTGGTTCGCAATATTTACGGAGATATGATATGTGGAAGTTAGGGTTGTTTCAGGATTCTGAATTTCATCTCAAAGAGGTGATCGTGGGAAAATATTCATAGGTCTCTCTTTGAGCATTGGATTGGAATGATGTAAAAAGTGGTCGTAATTACACGGATTTTATTTTTCTTTCTATCAATTTCAAAGCCATAGGAGGAAACATTGACACGTGGCAAGTCGTACAAGTTTGCTCTACTGAACCAGTCCATAATTGGGTCATTGTGGGAGATTGGACATAACTTTGTCTTGAAGAATCCAAATCAGATCAGACCTATGGCATTTGAAATAACCTTTAGAGGGCTACTACAGGGCCAAATTTCAGATATTGAGGATCCACAATTATAGAGATAATTCAATTTCAATATCGATCTCCTCAAAAACAAGTAAAAGGTGTGTATTTTTTTTTTTTTTTTTTCGAATTGCATAAGTCTTGTTTGAAGAGTCAAGTTGAATTGATTCCAAGGGCATATTGTAGAATAGATATCATTATTGGATTCTAAAATGGCCCCTAAAAAGAATTAAACACCCATTAAGCCTTTAGAAGGCTCTACTATGACTCATGAAGACGAAGAATGGAAACATGACATATCAAAATTACAAGAGCAAGTGCAAAAAAAATTTCTTTCGCAAAGAGCAACAAAAAATGAAATGTAAGTTTTGAAGAAAGGCGTGGAAACTAAGATGGATGGTTTGAAGAAAGGCGTGGAATCTAAGATGGATGGTTTGAAGAATGGCATGGATGGCATGGAAGCTGGCATGGAATCTAAGATGGATGACATGGAAGCTAAGATCGATGAAAAAATGGAAAACATGAAGAATGATATAAAAGCAGACATGGAAGTTTTGACAAAGTTGATAAACGAAATGTTTCCTAATGCTGAAAATATAGTAGAGGAAACTCATGATGAGAACAAAATAAATGTTAATCGTGATTTCATAAACTCTAATGTTGGAAGGAAGAACCACCATATTCCAAAAATGGATAAGAGGAATTTTGATGGAAAGGATCCTGTAACATGGATACTACAGATGGAGCAATATTTGATCTCAATAATGTGCAAAACACACAAAAGTTACACATTGCAACTTTACATTCATAAAAAAATACATTTGTATGGTATCGATGGCTTTGCTCCCATAAATAAATTGTCATTTGGTCAATTTTTATGGAGGAAATGATAGCAAATTATGAGGACAAAGAGCAACACCTTCTTTAGCCAATTGATAAATCTCAAACAAAAGTGTTTAGTGGGGGAGCACATTGAGGACTTCCAAAAATTGAATATAAGGGTAATTGATATTCCAAAGGAACACAAGATTGATGTCTTCATAGGTACTTTAAAGGATAACATCCAACATGAAGTTCGTGTTTGGGAACCTGATTCATTGGAGAAGGCATTCAGGTTGGCAAGAAAAATTGAATGTAAAATTATGGTGACAAGGAAGCCCACCACTCACTTCTATAAAGAGGGAAGTGTTGCTACTCCTAGATTTCCACAACCTACAAGGTTGACACCACAACAATTGGATGAAAAAAGAGCAAAAGGGTTTTGCTACAGTTGTGATAGAAAATACACTAAAGGTCATAAGTGTGCTGAGAAGAAATTATTTTACATAGATTGTGAAGAGGAAGAAGAAAATGAACAAGAATATTCAAAAGAAGAGGATATACACCAGGAACCAACCCTAGAAGAGGAAGAAATGAGTCCAACCATATCATGTAATGCATTGGCAGGAATTACCACTCCTCAAACTCTCAAGATAGAAGGACATATCAAGAAGAAAAAGGTAATAGTGTTGATTGATTTGGGTAGTACCCATAATTTTATTCATTGTAAGGTAGCCAAGGAATTGAATTGTTTCCTATACCCAACACCAGAATGTCAAGTGATGGTTGCAAATGGAGGAACTATAAATTACTCTGGAAAATGACATAATATCAAGCTAACCATGGGGGAATATGTATTGAATAGTCCAATGCTTTCCATTCCTATGGGAGGTGCTGATGTTGTACTAGGAGTACAATGGTTACAATCTTTGGGGATGGTAGCTTTTAATTTTCAAGAAATTTTCTTGAAATGTTTTTCAGAAGGTAAGGAAGTTGAATTACGGGGTATTGCAGGGAAGCCAGGAAAGATAATAAGCTCTAATGTAGTGAAAAAACTTCTAAAGAAAGAACAATGAGGCGTTCACAATTATGCTCACTAGAAGTTCCAATATCAAAATCATTTATTTCTACAAATCTCCAAAAATTCTCGGACAATCATTCCAAGGTGTTTGAAACTCCCAAAGGACTCCCACCTATCCGTGATCATGATCATGCTATTCATTTGATTCCCGGAAGTGTTCCTCCAAACATCAGGCCTTATAGATATCCTTATGTCCAAAAGAGCGAAATTGAACGTATGATTGCAGAAATGTTAGAGGCTGGTATAATTCAACATAGTCAAATTTCTTTCTCTACTCCTGTAGTATTGGTACACAAGAAGGATGGATCATGGCACATGTGTCTGGATTATAGGGAGCTCAATAAGTTCACCATTAAAGATAAATTTCCCATTCTTGTGATTGATGAATTATTGGATGAATTACATGGAGCAATATATTTTACCAAGTTGGATCTTCGTTTAGGATATCATCAAATTAGAATGAAGACTGAAGATATTCCGAAAGCAACATTTCGAACTCATGAGGGTCATTATGAATTTTTGGTCATGCCTTTTGGCCTTACCAATGCACCTTCTACATTTCAAGGATTGATGAATTCCATTTTCAAACCCTTCCTTAGAAAATTTGGCTAGTATTTTTTGATGATATACTAATCTACAACAGGTCTTGGAAGGATCATGTTCAACATGTTGACAGGGTGCTCAAACTATTGCAGGAGAAACAATTATATGCAAAAACATCCAAATGTTTCTTTGGAGTACAAGAGGTGGAATATCTGGGTCATATTGCATCTCACGAGGGTGTTAAGGTAGACCCTAACAAAATTAAAGCCATTAAGGAATGGAAAGTCCCCACAACCATAAATAAGTTGCGAGGATTTCTCGGGTTAACAGGGTATTATCGCAAGTTTGTTAAGAATTATGGGAGAATAGCAGCACCTCTAACAACATTATTGAAGAAAGATGCATTTTCATGGACTCCTGAAGCAACTAAGGCCTATGAACATCTTAAAGAGGCAATGTGCCTAGCACCGGTCTTAGCTACGCCAGACTTCACAAAAACCTTTATTGTGGAATGTGATGCCTCAGGAAATGGAATTGGTGCAGTTTTAATGCAGGAAGGAAGACCCATTGCTTTTGAAAGTCGTCCAATCAAAGGAAAGTATTTACAGAAACCTATTTATGAAAAGGAAATGTTAGCAATACTGCATGCACTAAAGAAATGGCGAACTTACCTAATGGGAAGGCACTTCAAGGTAAAAACTGATCATGATAGTCTTAAACACTTTTTGGAACAAAGACTATCTTCAGAAGAGCAGCAAAAATGGGTCACAAAGATGTTGGGTTATGACTTTGAAATAATATACAAAAAATGGAAGCTAAATGTTGTTGCGGATGCACTCTCAAGAAAGAATGAAGAGGTGGAAGCATTGCTTTGTGTCATTTCTATTATCCAACCAGATTGGATAACCGAAGCAAGAGATGAATGGAAGAAGGACAAAGATGTATGGACACTCATTCAAAAGTTGCAGCAAGATCCTAGTACATCTGATACATTTAGTTGGAAAAATGATTCCTTGTGGTACAAAGATCGCTTATATCTTTGTAAGAATTCCCAACTAAAACAAAAGATTCTTCTAGAATTGCACACTTCTCCTTTAGGAGGACACTCGGGATTTTTAAAAACTTACCACAGGGTGAAGAAAGAATTTTTTTGGGATGGCCTTAAATCTGATATTCAAAATTTTGTGGCGAAATGTTTGGTTTTCCAGCAGAATAAAGTTGAGACAATTAAGACCCCAGGACTTCTACAACCTTTATCCATTCCAAGTCAACGTTGGGAGGAGATTTCAATGGATTTTATCACAGGTTTACCTAAGTCCGAAGGAAAGAATGTCATCATGGTGGTAGTTGATAGACTTACCAAGTATGCTCACTTTTGTGCATTATCTCATCCATTTAAAGCAAGTACAGTTGCTACTACATTTATGGACAGAATTCAAAAGCTACATGGAAGCCCAAGGGTTATTGTGAGCGACGGAGATCCCATTTTTACTGGAAATTTTTGGACGGAGTTATTTTCTTGTTTGGGTACTCAATTAGCTCATAGCTCATCTTATCATCCTCAATCTGATGGTCAAACTGAGATAGTAAATAAATTCTTGGAAGGATATCTTCGTTGTTTTGTATCTGATAAACAAACACAATGGGTCAAGTGGTTACCTCTTGCTGAATGGTGGTATAACACTTCCTTCCATACTGCAGCAAAAATGACCCCACTTATGGCACTTTATGGATATCACCCATCGTCCATCACATCATATTTAAGAGAAAATTCGAAGGTTCAAGCAGTGGAAGATCACATCGAGCATCAACAATAAGTTCTCCAACTATTAAAGGATAACCTAAATTTGGCACAAAATCGAATGAAACAACAGGCAGATCAACATCACAGCGAGAGAATTTTTGATGTAGGAGACTGGGTATTTTTACGGCTACAACCATACAAAAAAATGTCCCTCAAGAAATCTAAGTTTGATAATAAATTATTGCCAAAGTACTATGGTCCTTACAAGGTGTTGCAAAAGATTGGTACTATGGCATACAAATTGGAGCTTCCTACTTCTTCATGAGTGCATCCAATTTTCCATGTTTCATGCTTAAAGAAGGTTATAGGTGAAAGTCTTCTAGTTTAGACAATATTGCCTGAGCTTGATGAGGAAGGAAAAATCTTATTGGAACTTGAAGCGGTCGCGGAAAAAAGAACTCGACAGCTACGAAATCGATCAATTTCAGAGTATCTCATCAAGTGGAAGAACTTACCCACTGAAGATTCTACATGGGAGGATGAGAATTTTATACAGAAGCACCCATAGCTACTCAAGCGTTGAGGACAACACTTTTTTGAAGGAGAGGGGCATGTTAGGTCCCTATATTACTAGTGTAGTCGCTTATTATGTTAGTGTAGACCCCCTTATTGTTATTGTTGTACCCCTGTAACCCCCATATTATTATTATTGTGCCTTTACATTATTATTGTTAGGTTGGTGAGGATTACATTATGGCCCCATGGACTCCTATATATAGAAAGGAGGTTTTGTCATTTGTATCATCAAATAATTGTTCATTCATGTGATGTGTTAGAGTCGGTCCTTACAGCCCTCCGTCAGAGATCATTTCGCTTTTTGCATATCATTTTTAGGTGTCTCTCTCACTTCACTTCGTTGCATTTCACTAGGGGCATGCCATTGACTGACGAGAGGGTCTGGTTGTCTTGTATCCCCTCATGCTTGTACCTGCTGGGCTAATTAAAACTCCTAAAAAATCATCGAAGTTCAGGTCACGTCATTCATGGTCATAAATGATTATTTTCGTCAATAAGAGTCTTTTAGTTTTAGAGTCTAGGGTTCAGTCTTTTGATATATTTAATAAATGCCCGCAGGCCATGAGGATGGTTTCGAAAAGGTTCTTGATTCAAATTTTCATCATCAAAAACATTTGAAGACATTTCTAGTTCAAAACTCTGTTTTGAACTAGAAACTGTCAAATTTATTGTTTGTAACAAATATGTATTTTCTTTCCATCATAAAATTTTTCAATGCAGCCTCTGGTATTTGCCAAAGTCAAAATGCCAAAATCTCTGCAAAAATCAAATCATTCCTTCTGTCCTAAAACTCAGAAAAACAGTGAAAAGCCAAAAGACAGAATTGCATTAAATGATAAAGTGCCAAAATGCAAAACATTATAAAGTGGGTTGTGGAGGAAATAAAAACCAAATCTGATTCTTGTGAGATATTTCTCAAGCTATATAAACCATTGGAGACAAGTTATTTTCACAAGTTTTCAAAGAAAAGAACAAATTGGAGTGTTGAAGGGCGAAAGTCTTGTTTTGAAGCTGTGAGAGTGAACTGACAGTGCGCGCGGCACATACAAGTGGCGTGCGGCGCATAGGGAGCGCGCGGCGCACTGGGCATTAGTTTCCAGTGTATTTTTTCACGTGCACGACGCATACAAGTGGCGCGCGGTGCATAGGGAGCGTGCGGCGCACTGGGAATTAGTTGCCAGTGTATTTTTACACGCGCGCGACGCATACACAGCGCGCGGCGCATTGGGCATGCGCGCGGCGCATAGAGCCCTAAGGCCAGAAAATTTCACTCCCTCACCCAAATTCGTTCCAAAATGCCTCATTCATCTGCAAGTAAGTTATTCACGCCTGCTCATTAATTCATGGATATGTTATGGTGTTTCAAATGAGGAAAAAACAAGTGTTTGATATGGTGAACGTTAAACCCTATATTCATTGCCAAATTCGCTCCATAGGGTTTTGAAACAAATGTTGGTGATATTATTGGGGTTTCAAATCTTAGGTTATTGACATATATGCTCATGCCATCTATTGTCATTGGTGTCACTGCTTATTATATACCACAACCTCAAAGTATTTTTCCTATTCCATCATTGCTGTCACTGTGATTACCATACCATTGTCTCACTGTTTGTCATTTTTGTTATAACACAGTCCCATATCCACTATCCTACATCCTCCATTGACAAAGCCTAATTGTCATTGCAAGGGCTATTTCTTTGTCCTACACTACACTACACTCATTCCTATTCACTTGTCAAATCCCCATGTAGTCAAGCAGTGGCTGTTTTCCCATTCAAACTCACTTGACAGTACTTTTATCATTGTGGTTTTCCTATAGCACCTTGATACATATGTGACACATTTGGGATTAGAGCATACACTGAACTCTTGTTTTCACTATACCTATATCAGCATATATTTTTCAAACATCTTGATTTCAGCGCCATGTCAGAGACGGATTCAGTTTATGAGCAGGGGTATGACAGTGATTCCACAACAGAGGCTAATGTGCCACGGAGGTCTCACAAAAGTGGCAAAAGTGGTAGACATGTCAGGGAAGAGCCTACTTCTTTGGCTCAATTGCAGGCTTGCCCGCTTGCAATGGATTGTTTTCAGCATCAGTCATGTTTCCAATACTGTGAGATGATTTCCCAAACTTAGCATCATCATGAGCTAGCTCACCTATTTGTTCTACATTTACATGATGGCCGTGTAAACCTTGCCGGAGTAAACTTCATTCTGTCACTAGAGACCATTGCTCAGGCCACCGGGATACCAAACGTAGGAGAGGAATGGAACAACCGACAGCAGCTAAAGAAATCCTATTATGAGCCCTATATCAGACCTGGATATATGAGGCAGCTGAGCAGGGTATTTCTGTTCCGATTTCTGAGGGATGAGTATGCACCATTGATGAGATTGATCATTCGATATTTCAGTTGTGAGGGCATATTCTCGCGCCTCTATGCGTACCATATCCGTTTGTTGATGCATTTCACGAGGGTACGTATGATGAGCATTCCATACTTCATGTACCGCAACATAGAGTGGATGACATTTCTTGTACAGAAGAAGACCCCAGCACAACAGCATAATAGCATATATCATTACACGTTGATCAAAATCATGGTGGTACATCAGCTCACACAGCAGGGCATCGCATGGGATGAGTTCATCTCCCATGACTTCTTTGTAGCGCCACAGCCGCCTCCCGAGGTAGTTCATGATGAGGGAGAGCCTTCACACCAGTTTGATATTTCTGAGACCGAGCATATCAGTGCTCCGGTGTATGTGACATATCAGCGAGGCCACAGAGCCTTATTTGCAGCTACACGATGAGTACTATCTCCACCCATGGTGGAAGGGGTCTCGTTGACTTCATCAGCAGCGCAAGTACTATCTCCACATGGGGTGGAAGGGGTCTCGCCTTCGACATCAGCACAGGTACAGGTTCAGGACAGAGGAAAGAGGCCTATGCATGATGAGAGCCCTTCAGGAGGCCGAGACACTGATGTTACACTCATCGATGTTGATGCGAGCTCTCCTAGCTCGAAACTGAGGGAGGTCATCCAGGAGCAGAAAGCTGAAATTGGTACTTTGACAGAGAATTTACAGAGAGCACAGTGGGTGATAAAGTACTTGGAGCAGCGGAACAAATAGCTGGAGGATCAGCACACACTTGTGGAGCTGCGACGAATCCGTGAAGATCGACAATTGGCCCAGAAGAGACCTGGTGACATGACACCAATTGAGCGAGAGACCGAACTCATGCATGTTAACATTCATCTGGAGAAGTTGTTGGCAAAGGCCAATAGAGACAAAGCTATGCTCCGTCATATGAAAGGTCATTATTGGGCCCGCATGCATGTTTGCAAAGCAAAAATGAAGATCCTGAAGAGAAGATTAAGCAGAGCACTGAAACGGAGAAAGAGGCCTGATCCGCTCTGGATTTTGGCCGGGGCTTCATTGGTTGAGCATGAGGCATGATGGAGGGTCTTCGCTCCGAATTTGAGCAAATTTGAAGAAGTTTTTGTCATTTTTTGAAAATTTTGGTCTCAAAACAGGTTTTTCCGCCCAACGCGTAGCACGTCATGACGCGCGCTTATGATTGGGACACTTTCTGGAGGAAAACTTTGTATTTTTGGATTTTTCATGGTAAGATATGCATGCTCAGAAATGGATGAAGCATTTCATCAAGTTCTGGATGATCAAAGGGGCCAAAAACACCATGAAAATCACCTTTCTACCACCTTTTGCACTAGCAGGAAGTACTTTTGGGAGAATGAAGTTTTGGAGGGGCAAATGAGCTCCAAATTGAAAAATTCCACTTGGGTTAGATAGAAGATATCTAGGGATTTCCAAAAAGCTATCATGAGATTGATTTTGATGCCGGGAAGTGCTCCAAAAGAAGGTACAAAGGCGCGCGGCGCATAGAGATTTTTGGTCAATTTTTCATCTTCCAGCTCAGAATTTTGGCCAGTTGGACCAGTTTTGATTGTGGATGTAATTTTTGAGTTATCTTGATGTAATTTTGTGGTTGTAATGTAAATTTTACTCACTTTTACCTATTCTAGAAGATTCAGTCACAAAAAAGTGAAAATCAAGTAAATGAATCAGTTTCCTTCCTTTTAGAGGCAAGTTGTTTGGCTGCCTAGATTTTAGCTCCTTGTTTAGAATTGGTTGAAACTGCTCCTAGAAGGAGGAATTCGACCCCTAGAGGCATGGGAAGGGGTTAGGATGGTCTATATGATGTAATTTCTGAGACACTATCAGGGTTGGACTCTTGGGGAAAAAGTTTGGCACACTATTGTACATATTTTCTACATTTTGGCTAAGGAAAGATCAGAGGTTTTGCAGCACCTGTTGGGATTCTTGTGGCTTTCAGTTTTGATGGTGTGTTATCTCAGTTATTTGTAAGTTATTTAATGTTTAATGTATTCCATTCCATTCTTTTGCTTCTGAAACTAAATGAATGAGTAAATGAGGTAGAATCCATTGATTCCAGTGCTCTGCCTTTAAATTTATTTAGTTTTGTATGTTTTCGCCAGTTTGGAGAGGATCCTTGTTCTCCCTTTCCCTCTTCAGCTCCTTGTCATTCTGATCCATTCATACACATAATCAAAAAGCATCAAGACTACTGCCTACCTTGCCCCAACTCGAATTCTGCAAAGATCTGGCCTCATCCCCTAGCCCAAAATTGTTTTTCCCATTTTTCCAACGAAAACCCAAAAAATTTAAATCAAACCTTTCCTATCTATTTACTAGCCTAAAATCAATTCCCATTTTAAAGTCATCTCAGCCCCTTTGAAGACCTTTTGCCGAGATAGACCCGGAGAGAGCCCTCTCCTGTCCTCGTAGGGCTAGCTACGAGGTTGAGCGTGGTTTGATGTTGCCTTGAGTTTTACCTTATTTCAGCCTAAGGTAGATTTGAGCGCTAACATAGTGGCGACCATACTAGGGACTAAAATCTCAATGGTTTGCTTTTTGATGTGTTCATTTCATGAGTTATAGATGGAGTTTGAAATCACGCCAGGTAGCTTTCGAAACGCTTTTGCCATGCATAAGCGGAAGTAGATAAATGTTGCTTCAGTCGATCTCCGGTTTATCTTGTGAATGCAGCACTTGATTTGCAAATTACCCCAGTACACTTGTTCGTTCTAGACTTTTGGATGATTGAGTCTAGAAGTCGATAGGCTGAAAATAATCGGTTGTGTCCTTTGGTTTTTTTGAATAGATCAATACACTGGCTTCAAAAAGGCATACTAGATCAAATCCTAATCCAAATCCGCCTCCAGTATATGAAAACCCCAACCTAATCCCAAGAATTTTCCGTCGAGAAGCTCCCATCATTCCTTTGGTCAAATCTCACTCATACCCCACTGTTTTTGAATACATTGAAGATATTGAGTTTGACGATCAGTTCGAGTTATCATTGTTTGAAACCAAGTCCGAAAGTGCTACTGGTTCTACCGTCATCAATCCTGAGTTCATCAAGTATCTAGAAGTTGAACAAGCAAACAGATCTATCGATACTTATATTCTGAATCTTCAAAACTCCATTGTGGCAACTAACATTCCTGAATTCATTGAATCTGCTTCACAAACTCTTGGGCCATCTGAAATTGCATCCGGTTCACGGATTCCCACTGAGCCTCCCTTTATCCCTACCATTCCCATACAGCCTGAAATCTCTGATCAGCAATCAGCAGTAGTTCTTCCTCCATCTCCACCGCATACACCTCATCCATCTACTGCTCCCATTCCACCTATTTCTCCAAGACAACAGATTATAAATCCGCCAAGAGTCATGGCTGCTAGATTCGCACCTCTTGTTTTACCTGCAAATTTGGATCCTATGCCCGCTGATTATCAGAGTAAGATTCCAATATTTGATGGCACTCCGCAGAGTGTGTCCGCTCAGCAGCATATTGTTAGAATGACGGATTTCTTGGACCTGCATGAAATAGATGAAGAGAATGTGTCCATGAGATTGTTCGCCCAGACTTTTGGAGGTGAGGTTCGTAAATGGTTCAGAGCTTTACAACCCGGAAGTATCAATACATTACAAGAGCTTCAGACACAATTTCTAGATCGGTGGGAGATGAAGAAAGATCCGCTGCAAATTACTTCTGAGTATACTAGCATCAAGCATAATCCTGGTGAGTTCGTTCAAGATTATATTATCAGATTCAATACAGTGTATAATGCAATTCTAGATGACTTAAGACCGTCTAGAAAATCAGCTCTCCTTAAATTCCCAGATGGTTTCGATCCGGAGATGGCTTATTCACTACGAGACAGAGATCCACCTACCTTGGAGGATATGCAGAAGATTGTTGTTAGCGTTGAAGCGAATCTGAATGATAAGAGAGCCAGGTTGAAAGCAGAGAAGAGAGTGACCATAAAGGAAGAAGCTTTCACATCTGCATCAGAACAGCACTTGCTTCGTGAGATGGAAAAAATGTTCAAAAGAATGACGCTTGATAAGCCAGAAACGCAGATTCGTAATCCCAACTATCGTGGCCAGCAGCAGCCACAGTTCAGAATTAAGCAGCGTGAACAGAGAGCACAAGAGCCGGCAGCCCAGCAACAAGTTAAAACACCTCTTCTGCAGAATTTTGTGAGTCAAGATTCAGACGATGACGATGATGTAATAGGGGAGAAAAATCACTTCTTTACTCCCGATGATCTGCCCATTTACATCACTGAAGATGAAGAATATGGAGAAAGTTCAACTGCACAGAAAGATGAGGATTTCATTTTAGCAAAACAATGCAGCTCTAGAGGAAGAATCAGATGAATAACAAAGAGGGTATATGAATGCTTTGTCTGCTCAACAGAAGAAATACTCATTGAGAAACAGAAATGTGCCCATAAACCCAATTCAGAAGAGAAAAGAGGCTTCAGCACCGAAGATGGATTCACCTATATCACAGAAGAAAGGAAAAGAGACGATTGATCCCGCAGCTAATAAATCATCATCAACAGAAAAGTAAAACCAGCCAAGCATAATGAAGGATAAGGCTGAAAGGAAAGAAGTTCCAGTCAGAGAGGTTGAAAGAGTTTCAGCTTTTAGTTTGGAGAATGAAATTTCCAAATTGAAGGTATCTATTCCTTTGACAGAAATTATGAAGAACAACAGTTATCGAGGTCAAGTCTCGAAAATTCTGAATTTTGATCCAATGTTTGACACGATAAATATTGAAGATGATCAGCCTGAATTGATATTTGGGCCTGCTTTAGATGGTGAGTCCCCTAACAGTGATGTTCCTCCCTTTTATATCAGTTTGAGATTGCATGAATATGTATTGCACAATGCCATGTTCGATTCTGGTTCTTCGCACAATCTTATGCCAAAGGCGATCATGGAAAAGTTGGGTTTAGACATTACAAGGAAATACCATGATTTGTATTCATTTGATTCCATCCGTGTGAGATGTATCGGACTCATCAAAGATTTGGTTGTAATTTTAGATCAGATTCCTGCGAAGAATGTCTTGATGGACGTGGTTGTGGCGGACATTCCTCCTCGATTTGGGATGCTCCTTTCTAGATCTTGGGGAGCAAAGTTGAAAGGTACACTACAGTTGGATTTCTCCTATGCAACAATCCCTGTCTTTGGCCAAATGAGAAAGCTATATCGAGAGCAGAAGATGAAATACATGATAACAAGCAAGGAGAAACCAATCAATCATCCTGTAAATTATGTACATACCGACTTAGAGTCTTTTGTTTTGTTTGCTGATAGTTTTAATGATATAGATAGTCATTTAGTTCAGGCAGAAGATATACCAGAGATCACCGAGAATTTTAGAGAAGTTCTGCAGAAAGAAAGACGAGAAAAGCAAGCTACTGTTGAGCAATCAGCTAAAGACGATGGGCAGCAAACAGAAAAAACAGAACTGGTGCAATTTCAGCACTTAGAGGATGATGAAGATGGTCTTTGGACCATGGATTTCGATGGAACAGTGGGTAGTGATGGTGCTGGAATTGGTGTTTGGATACGCAGTCCATTTTCTGCTCCGAATAAGGTCCCGAGCAATGTGAGAGTATGTTCCTACAAACTAGCATTTGACTGTTCTAACAATGAGGCGGAGTATGAGGCTCTGATTGTTGGCCTAAAGATTCTAAGAAAGCTGAAAGCGAAAAGAATTGTAGTCTATGGTGATTCATAGTTGGTGATAAAACAGGTAAAGGGTGAGTTTCAAGCCAAGCATCCTCGCATGAGGGCTTACCGTAATGCAGTTTTAGACATTTTGAAGTTATTTTCAGATTATACCTTGACGTGTGTGCCTCGCATCCAAAATGGTGTTGTTGATGGACTTGCTAAGGCAGCAAGCAATTTAAAAATCCCAATGAATTCCAGCAACAAGTTCGAGATCCATGTGAAGCACCGCCCTACCGTTCCGGACAATCAGAGATGTTGGCAATCTTTTCAGGACGACGAGGAGATTAGTGATTTTCTGCAAAACAAGGGTAAGTTTAAAGATACCTCCATAGATACAGAACATGATGATGGTAATGATGATATACAAATAAATCAAATGGAAGTGCTGCAACTTAAAGATAACATCATTCCTAAAGGATTGATTCCTTTAGAGGAACTCTTTGATCAAGACGATGTAGCCCGCAAACCGACATTCAGGCCGACTGAAAAAGGTGTTGAAGAAGTAAATATTGGGACAGCTGAAAATCCCAAGATGGTAAAGTTATCCAAGTCATTGTCACCGGAGGTAAGAGTGGAGTATGTGAGATTGTTGTCTTCATTTGCTGATGCTTTTGCCTGGGATTACTCATATTTAAAAACGTATGACACTAATATCATTCAACATACTATACCTATTAAACCAAATCAGAAACCTTTTCGTCAGAAGTTGAGGAGAATCAATCCGAAGCTGCTACCATCGATTGAAAAGGAGTTAAACAGGTTGTATAAGTCAGGAATCATTGTACCTATCATATTTTCTGATTGGATATCAAATTTGGTGCCCGTGAGGAAAAAGACAGGTGAGATCCGTTTGTGTATTGATTTCAGAAATTTGAATAAGGTGTCACTGAAGGACAATTATCCGCTGCCAAAAATGGACCATGTATTGCAGCGAGTAGTTGGAGCATCAAGGATGTCACTACTCGACGGCTATTCAGGATATAATCAAATTTTAGTGCATGAGGACGATCGTGACAAAACTGCGTTCACCACTCCATGGGGAACGTTTCATTATGCAAAGATGTCGTTTGGTTTGAAAAATGCAGGTGCCACTTTTCAGCGTGCAATGGACATGGCTTTCGCCAATGAGAAAGATATATTTTTGGTTGTTTACCTTGATGATTTGACTGTGTTTTCAAATTCTGATGAAGAACATTTGTATCACTTGAAAGTTGTTTTCCAGAAGTGCAGAAAATATGGCATTTCGCTGAATCCGAAAAAGAGCTTGTTTGCCATGGATGAAGGAAAACTCCTTGGCCACATCATATCGAAAGACAGCATTCGTGTTGACCCTACACGTGTTGAAGCCATCCAACAAATTGAACAGCCCCGGAACAAGAAAGAAATACAGCCATTTAATGGTAAAATGAATTTTCTGCGTCGTTTCATTCCAAACCTTGCTGAGCATCTTAGAGAGATCACGGACATGCTGAAAAAGGACAGTCAGGTGAAGTGGACAGAAGAGGCGGTGAAATCATTCAATTTGGTAAAGTTAGCTCTTTCTTCAGCCCCCATTTTAATCAACCCGGATTACACACAGGACTTCATTTTGTTTTCGTTTGCGTCTGAGCACACTTTGGCAGCTGTTTTAATGCAGAAAAGGGATGGAGTTAAGAAACCCATTGCTTTTTTCAGTCGAATTATAAGGGACGGAGCTTTGAAATACAACATTATTGAGAAACAAGCACTTGCTCTTGTAAAAGCCTTGAAGGATTTTCGTGTGTATATACTGCATTCCCACATTATAGCCTACGTTCCTAACGCAGCAGTTAAAGATGTTTTGGTACAAGCAGATCCGGAAGGAAGACGGGGTAAGTGGATCGTTGCGTTGTTAGAATATGATGTGGAGATTAAACCGACCAAGCTGATCAAAGGACAAGGACTAGCCAAGCTCATGGCTGAAACAAATATGCATGCTCTAATATAAATTTGATCGCTGCCATGTCTGATGAAGATGAGGAGAGTACATCATTTCAAGTATCTGATATTTTTGTTTCTTCGCCTTGGTATGCTGACATTTTATACGTACTTCAGAATTTGTCTCCACCACCCGAGATGCCTAGAAATAAGCGTAGAACCTTGAAGTTGAGGGCTGCAAAGTTTTTCATATTGAATTCTGCATTATATTGGAAAAACCCTGGTGGAATGTTATTGAATTGTTTGGTAGAGGAAGAAGCCAAAAGAGTGTTGGAGGACTTTCATAGAGGAGACTGCGGGGGCCATCTATTTTGGAAAACCACAGCGAATAAGATTCTGAGAGCGGGATACTATTGGCCTACTTTATTTTCTGATGTATATAAGGCTGTTAAGAGTTGTCACGAATGTCAAATTTTCGAAGGGAAGCAGAAATTACAGCCTTTGCCTCTCAAACCAATTGAAGTCAGTGCACCATTTCAGCAGTGGGGGTTGGATTTCATTGGGGAAATCCATCCGGCATCTTCAGGACAACATAGATGGATATTGACAGCAACGGATTACTTCACGAAGTGGATTGAGGCGATTCCCACCCGACAGGCTACGGATGCAGTAATTATCTCTTTTCTTGAGAATAACATTCTGTCACGTTTTGGTTGTCCTAGTAAGATAATCAAAGATAATGCAGCGGCCTTCAAGTCAAAAAGGATGGTTGAATTTTGCAATAAGTATAACATCAGCTTGGGACATTCGACTGCCTACCATCTGCAAGGAAATGGCTTGGCGGAATCTTCAAATAAGTCTTTGGTAAATATCATTAAGAAATTGCTGGAAATCAATAAGAAAGGCTGGCACAAGAAATTAGTGAATGCACTTTGGGTTGATAGGGTAAGTCAGAAAAAATCTATTGGCATGTCTCCTTTCGAGTTGGTGTATGGAATAGACACAGTTTTCCCACTTCTCTTGCTGTCTCGGTAGTCAAATTGCTTCAGGAAGCCGGTAGTGAGGAAGATCCCATGCAGCGAAGGATAAATCAGATGATTCATTTACAGCAGACACAGGAGGAGGTCTTTCAAAATACATTCAAGTTACAGGAGCGCATTAAGAAGATTTATGACAGGAAGGCGAAAGTAGATAAGTTCCAGCTGGATGAGGTGGTTTTGAAGTGGGATGCTCGAAATGAAGATAAGGGAAAGCACGACAAATTTGAAAACCTTTGGAAGGGTCCTTTTAAGATTGCAGCGTATCGTGGTCAGAACGCCTTTCTTCTCAAGGAAATGAACGAGGATGATTGTCCTGGAGGTCCGATCAATGGTCGGCTGCTCAAGCGATACCATTTCTGAGTATTTTCTGCTGATTTCATTATCATTGTATATATCATTCTACTTCTGTTTTATTGCAACTGTGTACTGATCTCTCGTCTTCATTCTGGGGCCCGAAGCGAAGGCTATAATTCTGAAGAAGGAGGTTAGTTGGTTTGAAGTTTGTCAAGTTATTTTTATCAGTCATTTCAGTTTCAGTCAAGTTTCAGTCAGTTTTCAGTCAATAAATGTGTCAAAGGTTTTGTGTTATCTATTGAAATAAAGACTCCATCGCCCAATGGATGAAGGCACTGTCTAACTCTTCCAGAGATCTGCCGTTCTTGGCATCTCCTTGGAGCCACCATCCCCATTGGAGCCAATGTTAGAGTCGGTCCTTATAGCCCTCCGTTAGAGATCATTTCGCTTTTTGCATATCATTTTTAGGTGTCTCGCTCACTTCACTTCGTTGCATTTTGCTAGGGGCATGCCATTGACTGACGAGAGGGTCTGGTCTTCTTGTATTCCCTCATGCTTGTACCTGCTGGGCTAATTAAAACTCCTCAAAAATCATCGAAGTTCAGGTCACGTCATTCATGGTCATAAATGATTATTTTCGTCAATAAGAGTCTTTTAGTTTTAGAGTCTAGGGTTCAGTCTTTTGATATATTTAATAAATGCCCGCAGGCCGTGAGGATGGTTTCGAAAAGGTTCTTGATTCAAATTTTCATCATCAAAAACATTTGAAGACATTTCTAGTTCAAAACTCTGTTTTGAACTAGAAAATGTCAAATTTATTGTTTGTAACAAATATGTATTTTTTTTCCATCATAAAATTTTTCAATGCAGCCTCTGGTCTTTGCCGAAGTCAAAATGCCAAAATCCCTGCAAAAATAAAATCATTCCATCAGTCCTAAAACTCAGAAAAATAGTGAAAAGCCAAAAGACAGAATTGCATTAAATGATAAAGTGCCAAAATGCAAAACATTATAAAGTGGGTTGTGGAGGAAATAAAAACCAAATCTGATTCTTGTGAGATATTTCTCAAGCTATATAAACCATTGGAGACAAGTTATTTTCACAAGTTTTCAAAGAAAAGAAAAAATTGGAGTGTTGAAGGGCGAAAGTCTTGTTTTGAAGCCGTGAGAGTGAATTGACAGTGTGCGCGGCGCATACAAGTGGCGCGCGGCGCACTGGGCATTAGTTTCCAGTGTATTTTTGCACGCGTGCGATGCATACAAGTGGCGCGCGGTGCACTGGGCATTAGTTTCCAGTGTATTTTTACACGCGCGCGACGCATACACAGCGCGCGGCGCATTGGGCATGCGCGCGGCGCATAGAGCCCTAAGGCCAAAAAATTTCACTCCCTCACCCAAATTCGTTCCAAAACGCCTCATTCATCTGCAAGTAAGTTATTCACGCCTGTTCATTGATTCATGGATATGTTATGGTGTTTCAAATGAGGAAAAAACAAGTGTTTGATATGGTGAATGTTAAACCCTATATTCATTGCCAAATTCGCTCCATAGGGTTTTGAAACAAATGTTGGTGATATTATTGGGGTTTCAAATCTTAGGTTATTGACATATATGCTCATGCCATCTATTGTCATTGGTGTCACTGCTTATTATATACCACAGCCTCAGAGTCTTTTTCCTATTCCATCATTGCTGTCACTGTGATTACCATACCATTGTCTCACTGTTTGTCATTTCTGTTATAACACAATCCCATATCCACTATCCTACATCCTACATTGACAAAGCCTAATTGTCATTGCAAGGGCTATTTCTTTGTCCTACACTACACTACACTCATTCCTATTCACTTGTCAAATCCCCATGTAGTCAAGCAGTGGCTGTTTTCCCATTCAAACTCACTTGACAGTACTTTTATCATTGTGGTTTTCCTATAGCACCTTGATACATATGTGACACATTTGGGATTAGAGCATACACTGAACTCTTGTTTTCAATATACCTATATCAGCATATATTTTTCAAACATCTTGATTTCAGCGCCATGTCAGAGACAGATTCAGTTTATGAGCAGGGGTATGATAGTGATTCCACAGCAGAGGCTAATGTGCCACAGAGCTCTCACAAAAGTGGCAAAAGTGGTAGACATGTCAGGGAGGAGCCTACTTCTTTGGCTCAATTGCAGGCTTGCCCGCTTGCAATGGATTGTTTTCAGCATCAGTCATGTTTCCAATACTGTGAGATGATTTCCCAAACTCAGCATCATCATGAGCTAGCTCGCCTATTTGTTCTACATTTACATGATGGCCATGTAAACCTTGCCGGAGTAAACTTCATTCTGTCACCAGAGACCATTGCTCAGGCCACCGGGATACCAAACGTAGGAGAGGAATGGAACAAATGACATCAGCTAGAGAAATCCTATTATGAGCCCTATATCAGACCTGGATATATGAGGCAGCTGAGCAGGATATTTCCGTTCCGATTTTTGAGGGATGAGTATGCACCATTGATGAGATTGATCATTCGATATTTCAGTTGTGAGGGAAGATTCTCGCGCCTCTATGCGTACCATATCCGTTTGTTGATGCATTTCACGAGGGTACGTATGATGAGCATTCCATAATTCATGTACCGCAACATAGAGCGGATGACATTTCTTGTACAGAAGAAGACCCCAGCACAGCAGCATAACAACATATATCATTACGCGCTGATCAAAATCATGGTGGTACATCAGCTCACACAGCAGGGCATCGCATGGGATGATTTCATCTCCCGTGAGTTCTTTGCAGCGCCACAGCCGCCTACCGAGGTAGTTCATGATGAGGGAGAGCCTTCACACCAGTTTGATATTCCTGAGACCGAGCATATTAGTGCTCCGGTGTATGTGACATATCAGCGAGGCCACAGAGCCTTATTTGCAGCTACACGACGAGTACTATCTCCACCTAGGGTGGAAGGGGTCTCGTTGACTTCATCAGCAGCGCGAGTACTATCTCCACATGGGGTGGAAGGGGTCTCGCCTTCGACATCAGCACAGGTATAGGTTCAGGACAGAGGCAAGAGGCCTATGCACGATGAGAGCCCTTCAGGAGGCCGAGACACTGATTTTACACTCATCGATGTTGATGCGAGCTCTCCTAGCTCGAAACTGAGGGAGGTCATCCAGGAGAAGAAAGCTGAAATTGGTACTTTGACAGAGAATTTACAGAGAGAACAGTGGGTGATAAAGTACTTGGAGCAGTGGAAAAAACAGCTGGAGGATCAGCACACACTTGTGGAGCTGCGGCGAATCCGTGAAGATCGACAATTGGCCCAGAAGAGACCTGGTGACATGACACCAATTGAGCGAGAGACCAAACTCATGCATGTTAAAATTCATCTGGAGAATTTGTTGGCAAAGGCCAATAGAGACAAAGACATGCTCCATCATATGAAAGGTCATTATTGGGCCCGCATGCACGTTTGCAAAGCAAAAATGAAGATCCTGAAGAGAAGATTAAGCAGAGCACTGAAACGGCGAAAGAGGCCTGATCTGCTCCGGATTTTGGCCGAGGCTTCATTGGCTGAGCATGAGGCATGATGGAGGGTCTTCGCTCCAAATTTGAGCAAATTTGAAGAATTTTTTGTCATTTTTTGAAAATTTTGGTCTCAAAACAGGTTTTTCCGCCCAACGCGTAGCGTGTCACGACGCGCGCTTATGATTGGGACACTTTCTGGAGGAAAAATTTGTATTTTTGGATTTTTCATGGTAAGATATGCATGCTCAGAAATGGATGAAGCATTTCATCGAGTTTTGGATGATCAAAGGGGCCAAAAACACCATGAAAATCACCTTTCTGCCACCTTTTGCACCAGCAGGAAGTACTTTTGGGAGAATGAAGTTTTGGAGGGACAAATGAGCTCCAAATTGAAAAATTCCACTTGGGTTGGATAGAAGACAGCCAGGGATTTCCAAAAAGATATCATGAGCTTGATTTTGATGCCGGGAAGTGCTCCAAAAGTAGGTCCAAAGGCGCGCGGCGCATAGAGCTTTGGCGCACGACGCATAGAGATTTTTGGTCAATTTTTCATCTTCCAGCTCAGAATTTCGGTCAGTTGGACCAGTTTTGATTGTGGATGTAATTTTTGAGTTATCTTGATGTAATTTTGTGGTTGTAATGTAACTTTGACTCAATTTTACCTATTCTAGAAGATTCAGTCACAAAAAAGTGAAAATCAAGTAAATGAATCAGTTTCCTTCCTTTTAGAGGCAAGTTGTTTAGCTGCCTAGATTTTAGCTCCTTGTTTAGAATTGGTTGAAACTGCTCCTAGAAGGAGGAATTCGACCCATAGAGGCATGGTAAGGGGTTAGGATGGTCTATATGATGTAATTTCTGAGACACTATCAGGGTTGGACTCTTGGGGAAAAATTTTGGCACACTATTGTACATATTTTCTATATTTTGGCTAAGGAAAGATCAGAGGTTTTGCAGCACCTGTTGGGATTCTTGTGGCTTTCAGTTTTGATGGTGTGTTCTCTCATTTATTTGTAAGTTCTTTAATTTTTAATGTATTCCATTCCCTTCTTTTGCTTCTGAAACTAAATGAATGAGTAAATGAGGTAGAATCCATTGATTCTAGTGCTCTGCCTTTGAATTTATTTAGTTTTGTATGTTTTTGCCAGTTTGGAGAGGATCCTTGTTCTCCCTTGCCCTCTTCAGCTCCTTTTCATTCTGATCCATTCATACACATAATCAAAAAGCATCAATACTACTGCCTACCTTGCCCCAACTCGAATTCTGCAAAGATCTGGCCTCATCCCCTAGCCCAAAATTGTTTTTCCCATTTTTCCAACGAAAACCCAAAAAATTTAAATAAAACCTTTCCTATCTATTTACTAGCCTAAAATCAGTTCCCATTTTAAAGTCATCTCATCCCCTTTGAAGACTTTTTGCCGAGATATACCCAGAGAGAGCCCTCTCCTGTCCTCGTAGGGCTAGCTACGAGGCTGAGCGTGGTTTGATGTTGCCTTGAGTTTTACCTTATTTCAGCCTAAGGTAGATTTGAGCGCTAACATGATGTATTGGAGGTTTCCCCCTCAAATTGCCTTATTTCTAAGTCGTTGATATTTCTTTTCTTCTATTTTTGGAGCTGGTTCCACAACAAAAGCAAAGGTTAGAGACTTGGTTGTTGAGAGGGAGCATACATTACCTCTCAACATGTAGCCTTAGAAGAAGCCTAAAAAAGTTGTGGATCCAGGTGGATATTGGTGGTCACCTGCCTATTCCACTTGGACCCCCACCATTGTTTCTTTAGTTTTTCAGTTTCATTAATTGTAGCACAATTTACTATTTTTGGCATTTTTTTAGGTCTTGAACTTCTAGAGCCGTTTTGAGACCCTAAACGAAGTTTTTTTGGAAAATAACCATCGACGAAAGTGAGTTTTCAACTCAAAATTTGATGTCAGTAGTTTTAGTCCTCAAATATATCTTTCTAACAAGTTATCGTGTGTTTCAAACGAAGATCGTATGCCAAAATTACGACCCCGGGAAATTGATGTACCAATTTACCCCAACGAAGCCCATATTTTGGTGTTTCATCTCCTAGGCTTAGGTTTTTTGATGTTTATGGTTTTACATTGTTTGTCAATAATAAAGAGGCCTTCGAGCCTCATTGTAACACAATTGAGAGGTGTAATATTCCCAATTAGCAACAACTAATTGGAAATATTAATTTTGGCCAGTTTTTCTTTTCTAAAGTTAATTCAGTTAATAAAGTGGGTGATGAGACACATAACCTACACTTAAGAAATAAACATTCCCTAAATTCACTTGAACATATAATTATTTGGCAGCGTGGGGCCCAGGAGGACGAAGTGGTAGCATGAGGGAAGTGGCAGCGTGGGCCCATGACAACACAGTGAGAGAGGGACAACGTGGGCCAAGAGGGACAACTCAGTTTGGTGGGGCCCAGGTGAGAGAAAGGCTCTCAAAGCATAAAAAGGGGAAAAGGCTCTTCATTCTCTCATTATTTTATGCATCTATGATATTTGTCTTTTGACATTGAGCACACTTTTGTTGTTGAGAAAAGTCTGCAAGTGCAGTTCAGCACATCAGGTGTCTCCGTGCGGAGATCCCAACCTTAGCCCCGGGGGACTTTGAGTGCCTGCTCGGGTGAGGAGTTATGTCCTTGATTTTTCCGAATAGAGTTGTAGAATCCACAGTTGGGATCATTCACTTGCTTAAACAACACAGTTAGTGAGATGGAGGATGTAGTCTTTCGAGGAGGAGATTCTGGATTGAGGGCTTATCAGGGGATTCAGCTCGAGGGAGTTGGAAAGGGGTTAGCACTTCCCTATTCCATCATTTTGGTAGAGTTGGAGGCCATATTTTGTAGTAGATCATTCAGGGCCAGCGTTTGTCACTAGGACATCGTTATACCTCAAGGGAGGTCATTTTCCAAGGTCATCCATTTCTGAAAATATTTCTGGGCTTTTCTGGGTATTTGGTGGAGAGCCTATTCCCAAAGTTTCACAATTTTCCGAGGAGGGGAGCAGCCTCAAAGAGTTAGTCTATTCCAGTAGTAGAAATAGCACTAGTAGCTTTGGAGATCACGCAGTCATTCCATGATATAGTCTGAGAGTATTTCTATACTTGCCTAGAGAAAGCCAAGTTGCCATCATTCTGATCACCTTTGTATTCATTTTATCTTTCAGCGCTTAATAAAATGGCTCAGGGTTCTCCATGTTTTGTCTTGTTCATATGATAACTCTCTATTTGTTGTAGTTCCTTGTATATGTGCTTTATATTGCTGTTTATTTCTATTCGGAATATTACAATGGTATCAGGGCTGAGGTCTCGAAGTCGAGACTCGCGGAGCGTGGTGGGCTGTAATGTCATGTGTGCAGGTAGGGCCTGCATCCATGTGTCTGGGGTCTGCGTCATGAGGGGTACTGCGAAAGGTTCCCCACCCTTAGATGCTCCAGTGGGGTTTAAGACCCGCCCTTAACATCCTGGGTTGTTTCCCTCACTACTAGACCAGTCTTTTGGTGTAATGGTTGGACCTTATTGGTATCAGAGCTTCATTCTTGGCTCAGACGTGGGGATATTTTTCTATGAACAAAGAGGGTAGGAAGAATCTTACCCACCAAATGCAGTAGAGGTGGAAAATATAGGGGAGTCAAATAGAAAATGGGAAGCAAATTTTGGTAAAATTTTTAAGGCCCTAAATGATTTAGCCAAAGGACAGAAGGGAGTGTTGGAAAGACTCAAACAACAGAATAAGAATGAGAGAATCCATTAGGAATCCCTATTTGGGGAGACTTCAGGGGTTTCACAACAGTGTGACCACCCTTTACTAGCCACTCACCCACTGACCTTCAGTAGGTCAACCAGGATCACGATGCCTACATTCTTACCTCCAGTATCGAGTGAGAAAGGTAGGTGGCATGATCATATACCCATGGGAGATTATTTCAGGGAGCTCGTGGATACACCTAGCGTGACACAGGATTCACCCTTGTTGGAGACCTCCTTGACCGTATCGGTTGATATCTTAGTGGAGAGAGTAGAGCCTACCCCCGCAGAGTCATCCATTGAGGTGATGACTGGAGTCGTGTCCGAGTCTTCGGGTGGTAGAAGCATGCGACAGCTGGGTGAGGTGTCAGGAGATGTATCCACCTTTGATGAGGCACTAGGAGATACATAGGTATTGGATGATGGTCGCATATAGTGGTGTCATCAACTTCAAGAAAACCTTCTAGTTTTGAAAGGGAAGGCCACATCAGTACATGAGGCTATTTTGCAAAAAAAGGAGCTGGAGGGCATGAGAGTGGCTTGTGCCAAGTCAGCGACCAAGTTGGCCCACATTGGGGAACGACTGGATTCCCTAATGGTACAACTAGAGGGAACATTGGAGTGTCAGATCAGCCCCCTTCAGGCATGCATAGATGGGGCTAACAACATTGTTGAGTCACCTCTTCCCATTAGAGAGAAAGAGATAGAGCCACCTAGCCAGATCTCATATGTTGACTTGGATAGCAGGATGAGATGATCGGAGTTGCACAGGGTGCAGCATCCACATATTGAGGTTGGATGGCGAGAGATTTTGATTTTGTACCCGGTGGAGTGGGTTATGGAGATAGTGGTGGACCCGGGTGTATTTCAGTAGGAGTTTCTAGGTGCTGGGAATATAGGAACCCCAGACTGGCATTGGGATCCAGGTGGGACTACCTGTCGTTTCCCAGGCAGGCTGATTGACTATGTCTTGGAGGGTACAGTTGGCCTAGCAGTTCAGCGTGCACATTCAATAGGGGATTTTTGTTCAGCTCTAGTGGCCAACTAGTTTATGGGAATACTCCTTGGGTTGTTGTTGAAAATGCAACAAGATGATGGAGCTTAGTGAAATGAAGCCGCCTTCACTAAGTGGGCCCGCAGGGTATTTTTGGCGCAAAGTCTATTTTTAGACATATAGAGCATGGTCTAGGAGTTGCAGTATGCTATTCTTGGATGATTGGTCGAGTTGGTAAAAATAGATGGACCTCTATTTTTAGACATACAGGTCGAAGTCTATTTTTAGACTGCCTGTCTAAAAATAGGTCAGTCAAATATTATTAGCCCTTAATAATATTTGGACTCTAAACTTCAGTTTATTCTCTTACAACACTTTAGTTGGAGCTACGGATGTGGCTCATGCATCTGACAGAAGGAATTACGCTATTCCTTGAGGTTTGGTGAGCTCATGCATGGTTGACTTCAGTTAGGACTTCAGTGGCATAGTTTGGTGGAGTTGATGAGACAGTTGGTGGAGTTGTGTTCGGTTTAACTTAGTTGAACTAGTTGTGATTAGTTTAACTAGCTAATCAACTAGTAATGAGTGGAGTGAATTAAATATTATTTAATTCAATAATTATTAACTCATTATTCAACTCAAGAACACATCAGTTCACTACAGTGCATGGACAGTTCAGTGGAGACCAGTGGAAGAGGTAGATGAAAGGGTGAGTTTGCTATTAGTTGCGACAGCAGTTGTGCATGAGATTTGCACAAGAATTGGAGGAGATTGCCAATGATGATTGCACAGTTGGAGCCAGTGAGATTCGAACTTGGATCTGTCATTACACCAGCCTTGATTGCGCAATAGAGGCAGGCAATTAGTGGATGAGTTTTGAACCTGTGACTTGTTCAAAACTGAGCTAGTTTGTGTGTAACTTTTGGAGATAGTACTAAGTAATTGTGAGGAGTATTGTACTGAGATTGTTACATGTTTCTCTTCTATTATAATATACAAATAGCTGGGGGTTTTCAGCTATAAGCTTTCCCCATTACATATTGTGTTTATGTGCGCATGCGACTGTTTCTATTTCCGCAAATTAATGATTGATTGTAGAAGAGGTTATGTGTTATACATGAATTTGAATTAGTGTATGATCAGGATAATCTCAGTGGATAAATCTTCATTATTCAGCAAATTTCTACATGGTATCAGAGCGAATTGATCATCGGGATCTATTACAGTGATTACAATTTTATTTCGGTAGACAGAGTCTGTATCGGGCCAGGTAGCCTCTGGATCCATCCTTTCTATGAAAGGTGATATATCCAGTAAATGCCCTTACAGTCGATCTCTGTGCTAGAAATAATTTGTTCTCACAGATCCAGAAGCAGTTGAGTTTTTGAGCTTGGAATTCGAATTTTGCAGCAGATTGTTTTCTTGGTGCCGGAGTTGAAATGTCTTTCAATGGTTTGCGACTCGAATATGCCCTTGAAGGCAGTTCGAATTATGTTGCATGGAAAGATCGGATGGAGGCGGTATTAGAAGATAATGGGCTGAAGGAGTTCGTAGATATGGATGTCCAAAAGCCTACTGATCCTGCTGAAGTTGAGGCTTGGCAAAAGAAGATGGAGAAATGTCGAAGGATTCTGTTGGAGGGCGTGAAGGATCACATTGTATCCAGCCTGCATGGAAAAGCTTCTCCATATTTGATGTGGAAAGTGTTGACAGATCTATTCCAGAGTAAGAGTGACCAAAGGAAGCTAGCGCTCAAGGATAAGCTCAGAAACATTAATATGGAGAAAGGCGACAGTATCGCCAAATACCTCACGAAGTTCACTCAATGCAGAGATGAGCTGGGAAGTGTGGGGGTGACTGTCGAAGAAGAGGATATGGTGGACCTGGCTCTCCTTGGTCTTCCGAAAAGTTGGCATGCATATCAAGATAGTGTCAATGGTCGGGAGAAGTTGCGGGATGGGAGCGAATTTGGGCAGATCTCATGCAAGAGGAGATAAGGAGGACTACCAGGGACGGATCTTCATCAAAGGTATCTGATGAAGAAAATTGCGCTTTGGCTGCCAAAGCAAAGAAGGGGAAGAGCAAGAAAGCTTCTCAGTCTGGTGCGAAAGGCAAGAATCAAGACATGTCCAAGGTGAAGTGTTTTCACTGTCACCAGCACGGACACTATGTCACAAATTGTCCGTAGAAGAAGAAAAATAAGAAGGCTGCTGGATCTGCAGTGGGAGAGGCATTGGCTTCTCAATTCAAACTAGATTTTTCACTGATCGCATGCTTGGTTTCAAGTGTGGTGGGATCAGTTTGGTTCTTGGATAGTGGTGCGTCATTTCACATGACCGGAGATCGAGATCTATTTTCAGATCTGGAGGAAAAATATCTTGGAGTGCACATCGAGATGGGCGATGATGGTAGATACAGTGCGATTGGTATCAATACCATTTCCTTTGAGAGGGAGTCTGGTAAACCTTTCATATTGAAGGAAGTTTTGCATGTTCCAGGATTGATGAAGAATCTGATCTCTGTGGCGATGTTGGAAGACAAGGGGTGTGATGTGGTCTTCAGTGAAGGAAAATCTTTCCTGCACATTAAGACAATTGGAGAGACCCGGAAGATAGGGGTTCGAGTCAAGAACCTTTATCAGTTGCAAGTAGATGGTTGCGCAGCAATGGCATGCAAGGCGGGAGAAGTGGTGAGCCGGGATGATGAGGGCGAACTGTGGCACAGGAGATTGGGCCGCCTTCACCATGGAGCTTTGAAGATACTGCAGCAGATTTCTACTGGGCTTCCTAAGGGCACTCTTGCGCAGTCAGATCAGTGCAAGGGGTGTACCTTGGGAAAGTATGTGAAAGCCACCTTTCACGAGAAGGATAGTCGCGCCACGACGATCCTTGAGAGAGTTCACACAGACGTGTGTGGTCCTTTCTCAGTTGCTTCGACAGCAAAGCACAGGTATTATGTGATCTTTGTTGATGATTTCTCTCGAAAGTGCTGGATCTTCTTCATGCATAAGAAGAGCGATACATTCGCGAAGTTCTGTGAGTTTAAAGCACTGGTCGAGAAGGAGTCGGGGAAGAAGGTGATTGCTCTAAGGAGTGATAATGGTGGTGAATTCATCTCGGCTGAATTCAAGGAGTTCTGCAGCGCGGAAGGGATTCGGAGAGAGCTCATCGCACCCCATAACCCACAGCAGAACGGGGTGGCTGAGCGGAAGAACAGAACGATCGTGGGTGCTGCACGGGCGATGTTGCATGATCGGGGCCTACCCCTTCACTTGTGGGCTGAGGCATGCAATACAACAGTGTATGTGCAGAACCGTTGTCCTCACAAGGTTCTTGGCATGAGTACACCGGAGGAGGCTTATTCTGGCAAGAGGCCTGATATTTCCCATTTGCGGATTTTTGGTTCTACTGTCTACATGCATGTGACGAAGGATGCGAGAAGGAAGCTGGATCCAACTGCTGAGGTTGGAATATTTGTGGGGTACACTGATACACCTCACAACTATCGGGTGTATTTGTCAGACAGTCGAAATACTATTGTGCGACGGGATATAAAATTTCAGGAGGAGAAAGCCATGCAGTGTTCGCTTGAGAGGGAGCTACACTTGCATGCAGATGAGGAGCTGTTAGTTCCTAAGGAGGAGCTTCCGGATGTGGATCAGCCACAAGAGGAAGTTCAGGAGGTGGAAGAGACCACCCATGCAGCGCCAACCATCAGAGGGCGCAAGCGCACTACAGAAGCTGAGCGACTGGCTCGAGATGTAGAGAAGGTTGTAGGACCACCTACAACATAGCGCAGACAGAGGCAGTCATCGGATCGGTACACTGGATACATGGCTCTTGTGAGTCAATGTGTCGTGATGGAGCCATCCTCTTTTGAGGAAGTGTTGAAGCTGAAAATCTCTGCTTCAAACGTGGGGAAAACCACCCCGGTCGGGACCTTAGGACAGCTCATTTTCCATTTGGTATGGTGGCTCCGAATGGATTTAAAGGACCGGTTTCCTTATAACTTAAATGAGTTGGTGATGGGTTGATTTGGATGAGTGGAAATGGGACTAAATTGACTGAAATAAAACTATCTAATGAAACTAAATGCTGATAAAGAAATTCTAATACTAACCCGGGTAATTATAAGTGAATACAACTTAAGATTGTTCCAATCTAATAATAATGAAAATGTAGTATTGATTAAATTGAAACGTGCAGCAACAAATAAAGATAACTCTGTTTAAGAAATTAAACAGAGTTGTATTAGCATATTGCATTCATCATTGTATACCATCTATATATACTTATGAAAGATAACATTTCAATTATACTCAGAAATGATATATAAAGAAACGTTATGAAAACCAAATATATATAAATGATAGCAAATTTTAAAGCGAATATCATAAGACAAAAGAAATCAACAGTGAACATATAGAAATACCTCATTCATCTTGAAAGCTTTCAAATGAAATCTGATACTCTAATCCAGTAATTCTGATGCAAAATCAAATTCCAAGGTACAGAAATGCAACACTTCAAAAATTTCAGCACAAAAATCACCAGATGTGATCCTTCATCAAATATAATAAGGAGTAGAGTACAGAAATGTTAGCTCCAAGTCCAAAAAATATTACAACTTCAGATCCCTCTCTAAATGCATGAGATGGATTTAAATAAGAAATTACATAACAAAATCCTACTACTACTGCTACAATCTATCAAATTAAAAACTGAAAGGCTATCTTAAATTAAATTGATTCATTGTTTTTCTCTCTCGCTTGATGAAGCCAACTTGCAAATATTCAACATATCTTGGAGGCTCGGTGGATGACTCATCTCGGAATGCAACTGTCCAGCATAGGTGGCATTGGAAAATTCTGGAATGAAACAATCGACAGCACTTGAAAGGAATTTGATAGCCATTTTTTGATTGTTTTGTTTGATTAAATGAGTCCACATACTGTCCCGGGATATTGTTTGAAGTTTGCTGATTTGTTGAATTTTCTTCACCATTTCTTCTCTCCATATGTTTTCAGTTTCTTTCACTTTAGGCAAACTGCCAAGAGCACAGTCTGAAATGAGATTGATTGAGTATAAGCTGTCATTTATGAATTGCGTGATATTATTCATCATACTCCTAGCCCTTGATATTGATCTCTCAGCTTTCATTATTTGATGTTCCCATTCTGTAAACAAGATTTCCTTGTGTTTTTCCTCTATTCTAGGAAGACTGGCTTCTTTTCCCTTTTCTGTGTCTTGCGATTAGAAATTGGAAATCTTTTCATCGGCATCATCTATTTCTTGTCTAAGAGTTATGACATTTTGGATCAAAGATGAGGTAATATCACAAAAAGGTTATGCATGTGACAGCTTCGAGCAAAATTCAATTAATTGCTGAGTCAATAGTTTATTAGCCTCAAGGGCTTCTAATTTGAATTCATTTAACTTTGGGTAATCTTTAAACTCATCCAAAGTTGCTTGAAATTCCTTTTCTTGAATCATTTTTGCATTTTTCTCATTTTGTAACAGACTTTGTAACTCAGAAATTTCTTCATTTAGCTGTTTTTGTTTGCCTAAGAGATGTTCATCAACTTTCTTCTTTTCTTCAGCAAGCTGTTTTTCCAATTCTTTGGACCTGAGTGTCTGATCTTGTAGTTCGCTGCTTGCAATTGGCTTCTGTCTGTTCTTGATTTTCCTTAGCTTGCTCTTCCGAGTGAAGGCTATGTGGAGATCTTTCTGAGTTATCAGCTGAGAAACTTCTACAACTTTATCCATTGTCGCAGCACTATAAGCTCCTGTATACTGGGACAATTTTGTGAGGTCTTCGAATGGAGTCACTTCATTGTTCTTATAAACAATATTCATAAATTCCTCTGATGGAGTAGGAAATATGTCCTGTTCTGTCTTTCTTCTCTTTCTTTGTCTTTTAACAACAGCCTTATGTTTAGGGCTGTAAAATACATCCAAAGGAGGGATCTCCTCAACTTTTAATACAATATGCCCTGTCAGATGTTTAGGAATGACTTCAACATCCTGCTCTATTTGTTCTTTATCTTTATCTTGCAATCCAAGCTGTTGAGCAAATTGATCATATTGTCTTAATAACTGAGAAGAAACATTAAGATCAGTAGAAACCATAATCTCCTTAGTTGTTTCTTTTCCTTTTTCTGTATCTATGTTCTTCTCAGTGCTTTTGACATCCGATCCGCCTTGTTGATTATGCACATCATCATTGATACTTGTGCATTTCTCTGTTGTTTGAGCAGTAGACTTCTGACCAGTATTTGGACTGGATGTATCATCAGTATTTCCCTTTTGGACATCAGGTTTGTCAATAGTGACCACTTTTTGAGTATGTACGGTTGGCTGGTTGACAGCCGATTGTGTAATGACCTTGCCGGTAGATGTTTCTACTAGCGTTTGGCTGGATGTACCTTCTGTCTCTGACCTTTGTGTTTGAATTCTTAGCTGGTCCGAGAGGAACTCTTAACAATATCGCTTGAATAACAAACATTTATTCATTTCCTCCTGTTGGAATTTAGACTTGGCTAAGTCATAAATTCGAGGAAAATTATCTAATGAAACAAACAAATCATCGAACGGATCTGGCTCATGCTCAAATCGAGCAATTGAAACTGAAGCAGTGACATTAAATGCTATCTTTTTTGGATCATCTTGTCTTCCAGGAATGGTTGCAAATTTACAACCTTTTATCTTGGAGACTTCTTTTTCTGCATGCTTGAAATAATTTAAAGTAAACTGACCACAATTGAGTGGGAATTGAGGCCACATTCTCTTCTTACTGTTAGACCTAGATATTCCTTGGCTAATGATTGATAGGAAATTTCTTGAGCAAGAAGTTTGTCTGGAACAATAAGCGGAAGAACATGCGGTTCCACAATACTACCAAAAACCCTGATGTATGTAATTTTTTCCTCCCCAAACCAATCTCCAATTGCAGATAAGTCGGCCTTAGCTTTATCAGAAAATCTAGGAGGAAAGCGATTAAAAATGGTTTGGAAAACAGGGATGAGGAAACCATGACATATTCTATATACATTATCTTGGAAATGAACCTTCCAAAGAAGTTTATGATAAATATGAATTGGGACAGGGTCTTTGGGAGTCCATTTCCATCAAAATAAGGGAAATTCAGAATTGAAACAAAGAGCATCAAGAATATAGGCACAAAAGAAAAAGGGAGTGGAATTTCCAGCAGTTTTTTCTTGTCTGTATTCAAGTATCCTATTGGCCATTCTATCAGAAAGAATAACAGCCCAATCCATAATGTCGGAATCCACAGCAGCTAGGATTAATGGGACCATTTTTTATAGAAAACCTAGCTGAATTATCATTGCCAAATAATCTACACATCATGGCGGTGGCATAGCAATATGGAGGCAGAAGGGAATCTATAGAATACATACCGGATGCTTCATTTCGGTGCTTCTCTGGATTTTTCTTTGAATCTTTGATGAGGTGAGATTGAACTTTGTTATTATAGCAAAGTCTTTGATAAATTCCTTGTTATACACCTTAATGCCCAGTGCAGGTGATACATTGCTTTCCCGGGTCTTACGCTTTAAATGAGCCAAAGGGTACTCGATCTCTTTGTGAGAAAAACGTTTTGTCTTGTACTTTTACTGCTGTCGATAACCCATGTTGCATCATAATAAGGCATGATGCTCGCTCTGGCTGCAATTCGATGCAAAAACGAATTTGCAAGTGATTTTTCAGTGATCTTAGAGTCGGAATCTGAGCTATCTTCTTCCGGAACTGATGCCTTTTCCACTGTGACCTTGGGGTTTTCTCTTTCCAATAGGTTGTAGACTACCTCCCATGTCATTTTCCCAGCCCCTGGCATGATGTATCTGTGACGAGTTTTAGTTTTATGGGCTTTTCTTCTGAGACCGTAGGAGTTTCGACAAACTTCACTGGAAGAGCAGTTTTGTTTCTTGTCTCTACTCATTGACATTTCTGCGTTTGCTATTGCTTCCCTTTGTCTGTGAATGAAAGAGCTTAGTGTTCTTTGGCTCTGTAAGACAATAAACTCTCAGTCGTGATAAACAAGCAACTCAAACGGGATGATTTATGAACTTAAGATTTTTATTTATTTGTTTCGTATACCGCGTAAATTCTCCTTTTGGGTCACACTCACGTATTAAAAACCAAATCATTAACAATATTCATTCGATTTGTTATTGAATGCCCTCGTACCAATAGGGATTTGGCGCTTGTGAAATATTAAAATATTCATTCATTCTGAACTTTTCGCGTGTAATAAATGACATTTATCAATCGCATCGAAAGTTGTCGAATGGCACATAAACATCACAATACGTTTTTTTCGATTGGGCGATTCCGATTGAAAACTTTTCCGATTTCTAATGGTGGGGTCTACCATATAAAAACGAACAAATGTTTGATTTTCTTTTGAAAACGTTTATTGTAATAAAGCGCATCGGATCGGGGAATTTCAATTGACCGTAAAGAGTTTATTAAAGACTATCCTGATTATTTGATTGCGACTGGGCCGCATCGCATCGAAAAGTTATACAATTAAACAATTTAAACTCTTAGCGATTGAAGATTTCCGATCGAACTAATCACATCGAAGGATTTGAAATAAGTATATGAAACTTCTTTTAAGGGTCATCTCCGATTCTCCGATTGCGATTGGACTTTTAAACTTGATTTGTTTTTTATGATAAGGCCTACTATATTGGATCGGATCATAAGTTTTGAATGTTGAATTTGTTTAGTAAACACAAGATGAGTTTTTCCAAAACAATGAATCTTTATTTCCAAGTCTTTTATTTCTATAAAAAGAGAAAGGGACCCTATTTCTAAATGAATTTTATTTCTAAAATTTTAAGAAAAAGGGAGGGTTGTTGTATAGTACAACAGGAAGCTGTGGAGGAACCCGCATGGGTAGATGCCATGATCGAAGAATATGATTCGATCGTCAGAAACAGTGCATGGGAGATTGTCCCAAGACCAGAGGGAAATCAGTGGTGGGTTTGCAATGGATCTACAAAGTGAAGCAGGCGGCTGACGAGAGTGTGGAGAAGTACAAGGCGAGATTTGTCGCCCGTGGCTTCTCACAGATCAAGGGGATCGATTATGAGGAGAACTTTTCACCTGTCGCAAGGTACTCTTCCATACGGACGATCCTAGCTCTCTCAGTGCAGATGGGATGGCACATCCATCAGATGGATGTGAAGACTGCGTTCCTCGATGAGTCATTGAGGAGGGCGATGTACATAGAGCAACACGAAGGTTTAGAGAAATCCTTATTGATGAAGTCGCTAGTTTTCCGACTCGAAACCTTATGCGGGTGAACGAAGCACCTCGTGCTTGGTACACACGGATAGACAGTTATTTCACCGGACTTGGATTCTCCAAGAGTGAGGCGGATCCTAACCTGTACCAGATTGTGGTGGAGGGGAAGTTGCTGATCATTGTACTGTATGTAGATGATCTGATTTTGACGGGAGATGAGCTGTTGATACTTTCATGCAAGGAGGATCTTGCTAGAGAGTTTGAGATGAAGGACTTAGGCCTCCTTCATTATTTCCTGGGATTGGAAATTTGGCAGCGCAGTGATGGACTGTTTGTTTCTCAGGGTAAGTATGCCCGGGAGATACTGGAGAAGTTCAACATGCATGGCTGCAAGCCTGTTGATACTCCTCTTTCTGGTGGTTGGAGGAAGGAGGATGCTACTTCAGTGGAGGTAGTGGATGCCACTGTTTATCGACAGTTGGTGGGGTCGCTTATGTATCTGGTCAATACACGACCCGATATATGCTATGCTGTTAACTAGCTTTCGCAAGCTATGGTTAAGCCTACCAAGCTCTTCTGGAAGGTAGGCAAGCATGTATTGCGTTATCTTAGTGGCACATCGGGATATGGTCTATGGTACAGACAGGAGGATGGAGCGAAGCTTTCGGGCTTCACTGATGAAGATTGGGCAGGGAGCCCAACGGACCGTAAGAGCACATCTGGAGGGATTTTCAGCATTGGGTCGACAGCAGTTTCCTAGTACAACAGGAAGCAGAGATCCGTGGCACTCAGTTCAGCAGAGGCCGAGTACATGGCAGCAAGCTTGGCTGCATGCGAGGCTATTTGGATGAGGAAGATCCTCGTCGGATTGTTCGGGTCGCACTTGGAGCCTACTGTGATTTATTGTGATAACCAGAGTTGCATTAAACTCTTGGCTAATCCAGTATTTCATGATAGATCCAAACACATCAACATCAGGTACCATCATATCAGATATTGTGTTCAGTGGAGAATCATGTTACTTTCATATGTTCCCACGGAGGATCAGGATGCTGACATCTTGACGAAGGCACTCACTAGGAGAAAATTTGAATTCCACAAAGGCAGGATAGGGGTTGCAGATAATCCATATCTTGTTGAGAGGGAGTGTTGAAAATGCAACAAGATGATGGAGCTTAGTGAAATGAAGTCGCCTTCACTAAGTGGGCCCACAGGCTATTTTTGGTGCAAAGTCTATTTTTAGACTATGTCTATTTTTAGACATATAGAGAATGTTCTAGGAGTTGCAGTATGCTATTCTTGGATGATTGGTCGAGTTGGTAAAAATAGATGGACCTCTATTTTTAGACATACAGGTCGAAGTCTATTTTAGACTGCCTGTCTAAAAATAGGCCAGTCAAATATTATTAGCCCTTAATAATATTTGGACTCTAAACTTGATTTATTCTCTTACAACACTTCGAGTTGGGCCTCCTGAGATGTGGCTCATGCATCTGACGAAGAATTACGCTATTCCTTGGGGTTTGGTGAGCTCATGCATGGTTGACTTCGATTAGGACTTCAGTCTCGAGTGGCGGAGTTTGGTGGAGTTGATGAGGCAGGTTGGTGGAGGTTGTGTTGGTTTAACTTAGTTGAACTAGTTGTGATTAGTTTAACTAGCTAATCAACTAGTAATGAGTGGAGTGAATTAAATATTATTTAATTCACTAATTATTAACTCATTATTCAACTCAAGAACACATCAGTTCACTACAGTGCATGGACAGTTCAGTGGAGACCAGTGGAAGAGGTAGATGAAAGGGTGAGTTTGCTATTAGTTGCGACAGCAGTTGTGCATGAGATTTGCACAGGCATTGGAGGAGATTGCCAATGATGATTGCGCAATTGGAGCCAGTGAGATTCGAACTTTTATCTCTCATTACACCAGCCTTGATTGTGCAATAGAGGCAGGCAATTAGTGGATGAGTTTTGAACCTGTGACTTGTTCAAAACTGAGCTAGTTTGTGTGTAACTTTTGGAGACAGTGCTGAGTACTTGTGAGGAGTATTGTACTGAGATTGTTACATGTTTCTCTTCTATTATAATATACAAATAGCTAGGGGTTTTCAGCTATAAGCTTTCCCCATTACATATTATGTTTATGTGCGCATGTGACTGTTTCTATTTCCGCAAATTGATGATTGATTGTAGAAGAGGTTATGTGTTATACATGAATTCGAATTAGTGTATGATCAGGATAATCTCATTGGATAAATCTTCATTATTCAGAAAATTTCTACAGTTGTCTTGGTATGACACTTGTACGCGGGGTCATTGGGTGATCAACATACTTTTCCAGGAGCTTGTCGGAGGAGGTGGCATTGGCAGGCCACCAGATGGTGCCTTGTATGGAGCCAAAGATTATTCACCTTTGTGTGGGGCACAGAGGTCATAACAGAGCCGATCAGTGGTGGTATCACTACTGATACATAGGGAGATTCACTTCTCAGACCCCTTGGGGAGGGTTTGGAGAGATGATCCATTCATCGACGGGTATAGCAATGCGACGGTGGAGGTAATGATACCGATTGGGGTGGTCCGACATGTAGAGACACAACTCTAGGCCATCACATCTAAGGATGTGTGGGAGCATCTAGCATTGAGCAGTGGACTACTGGTGGTCATGGAGGTGCATGTTGGTGTGCCGTAGTGTGTGGGACTGCATTGTGGAGTAGTTTCCTATATCACATTGAGAACATGTGACGAGTTACCAGTGCCTTGACACAGACAAGGCACGGGATGGTACAGGGTGGTACAACAATATCCGTGGGTATCCAGAAGTGTACGGGGATATGCCACAGTGTGTAGTGGTATGTTAAGGAGTACATGGATGATTGGTGGTATGCAAGGGTGTACGATGTTGCACATCAGGGTCTTAGAGTATTGCCTCCAGGGAGACTCAGGGACAGGGACACTAGGCATACCTTTGGGGGTAGTTAACCTAGGACCGATGGGGAGATAAATGAGCGATACTTGACAGTATCTGTGGGGACTCACACGCCTGAACCTCTTCTATATCACTCACGGGCACATTCTATTATGTTGTTGTCCTTTGGTACTTTGGGCATGAGCAGCAGGGTACGCAAGGCTCACCCAAGATATTTGGATGACACTCAACACATTAGGGGAGATACTTCTCACCAGTGGCACCGGGTCGGTGTGCTAGTTGACAGCCATAGGTTAGGGGATGAGATGATCATCTGCAGTGGTGGCACATCAATCATCACTGAGCCTACGCCTAGGGAGCGGGTCATGAGGGAGACATGTGTCACTATTTTCTCAGGGCATTTCGAGACCATGCATGAGCATAGGATACTGGGTACAACAGAGGTAGCATCCCGGTATGTTTCAAGGCTCCAGACAATGTATCGACACATTATTGAGAGGGAAGATGGCAGACCCAGTGGAGATGGTTGGCAGGGATAGGAGGGATGCAAATACCTTGAGTCAATTGTGTTAGTGTACTGAGATTTGGTAGATTGGCAGACAAAATGACAGGGTAACATGGAACTAAGCTTTGGAGTCCTAGGACCTAGCCTTCCTGGACTCAGAGAGGGATCTCTCTATGGGGTGCAAAGGATGTGTTCTTGTTGCTCTAGGGTTTTGATTTTAGGCTAGTTATGAGGTGTAGGGTTTTTTATTGTTTTGGATGGGTAAGATGGTCAAATGTAATAAGAGGAGTGAGAGGATGTCAAAGCCATTGGGCTATGGAGTCAAATGAAGTCAAGATTGTCTAAATGATGAAACAGAGTGTACTGCAGGGCCAATTTAACAAGGTTAATGGATCCTTAAGGTGATGTATGAGGTGTAATGAACATCAAGTTTGGGAAAAGACTAAGATGTCTTACACATATTTAGTCTAAAGCACAAATCATGAGGTAGGGAAAACCATTGATCTCTATGAACAATAATCAAATTGATAAACATATAAGATGAACATTCCAGTGAAACATAGAATCATTAGAAATCCTAACTTTATAAATTCACCTTCATATTTTGGGAAAACATACAAGATTTAAACAAATAACTTAATTTATGAAGAGGGAACTCCTAAACATCATATTTCAAGCTATTGGGAACTCTAAAGCAAGTTGACAAGCATGGAAAAAGGGCAAGATCGAACGAGATCTCTTTATCTTAACCCAATCAATCAATATTCCACAGAAATGCTTCAAGATAGGGTTTTGAAAACTTCAAATAAGCAGGGCATACCATGAATCATACTTGTAAGCTAGCATAATAACCATTCAAGAAACTGAAAACAATTTTTGGGGGACCTAAGGAGCAATTAAGAATTCATTAAGATGGCCAAAAGAGGAAAACATCAAAGCTATAACAAACATGAGGTTTGAGGTGCTTCCAAGAGCATGTCTCAACCTATAATTTTTTGTCTTAAAGAAACCAAGAAGAATGAAAATAAATGAGAACAAGAAAACATTAACAAGTTAAGAAAACATCACCATTCACCAAGTTATGGAATCCTACAACCAAACTTCTCCATCATCAAGCTAAACAAGCCATTCATCCAACTCACAAGACCAATTTCTTCTCCAAGCTCATGAAACCATGTATATTGCTCTTCAAGCTCATCAAATGCCAAAAAAATACATAGGGGCCTCATGCTCTATTAATGGAGAAAATGAGGACTAAAACCCTAAATGTGGTAGGAAAATGTCAAATATAGTCATAAATGTCATTTATGGCCAAGAGACCATGCAAGGCCCAAGGCACATAATATCCCAAGAAATAAATGCTAAAATAACTATTTGCACCTAATTCTAGCTTAATTTGCTTCAAAAAACTCAAAAATATCTATTTGCAATAAATGAGTGTGTTTTGTTGACTTTTGGTCCAAAACACACTAGGCAACCTCTGTGCGCAACACCACTTCAGCAGAAAATAGGGTCTCTTGCACTTGAGTTTTGGACCCCTTCCCAACACTGGATTTGGCTCTGTGATGGCTCGTTGGAAATATTGACGAGTCTAATTTCTAGAAATTCTTTATTTGTGCTTATTGGATGCCATTTACTTGTCCAAAATTCAAATCTCCCAACAGTGCTCTGTGCGTAGCGCCTGGTCTGAAAATGAGGCAGAAAGGTCAATTTTTTGATGTTTTTTGACCTTTTGAGGGGGTAAAAATGCTCCAAATGATCTGAAAATTGGTGAGAAGACCATTGGTGATGTGAGAAATCCATAATGTAAAATTTGAGAGCTGAGGATGCACTAATTGTGTGCGTAGCGCCTAGGGTCATGTGCACAGAGGGGTCAAAATTTGGAAAAAGTAAAAATTTGTCCAATTTGCCTCAAAATTTGTTGAGAGGTCCCTCAAGGGTTTTGAGAAGCCTATGAAAAATCTTGAGTCATGTCTCAAATTTTTTCTTGGTTTTTAATTTTTTTGAGTGCTTAATTTTCAATGAATTCTTGGTTTTTGGCACTGCCATCATCTTCATAAGTGTTCATACTTCTAAATTTTGTCCCACTTTTGCTTGTTGCTCACTTAGGCCTTCAAAATGATAATTACCTTCTTTAATTTCTTCTCTTTGGCTCTGTCCTTCATTAGGTCTTCTTCTTGGCTCTCTTTTGCATTGTCACTTTGAGTTTCTTGGGCATTTAGAAGTTGAGAAGTGGCCATGATAGTCATGACAGATGTCATGACTGTCATGGCTATTTCCTTGCTCATCATTGATTGTTTTATTTTGGTTATGGCTTTGATCAATGCCATCTTCTTCTAACTTTGTTTCAGCCTCATAATCTTTCTTTCCTTGTGTTTGATCTTTCATCTCCTCAGCATCTCCCTTGGTTCCTTTAATTTTATCACCTTTAGTCATTTTGTCACTGTTTTCACTTATCCTTGTGCTCACTGTCATGCTCATGTACCTTGTTTTCTTGGCTGTCCTGGGAAATCTTCTTGTTGACTGTCATCCTTATTAATTTCTCCATTTCCCTCTATGTTTTTATCTTTTTCACTATCAACACCTTCTCCTGCACTTGGAAGTGACTCATTAGTGTTATCACTGTGGCCGTCTTATTCTATTTCATCACTGTCTTTGTTTTCAAAACTGTCATGTTCATTTTCCTCGCCCATGTTATCATCCTCTTCTTTATCACACTCTGTTCTTGCCCCCTTGTTTTCTTCACTTTCTTCGTCATCTTTTGTTCATTATTGCTGCTGTCATCATCTATTTCTTTAGCATTGATGTCCTCTTCATTGTTTTCTTCTTCTAACTCTATTTCTACCTCACTATCCCTCTCCTCTTCATTTGATGCATCAGGAGGAGAAACAAGAGGTAAGATTTCTTGTGGAGAAGGCATAGGTGGGGAAGATGGAGGAGCATAGGTAGGAGGGTATGAAGTGGAAGGCACATTTTGCTGATTGAAGGCTTGGGGATTGGTAAACACATTAGGTGAGAGTGAAATTTTGTAAATGAGGACTAAGATGAAGCATTCAATGAGTGTCTTCATTTTTTAGAAGCAAGTTTGTTGGCAATGAATGCCCTTACACCTATGACAATTCCTAATTTTGCAAACCCCCCCCTAGGAGGTCAATATTTGATTTTTATGGAGACTAGGGTTGGGTCACATTAGGCTCTAAATGCCCTCCCTGTTGATGAAAAAGACTGCTTCAAAGGTAAGGAAAAGAGCCACCAACCTCGCTTGACTGAAATTGTAGCTTTGGAGGAATTTTTTTTGAGTTTTAGGCCCTTTTTAGCAATTTTTTGGTTAAGCTCTGCCTGTGCGTAGTGCCTGCCCGACTACACGTTCAGGTCAAGTCGGGCTGGCCTATCGGAGCACAACGCCAGGTGACTGTGTGGGCAGTCGGTCATTCTGGGGCTGTGCGTAGCGCCTAGCCAGGTGCATAGTGCCACCCTCCAGGTGCGCAACACAGTGTTAAATAAAACTATCGCTGCCTCCTCTGTGTGCAGCACCGATGGCCAGGTGCGTAGCACCGACCTCGGTGCGTAGTGCCTGAAATTTTTTTCAAACTTGCACAAAAACCCTCAAAAAATTATCTTCAATGTTTTTCTCTCCCTTTGTAATGACAAATGAGGTTCAAGAAAAAAGGAAATGAGGCTTTATAGTCTTTTGAAAAACAAATTTTTGAGCTCAAACCCTTTTTCTAAAGTTTTATTTCCCTTTACTTTTTCTCACTGTCTTCTTGGTTCTTTTTGGTCTTGTAGGTGGCAGTTTGAAAAAAATATGTTTCTTTTCCTTTGTTGGAAGCCTCTTGATGTCTCTCTCATGCTCAAAAAACCCTTCAACCAAGTTTAAACATGTGCCTTCAAACAACTTTGAAAAATGAACCTATTTATGATGCTTATCACTTACAAACAAAATTTTTTTTTTGTGATATTTTGACATATTTCCTTTTACTGTCATCTGTCAGGTTTCCTCTCTAAAACAGTGAAAAACCTCTCAGCATAAAAACCCTAACAGCAGGCATCAATAGTCCTTTTAGTTTTCATGTGGGCCATAATTGTGAAAAACCTTTTGTTTGTTTTTCCTCACCAAATTTCCTATAGGTAGCTTATCTTGACAATTTTTTAGAAGTGTCATTTTATAGCTAACCTATCTCTTTGCAGAATATACTTTTGATCATGGAACTTTTGGAGACTTTATTGCTCTTGAACCAACTACATGTTTGTTCTAGTTTGCTAATGGTGTATGTCAAATGAGGGGGATGAGATTTCTAAACCATTTTTGTGCTTTTGTTGGCCACTTATGTTCTTGTAGGTGCCTACACCACTTCTTCCCTTGGATCACTGTCTCTTTTGAACTTGGACATCTTCTTTTATCAATAATGACCCATGTTTGTCATAGTTGCCTCCCTTGGCAATTTCGTCCCTCATGCTTGCCTCCTTGGACCATTTGAAAAGTCCTTTGACTATTCCTTTGAGAAGTCAAAACCGTGTACTGATGTTTTTGGCCTTTTTCTTGATACTATTTGTCATCTCTCGTTCTTTGGTGCGGTGGAGTATTGATTTTCATGTTTTCCTTCTTTGACCCCTTCAGGGCCTCTGATTTTACCTTTTGATGAGGTGGAGTTAGTGCCTCTTTTCCAAACCCTAGAGGGCAATTTGAAAACCCTTTGAAACCATCTGTTGTGATGAAGGAGGCTTCTTTGTCATCATTTGACCATTTTTGTCCATCTCTCCAAACTTCTAGGTTTTAGGGCTGCTTAGAAAAAGTAACTAGTGTTGTCTTCTAAGTTCTCAAAAACTTCTCAAAAATCCTTATTAATAATTTCTAAAAATTCTTCAATGTGCACTTGAAGGGGTGGATGTGACCTTTGCCCTTGTAATCTTGCACTGATTCCTTCTTTGGCCAAAGTAATCATAAATCCCGATCTTCTTTAAAACCTATGATTTTACCCTTTGAAGAGGTGTAATTAGTGCCTCTTTTCCAAACCCTAGAGGACAGTTTGAAACACTATGTCATGCCATCTACTGTTATGAAGGAGGCCTTCTATCATCATTACAGCATTTTTTCCATCTTCCCAAAAAAAACTAATTTTGACCAATTTTTGGCAATTCTGGCCTAATTTCCTCTGTGCGCAGCGCCACTCCGTCTGTGCGTAGCGCCAATTTGCAGAGGGAATTTGGAGGCCTTCCCGACATCAAAATGAGCTTCGTGATAGCTCGTTGGAAATATTTTTGAGTCGTCTTTCAAAATATACCATTTTGTCTCTGATTGGAGTTGATGTGCCCTGTCAAAACTTGAGTTACCCAACACTGGTTAAAAATTACTAAGTGATGGTGCAAAAATACAGAGTGCTGGTGTAGACAACTTTTGGAGGGCTTCCTTAACTCCAAATTCATCTCATGATATCGCATTGGAAATATGGTCAAGTATAGTTGTCGTATGACTCATCAAGCAAGTCATTTGGACAATATAATTATGAGAAAACCTCATTTTCCCAAGGTCACTCCAGCAGTGCAGAAATTCTCTTGGGACACACGTGTTTTTGATATTTCTCCCAAACCATGATACCTGTGTAAACACTGAAGGAGGTTTTTCTTCTTGGCCTTATGATAGACAAAAAAATCTCTCATTTTTGCCAAATTTATCTCTGTTTTGTCAAAAACATACTTTTAAGCAAAACTGGCCCTAGCTGTGGCAAATGACTAGGCCCTTGGAATGAATTCTTGGAAAATGATGGAGGCATGATGTTTATGAGTTGCTATGGCTTCATGGTTGCTGATATGACATACCATATGGATCTTCTTCTCTTATGCCTCGTTTCCATAGCAAAACCTAGCTTATTTGGAAGAGGAATTTAGGGTTTGGGGTAGGGGATTTAGGATTGCCTTGTAGAGGGAGGGGAATGAAGGGGTTAAGGGTTGTCTAAATTATTGGGGAAATTTTGGGGATAGAGATAGATGTTAGGGAGTAGGGGAAAGTTTAATTTCAAGTATTGAGTGAGGGTAAGGGGTCTAAAAGGGAAAAACACAGGCCTAGTCTTAAAAAGTGTCAAATTGTGGCCATAGACTAGATTTTGTAGAAAAATGAAGAATTTGAGGGATAGGAGAGATGGGAAATGTTTATGAAGGAATATTAAGGATAGGAGGAGGTGTAAAAGCATCAAGATACAAGCCTTTTTGATGTTTTAACCATGGAGGTTATGAAGCCAAGAAAAAATATGCCCTTAAAAACCCTAGATGGACAATGGAGGAATTCGACAAAACAAAATAGAGGGTTGAGGCCAAAGGTGACACAACAAAGACAAATTGAGTGACATGAGCCCATGATGGGTCTCTTGGGATGGGTGAGCTGAGCATTGACATGATGGGATGATGAAATAGTGAAAAAATTATCTTAGGGATAATGAAGGTAGTGAAATTTCTAGAACTCACAATGTTTATGAACTTTGTTTCTAGAAATCTAGAACCAATGCTTAGTCATTTTCGGATAGTGAAAATTATGGATGGCTAACAGTGACTCCACTTGGGGAGGGAAGCTCCTTTTTAGGAGGTGTCCAGAAATTTAGATCTCTAGCTTTATGGAAACCAATGCTTCATCCATTGGGCAGATTTTTACCTCTTTTCGTTTGCTAATGTTTGGTTGAAGCTATGATCTCAACAATCTAAAAGACATGATTAGCTCAACTTCATCTCTACCTACCCAATCCTACTTGCCTATCATTTTTTCTTCTTTAGGTGCGTTTAGGCTAGCAACCTTGACATTTTATTGTTTTTTGAAAGCAAAACATGATTAGCTCAACTTCATCTCTACCTACCCAATCCTACTTGCCCATCAGTTTTTCTTCTTTAGGTGCGTTTGGGCTAGCAACCTTGACATATTATTGTTTTTTAAAAGAAAAACAAACTATATACTTCTACACTTATTTCTTCCTGGAGTTCAGATTATGCTAATGAACTCCTTTGATTCTCTACCTAGACTATTCGTCTGTCAAGTTTAAGCTGTTTGATAGGATTCATTCACTAAGCTAAAAACATGAAATTGAAAGCATGGCTAAATCAGGATTAGACAATTTGACTTACCATGGGTTTGTGGCAAAAAAACAACTGCTGCACACAAATGTTATTTTTGTACAAAATAAGACTAGAAAAATCAGGGGTAGGATACATTGTTTGTTACTCATCCCTATTTTTCTCTTTGGTTCTGTTTTGAGCATGTGGAACCAGTATCTTTATACCTAATCTATCTTTTGATAATTCAAGCTTGAATATTTTGACCAACTTATCTTTCACTAACTTATCAACAATAAATTTAAAACATGTCTCAGCCATGATTAGGCTAGATGACTGAAACAAGACTTCTTTATGCACTAGTAGTGGTATTTAGGCTTACACACTTTCAGTAGTTCTATTTTTTGGGTATGGGGTTTTACCTCTTTTCAATTCTGCCCTCTTTTCAAAATTTTCTTGTTTTTGTATTTTTTCTCTCTTTCTCAAAACAATATAAATTTAAAAGATGCTCAAGGCTGAGCTTATTTGCATTCCTATCTATCCTAATCTAAAATATACATGATAGAAATTTAGCTGGTGAACTCTCTTTTCCAATAAAACCAGTCAAGCAAATGATTCCATGAGGGATCTTGGTTTAACTTTTTGATGGTTTTGAGAAAATCAAAAGGCCACTCCCACCTAGTGTTTGAACAATAGTGCCTAAAATGTTCTTGAGATTGTGCATCAAACTAATCTTGACATGATTTACTTCCTCTTCAAATTATTTTAACAAATCAGAGAAGGGATCTTGAAACAATACTTGAATGTGAAGATTTGGTAAATAAGCTTGATCCAGGACTTCTTCTTCCTCCACTTGGTTGAGCTTGGGACTCCTTTGGGAAATAAAATCTATCTCTTCCTCATGATCATATAAACTAGTCGACTCCTCATATATTGCAATGTTATCCTTTAGCAAACCTGATGGGTTTTGATAGAGTGGGTTAAGTTCTGTGTGAAAACCACCATGTTGATGAGCAGGAGCACTCCTTGGCAAAAAATCTTCTTGATAAAGAAGTGTAGCAACTTTCTTGTGATCACCAATTTTTAAGCCTTCATTTGCTTCCAAATTTTCTAAGTTTTCCTCATCATTGTCATAGCTGTTATGCATTGGTTGATTACCTTTCTCAAGTTGATGAAAATGAGCTTTCTCCCGAAAATCAACTGTTGAATGATCTGCAAAGTTAGCTTCTTTTTGGAGAACATCATGATTATCAACATATTGATCCAACCTTGGAGAATCATCAATATAATTAATGTTACCAACCCACATATTGGACTATCAGATTGTTTCTCTTTGAACTGATCTATAAATCCATTTTCTGCTATGTGATAGCTAAATTAGGAGGAAAATAAATAGAAATGTTCTATTCATATGAAAGATTAGAGGCTGAATGCATGTTTATTAGCTGATCTATCTCCTCTTCAATTAAAAAAGGAGGCATTTTTCTCTTTCTTTGGATATGACTATAACGGTCTTCTTTCTCTTGTGGAGGCTGATTTTGAGGCTAAATGTCTTCTTGAGCCTCACCTAGGAGAGATGATGAATCATCATTTGTAACTTTAGAGAGGTCATGTAGGTTTTATTTCATTTCCTGATTGATTTCATCCTCAACCAACTCTTCTTGATTTTTGTGATAGTCAACTTGGGCATGAAATTCATGAATTTCCTCTGATAGATGCTCAGGGTGCCAATTTCTTTTTATAATCTGGAATGAATCAAAGCATAAAGGTAGAGACCCTTTGACTTCTTCTCTATTACAGATTTTGTGATTTCAAAATGGCTTAAGGGAAAGACCTTTGGATATGAAAAAGGGTTTGCATCATCTATCTTGTCCCTGATTGATCCTTTAGAGCACTCCCCTATATTTCCATTTGAAATTTGCTTGTAGTGCTCTCTTAGTAGTGAAGCACAAGATATAGGAAGGTATCTAGTACTTACTTGAAAACTTTCAGAATCTTCTTCTTTGCAATCTTGCTCAATATGCATATCTTGATTGTTATTCTTGTCCAGTAATGACAGAGTTTGTTATTCTTAAGGAAAACGTATAGGATGTTTTGAATAAGCAGCACCAACCTCAACCTTGTACTCTTCCTCTTTCCTATCAGGTATATGCATCATTTTGCTGATTGTATCTGTCAACATATCTAGCTTTACTTCTGAAGATATCAGTTTCTCTTGAGCTACTTTGTCATTATTTATTTCTACTAACTTTGCCTCTTTTTCTAGTATGTTTAATTCCACAGTAATTTCCATATGCTACATTTCTTCTAGGTTTGAAGGGTCTTTTTCTCTTATTTGGAAAGCCCTTTCTGGGTGAAAAGCATTTGAGTAGTGCAAGAGAGCCCACCCTAGGGGTGGCTTTATCTTAGTAGGTATTGCATGGTATACTTTATTCAACCTGGCTGAAAATTTTTGTACTATCTCTCCTAGATGTCTTTTCAAATGGTTGTAGTCCTTTATGATGAGAAGAGAATTTCCCATGACTGGCCACCTATCTAAGAAAACTTGAGTGAATTGATGAAAGTTGCTAATGCTTGCAGCTGGAAGGTCCTTAAACCAACACTTAATTTTTCCTTGTAATGATAAGGCAAACATTCAAATATGCACATCATCTTCTTCTATTTCTAATAGGTCAAGTAAACCCTCAAGATTTTGAATGTGTTCTTCAACAGTGACTTTTGAGTTTTCTCCATCAAATTTGGGTAGTTTATTTGCAAGATTTGCAGGGAGGGCCTAGAGGATAAGAGGCAAAACTAGAGGTTTGTATTTTTCTGGGACCTTGGTGGATATAGGTAGTGCAAAAAGAGATTGATTATTGTTTGAGGTTTCAACAAGAGTAGGAAAGGTAGTATGAGGCTCATGTTTCACTAGATCTTCCATAGGTGTATCTGGGGTAGGCATAGGTGTATAAGTCTGCTCAAGGTATGCAATTTGGGGTTCAGATTTTTGAGGCTTGAGATATTTCCAATGATCAGTGTGGATTTCATTAGTGTATTCTTGATTAGGCTTAAAGCAGGACATAACATGGTTATAGTTAAAAACAATAATTTTATGAATCCAACCTAGGCTTGAGTGCTTTTTCTTTCTAGGATGACTGGTCATGTTTCATATTCTTCCTCTAATGGAGTCTTGAGGTCTATTGAGGGTTGTGGAGTCATTAGGTGGAAGTTTTGAACTTTTTTTTCCACCATCAGCATGATTGGGATTGCTCAATGCATTCCCAGGGGAGTTTATAAGAATTAGTGGAGTAATAGGCCTGCTGGAGGCTAGTGGAGTCACCAGGTGGAAATTTTTAGCTTTTTTGAAGGTAAAATATATTATGGTCCACCACCAGTAAGTGATAAAAACCAATTCATTTGGGGTTTTCTGAGTTTCCTAAGGTTTGTGCGAGTGTCCTATAGCTTAGTCATCATTTTGCGAGGATGGTGAAATAGAAAGAATATACTCTTTGGCTGATAGTGTGATTTTTTAATGCTTTAATAAGGGTATCTGAAATCCTAAGGGTTACTTAGTTTGTCACATAATCAAAGTTTCCATTATGATTACCATTGTTCTAGTGTGGTGATGAGATGGCAGATAAACCACTAGGTACTATCAGTTAATTTTCTAATCTCAATAGAATGTTTAAATGAGTCTATAGGAGTTTGCTAGGCAACTATATACTCAGAAGGTCCCACCATGATCGCCATAATGTTAGTGTCCCGTGATTTGGCAAATTGGCAGACCAAATGATATGGTAACATGGAACCAAGCTTTGGAGTCCTAGGACCTAGCCTTCCTGGACTTAGAGAGGGATATCTCTATTGGGTGCAAAGGATGTGTTCTTTTTTCTCTAGGGTTTTGATTTTAGGCTAGTTATGAGGTGTAGGGTTTTTTATTGTTTTGGATGGGTAAGATGGTAAAATGTAGTAAGAGGAGTGAGAGGATGTCAAATCCATTGGGCTATGGAGTCAAATGAAGTCAAAAGTGTCTGAATGATGAAACAAAGTGTACTGCAGGGCCAATTTAGCAAGGTTAATGGATCTTTAAGGTGATGTATGAGGTGTAATGAACATCAAGTTTGGGAAAATACTAAGAGGTCTTACACATATATAGTCTGAAGTAAAACTCATGAGGTAGGGCCAACCATTGATCTCTATGAACAATACTCAAATTGATAAACATATAAGATGAACATTCTAGTGAAACATAGAAGCATTATAACTCCTAACTTTAGAAATTCACCTTCAGATTTTGGGAAAACATACAAGATTTAAAAAATTAACTTAATTTATGAAGAGGTAACTCCTAAAAATCATATTTCAAGATATTGGGAACTATGAAACAAGTTGACAAGCATGGAAAAAGGGCAAGATCGAATGAGGCCTCTTTATCTTAACCTAATCAATCAATATTCCATAGAAAGGCTTCAAGATAGGGTTTTGAAAACTTCAAATAAGCAGGGCATACCATGAATCATACTTGTAAGCTAGCATACTAACCATCCATGAAACTAAAAACAATTTTTGGGGGATCTAAGGAGAAATTAAGAATTCCTTAAGATGGCCAAAAAAGGAAAACATCAAAGCTATAACAAACAGGAGGTTTGAGGTGCTTCCAAGAGCATGTCTCAACCTATACTTTTCTATCTTAAAGCAGCCAAGAAGAATGAAACAAATTGAGAACAAGAAAACATTAACAAGTTATGAAAATATCACCATTCACCAAGCTATGGAATCCTGCAACCAAACTTCTCCATCATCAAGCTAAACAAGCCATTCATCCAACTCACAAGACCAATTTCTTCTCCAAGCTCATGAAACCATGTATATTGCTCTTCAAGCTCATCAAATGCCAACAAAATACATAGAGACCACATGCTCTATTTATGGAGAAAATGAGGACTTAAACCCTAAATGTGGTAGGAAAATGTCAAATATAGTCATAAATGTCATTTATGGCCAAGAGACCATGCAAGGCCCAAGGCACATAATATCCCAAGAAATAAATGCTAAAATAATTATTTGCACCTAATTATAGCTTAATTTTCCTAAAAAAACCCAAAAATATCTATTTGCAATAAATGAGTGTGTTTTGTTGACTTTTGGTCCAAAACACACTAGGCAGCCTCTGTGCGCAGCGCCACTTCAGCAGAAAATAGGGTCTCTTGCACCTTAGTTTTGGACCCCTTCCCAACACCGGATTTGGCTTTGTGATGGCTCGTTGGAAAGCTTGATGAGTCTACTTTCCAGAAATGCTTGAGTTGTACTAATTGGATGCCATTTACCTATCCAAAATTCAAATCTCCCAACAGTGCTTTGTGCGCAGCGCCTGGTCTGAAAATGAGGCAGAAAGGTCAAAGTTTTGATGTTTTTTGACATTTTGAGGGGGTAAAAATGCTCCAAATGATCTCAAAATTGGTGAGCAGACCATTGGTGATGTGGGAAATCCAAAAATGTAAAATTTGACAGCTGAGGATGCACCAATTTTGTGCATAGCGCCTAGGGTGCCACGCACAGAGGGGTCAAAATTTGGAAAAAACAAAAATTTGTCCAATTTGCCTCAAAATTTGTGGAGAGGTCCCTCAAGGGTTTTGAGAAGCCTATGAAAAATATTGAGTCATGTCTCAAAGTTTTTCTTGGTTTTTAATTTCTTTGAGTGCTTAATTTTCAATGAATTCTTGGTTTTTGGCACTGCCATCATCTTCATTGGTGTTCATACTTCTAACTTTTGTCCCACTTTTACCTCTTGCTCACTTAGGCCTTCAAACTGATCATTACCTTCTTTACTTTCTTCTCTTTGTCTCTGTCCTTCATTATGTCTTGTTCTTGGCTATCTTCTGCACTGTCACTTTGAGTTTCTTGGGTATTTAGAAGTTGAGAAGTGGCCATGATAGTCATGACAGATGTCATGACTGTCATGGCTATTTCCTTGCTCATCATTGATTGTCTTATTTTTGTTATGGCTTTGATCAATGCAATCTTCTTCTAACTCTATTTCAGCCTCATAATTTGTCTTTCCTTGTGTTTGATCTTTCATCTCCTCAGCATCTTCCTTGGTTCCTTTACTTTTATCACCTTTAGTCATTTTGTCATTGTTTGCACTTATCCTTGTGCTCACTGTCATGCTCATGTACCTTGTTTTCTTGGTTGTCCAGGGCACTCTTCTTGTTGACTGTCATCCTTATTACTTTCTCCATTTCCCTTTGTGTTTTTATCTTGTTCACTATAAACACCTTCTCTTGCACTTGGAAGTGACTCATTAGTGTTATCACTGTGACTCTCTTGTTCTATTTCATCACTATCTTTGTTTTCAAAACTTTCATGTTCATTTTCCTCCCCCATATTATCAACCTCTTTGATCCAGGTGGATATCGGTGGCCACCCACCTATTCCATTTGAACCCCCACCATCAGTTCGTTCATTTTTTAAGTTGCAGCACAACTTACTATTTTTAGCAGTTTTTCGGATCATGAACTTCCGAAGCCATTGTGAGGCCCTAAACGACGCTTTTTGGGAAAACGGGGAGCAAAATGGGTCCATGGATTGATGTTTCTCACACCAAAAGTTGTATTCCTAGGATAGATATTTCTAACAAGCTATTGAGCACGCCAAACAGAGATCGGATACCAAAGTTATGTCCCCGGGAAGTTGAAACACCAACTTACCCAAACGCGGCCCATAGTTTTGGCACTTCATCTCCTAGGGTTAGGTTTTTGGAAGTTTCAGATTTTACATTGTTTCTCAACAATAAATAGGCCTTCGATCCTCATTGTAATATAGTTCAGGGGCTGGTAGCCAACACATCTCTTCTCAGAGATAAGCATTTCCAGTACCCTAGCTCATACATTCCCATCATGTCTACATTGTAATACAGTTCAGGGGCTGGTAGCCAACAAATCTCTTCTCAAAGACAGGAATTTCTAGTACCCTAGCTCATACATTCCCATCATGTCTGCATTGTAATACAATTCACAGGGCTGGGAGTTGATACATCTCTTCTTATAGATAAGCGCTACCAGTGCCCTAGCTCGCTTGTTCCCATCAGATCAGTTCTGTAACACAGTGGGGAGGCCTGTAGCCGTCACATATCTTCTCAGGGATACGCTACAAGTGCCCTCGCCGCTCATTTCCATTATTTCTTATTGTAACACAGTTAAGAGGCCTGTAGCCACCACATCTCTTCTCAGAGATACGCCTACCAACGTCGTAGCTGTTTATTTCAAGAAATAGGATGAGAATTTTATACAGAAGCATCAAGAAATAATCAAGCGTTGAGGACAACACTTATTTGAAGGAGAGGGGCATGTTAAGTCCCTATATTAATAGTGTAGACCCTTATTATGTTAGTGTAGCCCCCCTTATTTTTATTATTGTACCCCTGTAACCCCCATATTGTTATTATTGTGCCCTTAAATTATTATTGTTAGGTCGGCTAGGATTACATTGTGGCCCACTAGGATTACATTATGGCCCCATGGACTCCTATATAGAGAAAGGAGGTTTTGTAAATTGTATCATCGAAGAATTGTTCATTTATGTAATGTATTGGAGGTTGCCCCCTCGAAGTGGCTTATTTCTAAGGCGTTCATATCTCTTTTCTTCTATTTTTGGAGCTGGTTACACAACATTAATAAAGTGAAGCATTATTTCCACTGCATCTCTGTGTTTATGGGTATGTGTGTATTCTGTTGCGTTACTGCATAAAATATGGATCACTCTTCTTTATTAAACTCTGTTCTTTCCCCCTTGTTTTATTCACTTTCTTCATCATCTTTTGTTCATTATTGTTGCTGTCAACATATGTTTCTTTAGCACTGCTGTCCTCTTCATTGTTTTCTTCTCCTAACTCTGTTTCTACCTCACTGTCCTTCTCCTCTTCATTTGATGCATCAGGAGGAGAAATAGGAGGTAAGATTTCTTGTGGAGAAGGCATAGGTGGAGAAGATGGAGGAGCAGAGGTATAAGGGTATGAAGTGGAAGGCACATTTTGTTGATTGAAGGCTTGGGGATTGGTAAACACATCATGTGAGAGAAAAATTTTGCAAATTAGGACTAAGATGAAGCATTCAATGAGTGTCTTCATTTTTTAGAAGCAGGTTTGTTGGCAGTGAGTGCCCTTACACCTATGACAATTCCTAATTTTGCAAACCCTGCCCTAGGAGGTAAATATTTGATTTTTATGGAGACTAGGGTTGGGTCACATTAAGCTTTAAATTCCCTCCATGTTGATGAAAAAGACTACTTCGAAGGTAAGGAGAAGAGCCACCAACCTCGCTTGACTGAAGCTGTAGCTTTGGAGGCAAAAATTTTGAGTTTTAGGCCCTTTTTTAGCAATTTTTTGGTTAAGCTATGCCTGTGCATAGCACCTACCCGACTGCACGTTTAGGTTGGGTCGGGCTGGCCTGTCGGAGCGTAGCACTGGGTGACTGTGTGGGCAGTCGGGTGGTTCTGGGCCTATGTGTAGCACCTAGCTAGGTGCGTAGCACCGCCGTCCAAGTGTGCAGTGCAGTGGTAAATAATAATTCCGCTGCCTCCTCTGTGCGTAGCGTCGATGGCTAGGTGCGTAGCGCCGGCCTCGGTGTGCAACGCCTGAAATTTTTTTTAAACTTGCACAAAAACCCTCAAAAAATTCTCTCCAATGTTTTTCTCTCCCTTTGTGTTGACAAATGAGGTTTAAGGAAAAAGGAAATGAGGCTTTATAGTCTTTTGAAAAAAAAAATTGTGAGATCAAACCCTTTTTCTAAAGTTTTATTTACCTTTACTTTTTCTCACTGTCTGCTTGGTTCTTTTTGGTCTTGAATGTGACAATTTGACAAAAATATGTTTCTTTTCCTTTGTTGGAAGCCTCTTGATGTCTCTCTCGTGCTCACAAAACCCTTCAATCAAGTTTAAACATGTGCCTTCAAACCACTTTGAAAAATGAACCTCTTTATGATGCTTATCACTTACAAACAACAGATTTTTTTGTGATCTTTTGACATATTTCCTTTGACAATCATTCTGTCAGGTTTCCTCTCTAAAACAGTGAACAACCTCTTAGCATAAAAACCCTAACAGCAGGCATCAATATTCCTTTTAGTTTTCATGTGGGCCATCATTGTGAAAAACCTTTGGTTTGCTTGTCCTCACAAATTTTCCTGTAGGTAGCTTATCTTGCGAATTTTTTAGAAGTGTCATTTTATAGCTAACCTATCTCTTTGCAGAATATACTTTTGATCATGGAACTTTTGGAGGCTTTACTGCTCTTGAACCAGCTACATGTTTGTTCCTAGTTTGCTAATGGTGTATGTAAAAATGAGGGAGATGAGATTTCTAAACCATTTTTGTGCTTTTGCTGGAAACTTCTGTTCTTGAAGGTGCCTACACCACTTCTGCCCTTGGATCACTGTCTCTTTTGAACTTGGACAACTTACTTTATCAATAATGACCCATGTTTGTCATAGTTGCCTCCCTTGGCCATTTCGTCCCTCATGCTTGCCTCCTTGGACCATTTGAAAAGGCCTTTGACTGTTCCTTTGATAAGTCAAAACCTTGTACTGATATTTTTGGCCTTTTTGCTGATACTCTTTTTCATCTCTCTTTCTTTGGTGCAGTGGAGTGTTGATTTTCATGTTTGCTTTCTTTGACCGCTTCAGGGCCTCTGATTTTACCTTTTGATGAGGTGGAGTTAGTGCCTCTTTTCCAAACCCTAGAGGGTAGTTTGAAAATCCTTTGAAGCCATCTGTTGTGATGAAGGAGGCTTCTTTGTCATCATTTGACCATTTTTTTCCATCTCCCCAAACTTCTAGGTTTTAGGGCTGCTTAGAAAAAGTAACTAGTGTTGTCTTCTAAGTTCTCAAAAAACTTCTAAAAACTCCTTATTAATCATTTGTAAAAAGTCCTCAATGTGCACTTGAAGGGGTGGATGCTACCTTTTCTCTTGTAATATTTCACTGATTCCTTGTTTGGCCAAAGTAATCATAAATCCTGATCTTCTTTAAAACCTGTGATTTTACCCTTTGAAGAGGTGTAATTAGTGCCTCTTTGCCAAACCCTAGAGGAAAATTTGAAACCCTCTGCCATGCCGTTTTCTGTTATGAAGGAGGCCTTTTTTCATCATTAGAGCATTTTTTTCCATCTTCCCAAAAAAGACTGAATTTAACCAATTTTTGGCAATTCTGGACTAATTTCCTCTGTGCACAATGCCACTCCATTTGTGTGTAGCGCCAATTTGCAGAGGGAATTTGGAGGCCTTACCGGTGTCGGAATGAGATCCGTGACAGCTCGGTGGAAATATTGTTGAGTCTAATTTCCAAATATACTATGTTTTCTTTGATTGGAGTTGATTTTCCCTGTCAAAAGTTGTGTTTCCCAAGTCTAGTTAAAAATTACTGAGTGATGGTGCATAAATGCAGAGTGCTGGTGCAGACAACGTTTGGAGGCCTTCCTTAACTCCAAATTGAGCTCATGATAGCTCATTGGAAATATATTCATGTTTAGTTGTATTTGTATGCATCAATCAATTCATTTGGACAATCTAGCTGTGAGAAAACCTAATTTTACCAAGGTCACTAAAGTAGTGCAGAAATTCTCCTAGGACACGTGTGTTTTTGATATTTCTCCCAAACCATGATACATGTCTAAAAACTGAAGGAAAATTTTCTTTGTGGCCTTATGATGGAAAAAAACCTCTCTCAATTGTGCCAAATGTATCTCTATTTGGTCAGAAACATATTTCTAAGAAAAACTGGCCCTAGGTGTGGCAAATGACTAGGCCCTTGGAATGAATTCTTGGAAAATGATGGAGGCATGATGTTTATGAGTTGGTATGGCTTCATGGTTGCTGATATGAACTACCATATGGATCTTCTTCTCTTATTCCTCTTTTCCATAGACAACCCTAGCTTAGTTGGAAGAGGAATTGGGTAGGGGATTTAGGACTGCCTTGTAGAGGGAGCGGAATGAAGGTGTTAAGGGTTGTATAAATTATTGGGGAAATTTTCGTGGATAGGGATAGATGTTAGGGAGTAGGGGAAAGTGTAATTTCAAGGATTGAGTGTGGGTAAGGGGTCCAAAAGGGAAAAACACATGCCTAGTCTTAAAAAGTGTCAAACTGTGGCCATAGACTAGATTTTGTAGAAAAATGATGAATTTGAGGGATAGGAGTGATGGGAAATGTTTATGAAGGTATATTAAGGATAGGAGGAGGTGTAAAAGCATAAATATACAAGACTTGTTGATTTTTTAACCATGGATGTTATGAAGCCAAAAAAAAATATGCCCTTAAAAACCCTAGATGGACAATAGAGGAATTAGGCAAAACAAAATAGAGGGTTGAGGCCAAAGGTGACACAACAAAGACAAAATGAGTGACATGAGCCCATGATGGGTCTCTTGGGATGGGTGAGCTGAGCATTGACATGATGGGATGATGAAATAGTGAAAAAATTATCCTAAGGATAATGAAGGTGGTGAGATTCCTAGAACTCACAATGTTTATGAACTTTGTTTCTAGAAATCTAGAACCAATGCTTAGTCATCTTCGGATAGTGAAAATTATGGATGACTAACAAATTGCGAGTATCAATTATCCATCTATTGATTTCATTCAGGGGTGGCTATTTGTCACATGTGGCTTCCAGCAGTCATCGGTACTACACAGTAGTAGACACAGGGCAGGTTAGCATGCACCATATTTTCCCATGATATATGGACTCTCTATATTGGTCACGAGTAGGGACTAGAGATGAGGAACGAAAGGATTCCTGGAGTTTTTAGAGCTATGGTGCAGCAGGTCCGACTATGGGATGTAGAGATTAAGTTGATTGATAGCCCATTCTGTCTCATGGTGATCAAAGTCAGGAAAGAGAGTGATCTAGTTCACTGTTGGGTTGGCACATGGGGGTACATAGAGGCCTTCATCGGATGGCAAGGAAAAATTTATCTGTTGCTTCATAGATTCAGAGCTGCATTCAGAGGGGTAGGTATTGGCATCATGGTGATGCCTGGGCCAGATGAGCTTGTCTCTCATAGATCTCCTACCACTAGGTCTCAGGAGAGGAGGATACAATCTGCGAATGACGGGGAGTATCTCATGATCAGATTAGCGTAGCATCAGCATGGTGGTACCTCTACAATATTATTAGAATACTTGAGAATTATAGCTCTACATAGCTCGATAACCTTTAGGGGTGAGTTGTATACTACATGGGGATATCATGTAGACCTTCCATTGGGCTTTAGCGAGTCACTGATGGAGTGGGGGACTTCATTAGCATGGCAGGATGGTGAGTGGAGCAGGTGGAGCTTCATGCTTGACAGGATGGCTTGGGATCCTGGCATTGAGAGATCCCTTCATATCAGGGTGATGTAGAGGACAGGGGAGATTCAGTGACGCATATAGGACCGAGGAAAATTTTGCATTGACGGTGGGGAGCATCAACTAGAGAGGAGTCTTGTTCAAGCATTGTTGGAGGACAAGCAATTTTTGGTGGGATGGACTGTAATATTTTCAATTAGCAGCAACTAATTGGTAATATTAATTTTGGCCACTTTTTCTTTTCTAAATTTAATTTAGTTAATAAAGTGGGTGATGAGACACACAACCTACACTTAGGAAACAAAAATTCCTTAAAGTCACTAGAGCATATAATTATTTGGCAACGTGGGGCCCAGGAGGACGAAGTGGCAGCGTGGGCCCATGATAGCGTAGTGAGAGAGGGACAACGTGGGCCAAGAGGGATAGCTAAGTTTGGTGGGGCCCAGGTGAGAGCAAGGCTCTCAAAGCATAAAATGGGGAATAGGCTCTTCATTCTCTCACTTTATTATGCATTTATGATATTTGTCTTTTGACATTGAGCATGCTTTCACTGTTGAGAAAAGTATGCAAGTGTTTTTTAGCACATCGGGTGTCTTCATGCGGAGATCCCAAACTCAGCCCTGGGGGACTTCGAGTGAGGAGTTATGTCCTTGAATTTTCTGGAGAGAGTTGTAGAAGCCACAGTTGGGATCATTCACTTGCTTAGACAACGTAGTGAGTGAGAGGAACGACGTAGTCTTTGTAGGAGGAGATTCTGGATTGAGCGCTTATCAGGGGATTCAGCCCGAGGGAGTTGGAAAGGGGTTAGAACTTCCCTATTCCATCATTTTGGTAGATTTGAAGGCCATATTTTGCAGTAGATTATTCAGGGCCAATGTTTATCACTGGGACAGTGTTATACCTCAAGTGAGGTCATTTTTCAAGGTCATCCATTTTCGGAAATCTTTATGGGCTTTTCTGGTATTTGGTGGAGATCCTATTCCCAAATTTTCACAATTTTCCGAGGAGGGGAGCAGCCCAAAAGGGTTAGTCTATTCCAGCAGTAGCAGCAGCACAACAGCAACACCAGCAGCTTTGGAGATCACGCAGTCATTGAGGGAGCAGTCATTCCATGATATAAGTTTGACAGTATTTCTACACATGCCTAGTGAAAGCCAAGGTGCCATCATTTTGATCACCTTTGTACTCATTTTATCTTTCATCACTTAATAAAATGGCTCAACGTTCTCTGTGTTTTGACTTGTTCATATGATAAATCTCTAGTTGTTGTAGTTCCTTGTATATGTGCTTTATATTGCTGTTTATTTCTATTCGGAATATTACAAGAGGCATGTAACTACCACATCTCTTCTCAGAGATAAGCTACCATCACCCTAGCTAGTTTATGTCCATTCTGTCTGTAAGCATATTTTAGTGATTTGATATTAATGAAATGATTTTTTATTTCTATTGCATTTCTGCGTTTATGTTTAGTACTGTATTTTCTTGTGTTCTTGCATAAGTCTGGATCATTGGTATTAGAGTGGTCTGCTCTTCCTCAATCCTTCTTTGCATGTCCCCAACGAGGTCGGGGTATAAGGATATAGGGATTCATCTAGTTGAACATTTTCAAGAAAAACCTCACAAACCCTGATGGCCACCCATGGGGGAAGAAAAGAAAGATGAGGGAGAAAGATATCCTATAAAAATATTGCTTGAGGAGGCCCTCGAAAAACAAAGGAACAAGATGATGGATAAATTTGCCTAGATCCTTCAACGGATGCCCACCAGCGGCGCATCTACATCCGGAAACCACTCTAGAGGTGCTACTCCTTTTAAGGTACAAGTAAACTTTGACATTCCCATATTTTAGGGCTAAATAGATGCATGTGTCGTAGATAGATGGTTGAATCTATTGAATTCCAACAAGAAATTGCAACACACACACTAGTGTGGGACCAACAGGTCCTAGCGATACATTACTGTGAAGGAAAAATTAATTAATTAATTTGGTGCAGTGTCTAATTTAATTTTCCCTTAATTAAATTGGACAATAAAATGTAATCTTATCTCATGATCACTTGTAATAGTTAAATGAGTGTGATAAAATTAGTTAGCTCATACATTTCGAGTTGAGGGTGGTTGGTAAGGCATGCAGATTAATTCTATTAGTTATGGAGTTCGAATTGTAGTTGGTGCATTAGTTTAATGCATGAGTAATCATTTAACTCGGTTAGGTGAGCTAGAGTCAGTTGAACTGGTTGTAACTGTTTGTTGCACTAGTGGAGACCCAGTTGATACAAAGGTTAAAGGGATGTTAACTATCAGTTGTGTGATTATTAGGTTGAACACATGAAACTAGACACCCATTGGATTTCCCATGATCCTTGTGCAATTTTGGAAGGCCAAAATTCCTAAAGAATAGGGAGTTCATTCATCAGGAATTGCGTAAGCAAGGCAGGCTATTTAGAGGCTGTGAATTGGCTAAGTGTTGGTTAGTTTTCTCCAGGATAGTGTGAGACAGTTGTGAGAGTGCAGGAGACTCTTGTGAGAAGAGTGCATTGTAATTGTTTCATGATTATATGGTTGATATTAAATAGAATATAGAGGGGTTTTGAGCATCAAGCTTTCCCCAAGAAATTATTTGTGTTGCGGTTTGATTTGATTCTTTCTTTGCTTCATGTGATTGGTGATTGTGTTTAATTTCTACAATTTATTTGTAGAAGGATTCAATATATATCTTTAGTACATTGTTAGATAAGATTTAATCCATTGATATACATATGTTTGTATAATTTATACATGGTATCAGAGCACATGAAATTTCTATAGTGGAGGAGAAGCTGAGTTTGTGGCTAAATATAATTCGAATTTGAAAAAGTATTCTTGGTGCGATTGGAGATTCAAGATCGAAATGGCTTTCAATGGATTGAGATTGGAGTATGCACTCGAGGGCAGCTCTAACTATATTGCGTGGAAAGACAAGATGGAGGCAGTACTGGAGGACAATGGGTTGAAAGAATTCATTGATAATGATGTTCCCAAACCCATTGTAGCAGATGCTGCAAATATTGATGCTTGGAAAAAGAAGGTTGCAAAGGAAAGGAGGATCTTATTGGAGGGAGAACGAGACCACATTGTCTCAAGTCTCCATGGCAAAGCGACACAATATGCAATGTGGAAATATTTGACAGATCTACTTCAGAGCAACATTAATCATAGAAAATTGGCACTGAAGGACAAGCTCGGGAAAATCAAAATGGAGAAAGGTGACACCATGCCGAAATATTTAACAAAGTTTGTCCAATGTCGGGATGAGATTGGGAGCATTGGAATTATTGTCGTTGATGATGAATTTGTGAGCCTAGCTCTTCTAGGACTTCCAAAGAGTTGGCATAGTTATTAGGACTATGTTAATGGAAGGGAAGTGTTGCCAGATTGGGAACGACTTTGGTTGGATTTGGTGCAAGAAGAATTCAGGTGGAATACCAGGTGTTATTGCCTAAATCTACCTCAGGCTGAAAGAAGGCAGAGTTCAAGGTAACATCAAACCACACCCAGTCTGGTAGCTAGCCCTACCAGTTTAGGAGAGGGCTCTCTCCGGGTCAATCTCAGCAAAAATAATCAATAGGGCTTGAGATGACTTGAAATAAAAGCTAATTTTAGGCTAGGTATATAAGTAAAATATTTTGATTTTGATTTTAGGGGTTTTGTTGGAAACAAAGGGAACGACAGTTTTGGGTTCGGGGATGAGGCCTAATTTTTGCAGAGTTTTGAATGGGGCAAGGAAGGAAATGGTTTTGATGCTTTGAATTGAATGAATGGATAGTTCAAACCGGTGAGGAGCTGAAGAGGGCAAGAGGCTTTCAAGAATCCTCTTCAAACATATGAAAACATGGAAAATTAAACAAAACTGAAGGCAGAGCAAAGCAATCTAATGAATTCCACCTTTATAACTCATTTGTTTAATTTAAGAAGAAAGGAGAAGGGAAATGATACACATAAACATCAATGAACTTACAATCACATAGAGAAACACACCATCAAAACACAGAGCCACATGGATCCCAAAGAGTGCTGCAAACCCTGGTCTATTCCTTTGCCAAAATTGCAGAGATGAAATGTACAATAAAGTGCCAAGCAATCCCAAATGTCCAACCTTGAAAATGACTGAAGAACTACATGATATAGAAAAGCCTAACTCATTCCCATGCCTCTAGGGGTCAAGCTCATCATTCTAGGAGTTGTTTCAACCATATCTAAACTAAGAACTGAAAAATAGACAATGAAACAACTTGCCTCTATATGATAGGAAGCTGATTCATTCACTTGCATTTCACTTTTTGGTGAATGAATCTACTAAGATAAGTAAAAATGTGCCAAAATTACATCATGGTAATGAAATTACATCAAGGTTCATCAAGAGTTACACGAAAAAGTCAAACTGGCCAAAACTAGGCGAAATTCTGAGCTGCTGAGTGAAAAATAGGCCAAATTTCTCTATGCGTCGTGCCTGAAATCTCTATGAGTTGCACAAGTTTGAGGGCCTTCCCGAAGTCCAAATTGAGCGTAGGATAGCTCGTTGGAAAGCTCTGCCTGTCTACTTTCCAAACCAAGTGGAATTTTTGAATTTGGTTTCCATTTTACCCTCCAAAAATCCAATATCCCAACACTGCTTCCTATGTGTGCAAAAAGTGGAAGAAAGGCCATTTTTAGGGTGTTTTTGACCCTTTAGGCAACCCAAAACTTGATGAAATCCTTAGGTAATCCATAGGAATGCATAAATTTTGATGAAAAATCCAGAAATGCAAATTTTTCCTCCAGAAGAGCTGCCAATTATAAGCGCGCGCCAAGTGGCGCTACGCATCGGGCAGGAAAACCTGTGTTTAGGCCCAAAAATTCAAAATTGACAAAAACTTTCCCAAATTTCTTGAAATTTGGGCTGAATGTCCACCATCAAGCGCTATGCTGGGCCAAAGAAGCTTCAACCAAAATTTGGAGTCTAGCATGCCTTTTACGACGCTTTAGTGCCCTCCTTAGCCTTGCTTTCAGGATTTTGATCCTCGCTTTGCAAACATGATTTCGCGCCCAATAGTGGTTCTTCATGTGCCCTAGCATGTTATTTTCCTTGTTTGCTTTCTCTAATAGATTCTCAAGATGAATGTTGACCCTCTCAAGCCAAGTCTCTCTATCAGCCTCAATCTCCCGCTCAATGGGTGTCATCTCGGTTGGGCTTCTTCCGGCAGCTTGCCGATTCTCATGGATGTTTTGCAACTCCATGATTGTCTGTTGATCCTCCAACTATTTTTTCCGCTGCTCCAAATATTTTATGATCCATTGAGCTCTTTGCAATTTGTCGGTTAATGTGTATATCTCAGCTTTTTGTTCCTAAATGATCTCTCTCAACTTTGAGCTTGGAGAGCTCAAATCCTCATCAATCAATATGAAATCAGTATCCTGGCCTCCTAAAGGGCCCTCATCCTGCATAGGCCTCTTACCTTTGTCCTGTACCTGTATTTGTGTTGCTGATGACGGAAACGAGACCCCTTCCACCCCGGGTGGAGATAGTACTCGTCGGGCTGCTGCAAATAACAATCTGGTGTCTCTCTGATAAGTAACAAACACTGGCACATTGATAGACTTTGTCTCGTGACCTTCAGGCTGATGTGAAGGTTCACCTGCATCATGGAAAACCTCTGAAGGAACCTGAGGAGCTGTGAAAAAGTCATGGGAAATTAAATCCTCCCACGCAATACCCTGCAATCCAAGCTGATGTACAACAACAATCTTGATGAGTGCATAGTGATAAATATTGTTGTACTGCTGCTCGGGAGTCTTCTTCTGCACAAGATTGGTCATTCGCTCGATGTTGCGGCACATGAAATAAGGTATGTTCATCATCCTCACTCTAGTGAAATGCATCAATAACCTGATGTGGTATGCATAGAGGCATGAGAATCGGCCCTCACAACTAAAGTATCTGATAATGAGTTTCATCAAAGGTGCATAAGATTCCTTTAGGAACCGGAATGGGAACACCTTGATAAGTTTTCTCACATAGCTAGGCCTGATGTATGGTTCATAATGCACTCTGTCCACCTGCTGTCTTTTGTTCCACTGTTCACCCACATTCGGTATTCCTGTTGCTTGAGAAATGGTTTCCGGTGTCAAAGTGAAATTTACACCAGAAAGAGTTACCTGACCATCATGTAAATGCAATACAAACAAACGAGCTAGCTCCTAATGATGATGAATCCTAGAAATCATCTCACAATACTGATAGCATGACTTCTCACGAAAACATGCCATTGCAAGTGGACAAGCCTGCAATTGAGTCAATGAGGTGGGCTCTTCTCTCACATGTTTGCCACCTTTACGAGGCCTTCTCGGTGCATGTAGCTCAGTGGTAGAATCACTATCTTGTTCATATGATGTATCAGTGTCTGTCTCCATGGTGTTTCAAGGTCTATGTTTGGCTTATATGAGAGGAAAATGGGAATTTGGTGCTTTGTTTTTTTAATGCCAAATATATGGTAGTGTGAGAGGGACTGTGGGGAAATAGGGCAGTGGGGACAATGGGGTTTAATCAAATGATAATTTTCCCTTTGAAAATTTGACAAACTTAGGGACAAGGGACAACCACTGAATTTTTGGATTCTTGGGGTTTGGGAACTTTTATAAGTGAAGTGGGAAAGGGAGAGTGATAGGAAAGGAAAGGATTTAGGGATAGGGATAATGGGAATGAGTGACTTTGGGATATAAGGGAATAGGGGAGGACTGTAATGATAATATCAACAGTGAGAGGGAGGAATAACCAAGAGGGGAAAGAAGTATTTGGCACCAAAATTACTTTTAAAACACCAATTTTAAAACCCTAAGGGAACCATTTTTAACAAGGCGATAGGGTTTATGGTTTTGACATTCAAACTCTCATATTCCCTCTTTCAAACAACACCAAACACTTATTTATGGCAATTGCAAGATGACTTGAACTTACTTGGAGCAGAGGAGACCATTTCGTTTTGAAATTTGAGAGAGATGGCAAAAAATATTGTTTTTCGGGCCAATGCGCCGTGCGCACAACCCAGTGCGCCGCGACTGTTCTAATTTGCACAGTGAAAAATGGTCTTATGCACCGCGACCGTTGTGTGCACCGCGCAGGTTGCCCAGTGCGTCGCGACGGTAAACTCACCAACAGTTCGGCCTTCCAAACACTTGTTTCGATCTACCACAATTTCTCTTGGCTCTTTGATGACTTTGCTTGCAAATGGATTGTTTAAAACACCAAAAATATCTTATATATGATAGACTTTGATTTTTAATTTGAAAAAGCCCACTTTCTAAAGTATGAATTTTGACACTTTTTGAATAAACTCTGTTTTTGTTTCCTTTGTGATTTTTGAGCTGAATGACGAATCTCTTGTCTGTCTTTGCAGGGATAGCTGGCATGGGATCTTGGCAAAGGTGACCAGGGCTGCGCCTGAAGAACTTTATAACTGAAAAAAATTTGAAAATTACATTGCATTTATTACAAAAGGATAAAATAGACAATTTTTCTTCAAAACAGAGTTTTGAAGAAAAATCCTTATCAAGCATTATGACAATGAAATTTTTCACTGAAAACCTTATTTCGAGCCTCCCTCATGTGCCTGCTGACATTATTAGACATTCTGAAGACTAAATTAACGAAACCCTAGACCTAATGAGACCTAAAAACCCTAAAATGACTTTTTGGCAAATAGGAGGCCAAACATGACTGTAAATGACTTTAAAATTGATTTTGATGAACAGACACGGACCAGCAGGTACACGATATGAGGGACACGAGTGAAAATACCCTTCCGTCAGATGATCCATGCTCCTAATGGAATGCAGCTGATTGAACTGAATGAGACACCTAAAATGAAATGCAACAAGAGAAATTTGATCTCTGATGGAGGGATGAAGATACCGACTCTAACATTGGCTCCAATGGGGATGGTAGCTCCTTGGAGGTGCCAAGAACTATAGATTTCTGGGAGAGTAGGCAGTGCCTTCGTCCATTGGGCTATGGAGTCCATAACTTCAACAAATCAATGCAAAACTCTTGACTCAACTTTATTGACTAAAACTTGACTCAAACCGACTCAATTTTGAAACCAAAAATGACCAAAAAACCTAACTTAACAAACCAAACCAAAATGACTCATGACTGACTTAACTGAGACAAGTACTTACAAAGTTTTTTAATGGCAGCAGTCCATCGAGATTTGAGGGCTTCAAATCATGACGACAACCAACTGCCTACTGATGGAATATGTACAATCATGTGTAATGAGCCTTCCAATGTAACCAATCCAGCAGATGGCTACATACCGAAATTCGGCTCTCATTTTTCTCGAGTAGGTAGAAGGATGTACGTGTAGGCAACTCACAATAACCATTAAAACCAAGGCTTATGATAACAAAACAGGCAACATTTATCTTTTCTGATGCTTGCAAAAGAATGCCGAAAGGATCTTGAAAATCCTGAAGCGCTAGTTGGTCTTGAGATCCAGCAGCAAAAATACAACTACTCGCTTCATTCTGATCTGAAAGAAAAATTGATTGCCGAGTGATAGGAAGGCACAGAGAGGTATAGGCTTCCTCCATCTGAGTGTTAGCTGTAAGTTCCTTGACCATGAAAAATTCTGGCATATTGTCTCTCTCAAACTCATATTCCTCAACTTCATGGTCTAGGTCATTCTTAAACAAATTACAATCTTCAATATTATCAAACATGACAACCTCATCATCTTCATGAAAGAAAATATTATCTGTTTGCCGATCTATAAAGCTAATTACAATACCGTCATCATTTTCAAAAGAGGAAGAAGTTTCACCAACACTTTCTTGACCATGTGGGCACTACAAATCTGCTTCAGCTTGGGCTGTAACATGACCTTTCAGGAGTTGATCTATCTCATCTTCAGACAAAGGAGATAATGCTTTTTGTTTTCTTTTTCTCAAACAGTGATTGTCTTCATGAAATAAAATTTTAAAACATGAAAAACCTAACTGATAGTCCTTAATTCCCTGATCTTCTGAAATTTGAAAACATTGTTGATCATCTTCATATGACATGGCAATCAAATTATCATTTATCACTGAGTTATTGAAAGAAGATTTTTCACTTACTTGAACAAAGATCTCATCTTGTTTTTCATGAAATGACTGGATTACCTCCTCATGAAGGCTTTGTTCTAATGAAATGAGAACATTTGGATCAATAAGTCTGTCTTCTTCATTCCAGATGATCTCAATAGCAGATCTCTCCTTCATGGGATTCAACACAAGGTATTCTTGATCATCATGATCTAAATCTAGATCTGAAATAGCTGACTTGACTTTATCACATTCTGAAATTGAAACTTGACTTTCCTGCATATTTTCTTCTTCTATGGACAGATCTGAAATAAAACCTTCTCTTTCATCATTTTCCGTTGTATTAAGATCTTGATCCTGCTGCAAAGTTTCCTGAGCATCTTGATGGGTATCCTCTAAGTTCTCTTTATGCTGCTGAAATGGATTTTCGTATAGAGCCTCCATGATCTCATCGTCCATGAAGTCATCATCTTCATAAACTTTTTCAAGATTTTCAATAAAACTATGAACATGGCTACAACAGTTCTGAACTAAAGTTAAGGATGGATAAGACTCTTTATAATTTTCAAAGAACATGGTATGAAAATCCTTTAAACAGTAAATACAAGCAGGCGGCAAACTTTCATACCAAGATCGGGCTTCACCTTCCAGAGTGGCCATGAATATCTTCATCAAGAAATCTTCAGGAAAATCAACCTTCAACTTGCGAATATGTATGTAAAATCTAACCAGATGTAAAGCAGCATCCTTCCTATCATCATCTTTAAACGTAGGCAAATTCCTTTGCCAATCTACCTTAGGAATTTTATTTGGAAAACCTGGAATATGATATCGGCTCATGGGAGCATACCTTCGATCCAGCGAAACCATTTTGATAACAATGAATTCACCAAGAAATTCCTCAGGCTACTGATTCTTGAAGAGTAGAGTCGCCATAAAAATTCTGAACCTTAGGATTCTTCGACACTGGAGTCGCCAGCTGAATGATTTCAGCCTTGCGGTGTCTGATTGTTTTCCACCATCAACAATCAGATCTAACTTGATACATGTACTGGGGAAATTCACAAGTCAGGTGTTACGTTTACAAACTAGACCGAAGATAGATTGAAGAAACGTTTATCTACTTTCGCTAATGCAAAGCAAGAGCGTTTCGAAGGCTACCTAGCATAACTTTAGGCTCCGTCTGTAGCTTATAAAACAAATAACACTAACAAGAAAACCATATTATTCCCTAGTATGGTCACCACTATGTTATTGCCTAAATCTACCTCAGGCTGAAAGAAGGCAGAGTTCAGGGTAACATCAAACCACGCTCAGTCTGGTAGCTAGCCCTAGCAGATCAGGAGAGGGCTCTCTCCGGGTCAATCTCAGAAAAAATAATCAATAGGGCTTGAGATGACTTGAAATAAAAGTTAATTTTAGGCTAGGTATATAAGTAAAAGAGTTTGATTTTGATTTTAGGTGTTTTGTTGGAAACAAAGGGAACGACAATTTTGGGTTCGGGGATGAGGCCTAGTTTTTGCAGAGTTCTGAATGGGGCAAGGAAGGCAATGGTTTTGATGCTTTGAATTGAATGAATGGATAGTTCAGACCGGTGAGAAGCTGAAGAGGGAAAGATGCTTTCAATAATCCTCTTCAAACAGATGAAAACATGGAAAATTAAACAAAACTGAAGGCAGAGCAAAGCAATCTAATGAATTCCACCTTTATAACTCATTTGTTTAATTTAAGAAGAAAGGAGAAGGGAAATGATACACATAAAAATCAATGAACTTACAACCACATAGATAAACACACCATCAAAATACACAGCCACATGGATCCCAAAGACTGCTGCAAACCCTGGTCTAATCCTTTGCCAAAATTGCAGAGATGAAATGTACAATAAAGTGCCAAGCAATCCCAAATGTCCAACCCTGAAAATGGCTGAAGAACTAAATGATATAGACAAGCCTAACTCATTCCCATGCCTCTAGGGGTCGAGCTCATCATTCTAGGAGTTGTTTCAACCATATCTAAACTAAGAACTGAAAAATAGGCAATGAAACAACTTGCCTCTATATGATAGGAAACTGATTCATTCACTTACATTTCACTTTTTGGTGAATGAATCTACTAAGATAAGTAAAAATGTGCCAAAATTACATCATGGTCATGAAATTACATCAAGGTTCATCAAGAGTTACATGAAAAAGTCAAACTGGCCAAAACTAGGCGAAATTTTGAGCTGTTGAGTGAAAAATAGGCCAAATTTCTCTATGCGTCGCGCCTGAAATCTCTATGCGTAGCACAAGTTTGAGGCTGATTTTGAGAGCCTTCAAGAAGTCCAAATTGAGCTCAGAATAGCTCGTTGGAAAGCTCTTCCTGTCTAATTTCCAACCCAAGCAGATTTTTTGAATTTGGTTTCCATTTTCCCCTCCAAAAATCCAATCTCCCAACACTGCTTCCTGTGTGTGAAAAAAGTGGTAGAAAGGCCATTTTTAGGGTGTTTTTGACCCTTTAGGCAACCCAAAACTTGATGAAATCCTTAGGTAATCCATAGGCATGCACAAATTTTGATGAAAAATCCAGAAATGAAAATTTTTCTTCCAGAAGAGCTGCCAACTATAAGCGCGCGCCAAGTGGCGCTATGCGTCAGGCAGGAAAACCTCTGTTTAGGCCCAAAAATTCAAAATTGACAAAAATTTTCCCAAATTTCTCGAAATTTGGGCTGAATGTCCACCATAAAGCGCTATGCTGGGCCAAATAATCTTCAGCCAAAATTTGGAGTCTATCATGCCTTTTACGACACTTTAGTGCCCTCCTTAGCCTTGCTTTCAAGATTTTGATCCTCGCTTTGCAAACATGATTTCGCGCCCAATTGTGGTTCTTCATGTGCCTGAGCATGTTATTTTCTTTGTTTGATTTCTCCAATAGCTTCTCAAGATGAATTTTGACCCTCTCAAGCCAAGTCTCTCTATCAGCCTCAATCTTCCGCTCAATGGTTGTCATCTCGGTTGGGCTTCTTCGGGCAGCTTGCCAATTCTCACGGATGTTTTGCAACTCCATGATTGTTTGCTGATCCTCAAACTATTTTTTCCGCTACTCCAGATAGTTTATGATCCATTGAGATCTTTGCAATTTTTCGATTAATGTGTCTATCTCAGCTTTCTGTTCCTAAATGACCTCTCTCAAATTTGAGCTTGGAGAGCTCAAATCCTCATAAATCAATATGAAATCAGTATCCTGGCCTCCTGAAGGGCCCTCATCCTGCATAGGCCTCTTATCGTTGTCCTGTACCTGTATCTATGCTGCTGATGACGGCAACAAGACCCCTTCCACCCTGGGTGGAGATAGTACTCGTCGGGCTGCTGCAAATAACACTCTGGTGCCTCTCTGATAAGTAACAAACACTAGCACATTGATAGGCTTTGTCTCGTGACCTTCAGGCTGATGTGAAGGTTCACCTGCATCGTGGAAAACCTCCGGAAGAACTTGATGATCTATGAAAAAGTCATGGGAAATTAAATCCTCCCACGCAATACCCTGCAATCCAAGCTGATGTACAACAACAATCTTGATGAGTGCATAGTGATAAATACTATTGTACTGCTGCTCAGGAGTCTTCTTCTGCACAAGAGTGGTCATTTGCTCGATGTTGCGGCACATGAAATAAGGTATGTTCATCACCCTCACTCTAGTGAAATGCATCAATAACCTGATGTGGTATGCATAGAGGCGTGAGAATCGGCCCTCACAACTGAAGTATCTGATAATGAGTTTCATCAAAGGCGCATAAGATTCCTTTAGGAACCGGAATGGGAACACCCTGCTGAGCTGTCTCACATAGCTAGGCCTGATGTATGGTTCATAATGCACTCTGTCCACCTGCTGTCTTTTGTTCCACTGTTCACCCACATTCGGTATTCCTGTTGCTTGAGAAATGGTTTCTGGTGTCAAAGTGAAATTTACACCAGCAAGAGTTACCTGACCATCATGTAAATGAAATACAAACAAACGAGCCAGCTCTTGATGATGATGAATCCTAGCAATCATCTCACAATACTGATAGCATGACTACTCACGAAAACATGCCATTGCAAGTGGACACGCCTGCAATTGAGTCAATGAGGTGGGCTCTTCTCTCACATGTTTGCCACCTTTACGAGGCCTTCTCGGTGCAGGTAGCTCAGTGGTAGAATCACTATCTTGTTCATATGATGTATCAGTGTCTGTCTCCATGGTGTTTCAAGGTCTATGTTTGGCTTATATGAGAGGAAAATGGGAATTTGGTGCTTTGTTGTTTTAATGCCAAATATATGGTAGTGTGAGAGGGACTGTGGGGAAATAGGGCAGTGGGGACAATGGGGTTTAATCAAATGATAATTTGCCCTTTGAAAATTTGAAAAACTTAGGGACAAGGGATAGCCACTGAATTTTTGGGATTCTTGGGGTTTGGGAACTTTTATAAGTGAAATGGGAAAGAGAGAGTGATAGGAAAGGAAAGGATTTAGGGATAGGGATAATGGGAATGAGCGACTTTGGGATATAATGGAATAGGGGAGGACTGTAATGATAATATCAACATTGAGAGGGAGGAATAACCAAGAGGGGAAAGAAGTATTTGGCACCAAAATTACTTTTAAAACACCAATTTTAAAACCCTAAGGGAACAATTTTTAACAAGGCGATAGGGTTTATGGTTTTGACATTCAAACTCTCATATTCCCTCTTTCAAATAACACCAAACACTTATTTATGGCAATTGCAAGATGACTTGAACTTACTTGGAGCAGAGGAGACCGTTTCGTTTTGAAATTTGAGAGAGATGGCAAAAAATCTTGTTTTTCGGGCCAATGCACTGCGCGCACAACCCAGTGCGCCACGACTATTCTAATTTTCACGGTGAAAAATGCTCCTATGCGCCGCGACCGTTATGTGCGCCGCACAGGTTGCCCAGTGCGTCGCGACGGTAAAATCACCAACAGTTCGACCTTCCAAACACTTGTTTCGCTCTAACACAATTTCTCTTGGCTCTTTGATGACTTTGCTTGCAAATGGATTGTTTAAAACACCAAAAATATCTTATATATGATAGACTTTGATTTTTAATTTGAAAAAACCCACTTTCTAAAGTCTGAATTTTGACACTTTTTGAATAAACTCTGTTTTTGTTTCCTTTGTGATTTTTGAGCTGAATGACGAATCTCTTGTCTGTCTTTGCAGGGATAGCTGGCATGGGATCTTGGAAAAGGTGACCAGGGCTGCGCCTGAAGAACTTTATAACTGAAAAAACTTTGAAAATTACATTGCATTTATTACAAAAGGATAAAATAGACAATTTTTCTTCAAAACAGAGTTTTGAAGAAAAATCCTTATCAAGCATTATGACGATGAAATTTTGCACTGAAAACCTTATTTAGAGCCTCCCTCATGTGCCTGCTGACATTATTAGGCATTCTGAAGACTAAATTAACGAAACCCTAGACCTAATGAGACCTAAAAACCTTAAAATGACTCTTTGGCGAACAAGAGGCCAGACATGATTGTAAATGACTTTAAAATTGATTTTGATGAATAGACATGGACCAGCAGGTACACGACATGAGGGACACGAGTGAAAAGACCCTTCCATCAGATGATCCATGCTCCTAATGGAATGCAGCTGACTGAACTGAATGAGACACCTAAAATGAAATGCAACAAGAGAAATTTTATCTTTGACGGAGGGATGAAGATACCAACACTAACACCAGGGATGGATCTTCATCTAATAATGATGATGAAGAATATTGTGCTTTGGCTACCAAGGAAAAGAAAGGGAAAGGAAAGAAATTCCATTCCAAATATAATTATGGTAAATATGGCAAGAAGTGTGACATGTCCAAAGTGAAGTGTTTTCACTGTCACGAGCATGGAAATTATGCCACTAATTTTCCACAAAAGAAGAAGAACAAGAAGGCTTCAGGATCTCCAGTTGGTGAGGATTTGGCCTTGCAATTTGAGCTTGACTTATCACTCATTACATGCATGGTGTCAAGTGAAATGGGATAGGTGTGGTACATGGATAGTGGTGCATCCATTCACATGATGGGAGACAAAGAAATTTTCAGTAACTTGGAGGAGAGGGACCTCCAGATGCATATCGAAATGGGTGATGACAAGTGGTACACTGGTACCGGGATTGGTATAGTTACCTTCTAGAGACAGTAAGGTAAACCATTTCAATTAAAATATGTAATGTATGTACCAAGCTTGAAGAAAAATTAGATCTCAGTCGCAATGTTGGAGGATAGAGGCTATGATGTTGTTTTCAGTGAAGAAAAAGCTTTCCTGCAACACAAAACAACATGAAAATCCAAGAATATTGGGATTCATGTGAAGAATATCTATAAACTTGATGTAGATGGTTGTGCAGCATTGATGACTAAGGCGGTCAAAGTGGTGAGCCGAGATGAGGGTGATTTATGGCACATGATATTGGGTCATCTACACCACGGAGCCTTGAATGTCATGCAAAAAATTTCTATGGGTCTTCCCAATGGTACTCTTGTGCAATTAGACACATGCAAGGGATGTACTATGGGGAAGTATGCAAAGGCACTTTTCATGAGAAGGAGAACCGACCTTCAGAAATCCTTGAGAGAGTTCACTCAGACATGTGTGGACCATTCTCTATTGCTTCGAAAACAAAGCATAAGTACTATGTGATATTTGTTGATGACTTTTCTAGAAAGTGTTGGATCTGCTTCATGCAGAAGAAAGATCATACATTCTCAAAATTTATTGAGTTAAAAGCACTGGTGGAGAAATACATGGGGAAGCATGTGAAGGCTCTTAGGAGTGACAATGGTAGTGAGTACATCTCCAATGAATTCAAGAACTTCTGTAGCAAAGAAGGAATTTAGAGAGAGTTTATTGCGCCTCATAACCTACAGTGAAATGGGGTCGTAAAAAGAAATAATAAAATAATTATGGTTGTAGCACGATTGATGTTGCATGATCAAGGCATACCATTGCATATGTGGACAGAGGCATGCAACAAAGAGGTATTTGTGAAAAACCGTTGTCCTCATCGAATACTTGGCATGAGTACACCATATGAGGATTTTACTGGTAAGAGACCTGATGTTTCATATTTTAATATTTTTGGCTCATCTGTTTATTTTCATGTGAGCAAAGACGCCAGGAAGAAGCTCAAGCCAACAACTGAGATTTGGATATTTTTGGGGTACACTGATACTCCCCACAACTATTGGGTTTATTTTCCAAACACCGGGATGACTGTTGTGAGATGGGATATAAAATTTGACGAGGAGAAAGCCATGTGATTGTCCCTTGAGAGGGATTTGGATTTGCATGTAGAGGACGAACTCTTGGTTCCAAAGAATGAACCTCAAGATGTGGAGCAGCCACATACGGAGGATCATGGAGTGGTAGAAAAAACTCATGCAGAGCCATCCACCAAAAATGGTAGAAGGAGCATCACAGAAGCTCATAGATTGAGACTTGACATAGCAGAGAATGTAGGAACCCCTACTTCACTGTGTAGACAGAGACAGTCTCCAGACATGTTTATTGGATACATGGCTCTTATGAGAAAGTGTATTATGACAGAACCATCTTCCTTTGAGGAAGCAGTGCAACAACCAATTTGGGTTGACAATATGGTAGAATAGTATGACTCCATCGTCAAGAATAGTGCATGGGAGGTTATCCCAATACCGGTTGGAAAATCAGTGGTTGGATCTAGATGGATCTATAAGGTGAAGCAAGCAGCGGATGGGAGTGTGGAGAAGTACAAGGTCAGATTTTTGGCTCGAGGATTCTCACAAGTTGAGGGGATTGAATATGAGCAGACTTTTGCATCAGTTGCAAGGTACTCTTCCATTAGATCTATCCTTGCACTCTCAGCACAGATGGGGTGGCACATTCATCAGATGCATGTGAAAACTATGTTTCTTAATGGAGTTATTGGGGAAGAAGTGTACATAGAGCAGCCAAAAGGTTTCAAAATATTTGACATTGAGTCGCATGTGTGTCGACTCAAGAGAGCGTTGTATGGGCTGAAGCAAGCACCTTGTGCTTGGTACACTAGGATTGACATCTATTTCACTGGATTGGGCTTCTCCAAAAGTGAAGATGATGCAAACCTGTACCAGATTGTGGTTGATGGTAAGCTCTTCATTATCGTACTTTATGTTGTGGATCTAATTTTGATAGGTGATGAGAAGCTTATAACTTCATGAAAGGAGGATCTTGCAAGGGAGTTCTAAATGAAGGACATGGGACTCCTTCACTATTTCCTTGGTTTGGAAATATGGCAGCGGGATGGTGAAATTTTTGTTTCTCAAGGAAAGTATGCCAAAGAGATACTGGGTAAGTTTCAAATGGAGAGCGGTAAACCCATGGAAACTCCTCTTCCTGGAAATTGGAGGAAAGAGGATGCTACTTCAGGAGAAGTAATGGATGCTAATGTCTACAAGAAACTAGTGGGTTCACTGATGTACTTGGTGAACACTAGAATGGACATTTTCTACACAGTTAACTAGCTGAGTCAAGCTATGGTTAAGCCAACCAAGCTCTCTTGGAAGGCGGGGAAGCATGTCTTGAGATATCTCAGGGGCACTATAGAGTATGGATTATGGTACAGATGGATAGAGGGAGTGAAGCTTCAAGGCTTCACGAATGCAGATTGGGCAGGCAGTCCATCAGAAAGAAAGAGCACATCAGGACGGATCTTTTGGATAGCATCGATAACAGTTTCTTGGTACAATAGGAAGCAACGATCTGTAACACTCAGTTTAGGCGAGGTAGAGTACATGGAAGCAAGTCAAGCTGCATGTGAGGCCATCTGGATGAGAAATATCCTGGTTGGTTTTTTTGGTTCTCAGATGGATCTGACTGGGATACATTGTGATAACTAGAGTTGCATTAAACTCTCGGTTAGTTCGGTATTCCATGATAGGTCTAAGCACATAGAAATCTGGTACCACCATCTCATAGATTGTATTTAGAGGCGCATTATGTTACTTCAGTAAATTCCCATGGAGGATCAAGAGGCATATATTTTGACGAAGGCGCTCACTAGGATAAAATTCGAATACCATAGAGGCAGGATCAGGGTGGAAAATAATCCCTTTCTTTTATAGAGCGAGTGTTGAAGTCCAACAAGAAATTGCAGCACACACACTAGTGTGGGACCAATAGGTCCTAGCGATACATTAGTGTGAAGGCCAAATTAATTAATTAATTTGGTGCGGTGTCTAATTTAATTTTCCCTTAATTAAATTTCACAGTAAAATGTAATATTATCTCATGATCACTTGTACTAGTTAACTGAGTGTGATAAACTTGGTTAGCTCATGTATTTCGAGTTGAGGGTGGTTGGTAAGGCATGCAGAGTAATTATATTAGTTATGGAGTTTGAATTGCAGTTGGTGCATTAGTTTAATGCATGAGTAATTAGGTAACTCAATTAGGTGAGTTAGAGTCAATTGAACTAGTTGTAACTGTTTGTTTCACTATTAAGAGATCAAGTGAATTAAATATTATTTAATTCACAATCAGTGATCTGCCATGCAACTGATGATTTACTATTAATAGTTGCATGCATGTCAGTTCCAGTGGAGACCCAGTTGAGACAAAGGTTAAAGGGATGTTAACTATCAGTTGTGTGATTAGTAGGTTGAACACATGCAACCAGACACCCATTGGATTTCCCATGATCCTTGCATAGTTTTGGAAGGCAAAAATTCCTAAATAATAGGGATTTCATTCATTAGGAATTCCGCAAGAAAATAATGTTGTTTAAAGGCTAAGAATTGGCTAAGTGTTGGTCAATTTTGTCCAGGATAGTGTGAGATAGTTGTGAGAGTGCAGGAGACTCCCTGGGAAATTATCTGTGTTGTGGTTTGATTTTATTATTTATTTGCTTCATGTGATTGGCGATTGTGTTTAATTTCCGCAATTGATTTGTAGAAGGATTCAATATATAGCTTTAGTACATTGTTAGATTGGATTGAATACATTGATATACATATGTTTATATAATTTATACATAATATATTAGAAACATATTTCTCAGTTCATGAATTTTCCGAATGGGAAAAGATTACTTTTTCACTCCTCAAATCTGCCCCCCCATGTCAAGGATTAGTGGGAAACCTACTGTGAGAAAAAGTACGAGGGGGAACCCTCTCTGTTCTCAGCCGCACCCACTTGGAATTATTTCCGAGACACCATCAAGGAAAAATATTATCCCATGGGTAGCTATGAGGAAAATTACATACAATGGACTACACTACACTAACAAAGGGATCAAGATGTGCATGAGTTGACAAATCTATACCATACCCTGCACACAAATTTGCGTATCAAATATTCAGAGAAAAATTTGGTGCTGAAGTACCATAGTTGTCTGCACAGATACATTCAATAGGAAATGGAATTCCTCAACATCTCCTCGTTTGTTGCAGCATGCTGGTAAGCTGCCAAGAATGAGCAGAAATTCAAATAGAAGAAGCAAGGCTTTGGATCTGTGAATCAAAATTAAGGTAAAGGTGCCCCCAAACTGCAGAAAAAATGACAAATCCAAGGTGAGACGGGCCAAGAAAACCCACAAAATCTGCAAGCAAAGAAAAACATCGTGAATCCAAAGAAGGACACAGGAAAGTGGTGTGAGTTCCATAAGAGTTTCAATCACAACACAAGTGACTGTTAGGCCAAGAAGTCATTGGTGGCCGAGATGAAGGCTTCTGAATCATATGCATGTTTCGACTCTGAGTCAGAAATTGACAAGGGGAATGACAAAGGGAAGCAGATAATTGATGTAGAGATCAATGCCACTATTTCCACCATGAATATCCAGAGGAGGAGGAGTGTCTCTTCCACTTCCAGATGTAGGTAAAGGGTTCCCCGCTATAGTTCATTGTCGACAGTGAGAGCCAAAAGAACCTCATTTCAATAGAGGCAGTGAAGCGTTTGGGCTTGTCAACCACAACACACCCACCAATGTACACCATTAGGTGGCTTCAACAATGAAAAAATCTTTATGTCAGCCAACAATGTCGCTTTCCATACAACATCAAGCCATTCACGGATGAGGTATTATGTGACGTTGCTCCTTTTGATGTTTGTGATGTATTATTAAGAAAACCATACTTGTGGAAGTGAAATGTTGTGAATGATTCAAGGCCTCGCACTGTTATTTCTATCTTAGGAAATAATTTGTACAGGGTATTGGAGGTAGCACCGCCTACCACCATCTCTTTGTTTATTGCAAAGCAATGTATTAAGCTCATTTCCAAACCAAGAAATTTGTTTTCCTGATGATCCACCCTCATGGAAATAATAATATTGTCGCCATGACCTCCATATAGATCCCCTCTGCATGAAAACAACATATGGAAAAGGTCGTGGAGGAGTACGAGGAAATATTCACCTCCCCTGCAGGGGTGCCTCTGTACTGTCAGGTCAAGCACTCCATCGATCTAACCCCATGTGGGCCACTGCTAAATATGGTCCATATAAAATCACCAAGTCAGTAGGGGACAATGCCTTTGAGCTCAGTATTCCACCATTCCTTGGACCTTTGCACCCAGTGTTCAATGTGAATCGCCTTGGGCCCTACTTTCCACCAATGTTGGACACATAAGACATTGCAGAACAACTCACACCAACAGAGTTAAACTTAGATTTCATGGAACAAGCGAAAAATAATCAGATCATGGAAACATAGATCAAGAACACCTGAAAACAAAGGATCCAACTATATCGAGTTGTCAAAGCAGGCCAACTCCTTCACTAGCGAACAATTTTAGCAGAAGTTTCCTCATCTCATGGAGGAACTGAATGCAATGGGGACCATTGCTTCCTAAGGGGGGAGGAATGATACAAGTGGATATTGGTGGCCACCTGTCTATTCCACTTGGACCCCCACCATTATTTCCTTTAGTTTTTCAATTTCCTTAATTGTAGCACAATTTACTATTTTTGGCAGTTTGTCGGGACCTAAACTTTCGAAGCCGTTTTGAGGCCTTGAACGACGTTTTTTTGGAAAATCACCATCGACAAAGGTGAGTTTTAAAATTATAATTTGTTTTCAATAGTTGTATTCCTCAGATAGATATTTATGATGAGGTATAATGTGCATAAAATGGAGATTGTATGTCAAAGTTACGACCTCGGGAAATTGATGTACCAATTTATCCCAAAGGGTCCCATAGTTTGGCGTTTCATCTCCTAGGGTTAGGTTTTTGGATGTTTATGGTTTTCCATTGTTTCTCAATAATAAATAGGCCTTCAAGCCTCATTGTAACACATTTTAGAGGCACGTAGCCGCCACATATCTTCTCAGAGATAAGCTACCATCGCCCTAGCCAGTTTATGTCCATTCTGTCTATAAGCATATTTTAGTTATTTGATATTAATGAAATGAAGTTTTATTTCTGCTGCATCTCTGTGTTTATGTTTAGTACTATATTTTATTGTGTTCTTACATAAGTCCAGATCAGTTGTGGAACAACCACAATTGGTGAAGAAGAGAGGAGACCAAGTGGAGGTATCCACTAAAGCAAAGACCTCCAGTAGGGGGAAATTTAGAGCTAAGTGGGCAGAGGGATCACATCCAAGCATACCTCTAGGTGAGAGGTGGGGTGATGTGAAGTCATAGTCCCAAGAGTGTAGAAATTTGGGCAGGGTTGATCTGAATTTATTCAGGAATGCAAAAAGATACACATATTACCATAAATACAAAGATGCAGTGGAAATAACACTTCATTTCATTAATATCAAAGAAATGAAATTTGTTTAGAGACAGAATGGAAATAATCTAGTTAGGGAATTGGTAGCTTATCTCTAAGAAGAGATGTGGTGGCTACAGACCTCTTAAATGTGTTACAATGAGGCTCAGGGGCTTATTTATTATTGAGAAACAATGGAAAACCCTAAAAATCCAAAAACCTAACCCTAGGAGATGAAGCGCCAAAACTATGGGCCCTGTTTGGGTAAACAGGTACATCAACTTCCCGGGGAAGTAACTTTGGCATACGATCTATGTTTGATGTGCACAATACCTCGTTATAAAGATATATCAGAGGAATACAAATTTTGATGTGAGAAACATCAAAGGAACTTCAGCGTTTCTCCCAATTTTCCCGAAAAACGTCATTTAGGGCCTCAAAATGGCTTCAGAAATTCAGGACCCGAAAAACTGCTAAAAATAGTAAATTGTGCTACAATTAAGGAAACTGAAAGAAACAATGGTGGGGCCCCAAGTGGAATAGGAGGGTGGCCACCAATATCCACCTGGATCATTTCTCTTGCCTTAGGAATCAATGGTCCCCATCTGTTGAGTTCTTCCATGAGATGAGGAAACTTCTACTAAACTTGGTCCCTGGTGAACCACTTACCTTGGTTCAGGAGTTGGTCTAATTTGAAAACCCGATACAGTTGGATCTTCTTCTAGCGAGTGTTATTGATTTTCATGTCCATGATACGATCTATGGTGGCCTGTTCCATGCAGTCTGAGTTTAACTCTGTTGGTGTGAGTTGCTCTGCAATGTTGGAGGTGTCTAGTAGAGGTGGGAAGTAGGGTCGAAGGCGGTCCACATTGAACATTGGGTGTAGACCAAGGAATGGTAGAATACTAAGCTCGAAGGCATTGGCCCCTATAGCCTTTGTGATGGAGGAGTGGGCGAAGCTTGCAGTGGGGTCTGGCGAGGCAATCCTTCTGCAAATGCAACAACACTTTGTCCCCCACCTGGAAGTTGTGTGGCACCCAATGTTGATCATGTCGTTTCTTGTACTTAGCATTGGATTTGTACAATATATCATGAACCTGATTGTGGATGTGTTGAATATGCTCAATGAAGTTGTTCACCTTGTCAGCTTCAGATTGGACATGAGCCGAATCTTCCTGAGTAGCCGCAAATGGCATGGATACATCAATGGGACATAGTGGCTGGAACCCCAAGCCCACTTGAAAGGGGCTATGGTTGGTTGAGCTGTGGAGAGCTTGGTTATAACTGTGTTGTAAATAGGGAAGGCTCTCATCCCATATGTGTGGATGCTTTGAATTGTACATGTAAAAAATGTGTACGATCATCATGTTGACGAACTATGTATGGCTATCAGTTTGGGGATGGAAATTTGTGGACTTGGTGAGCTTGGTGTCCAACATTGACCAAAGGCTAGACTAAAATGTGCCGAGGAACCTAATTTCCCAATCTGAGATGATAGACTATGGGATCCCAAAGTGCACCCACACTCGTTTAAAGAAGAGTTTAATTGTGGCTTCTGCTGTGATATTCTTCTTGCAGGCCGCCATAATGGCCATCTTTGAGAATCTGTTGATGAACACTAAAACACAATCATTTCCATGATTAGTAGAAGGAAGGCCTAACATGTAATCCATGGAGATGGATTCCCAAGGTCGGTTAGGGGTAGGTCACGGAGTATAGAGGCATTTCTTCTTGATGGTCAGTTTGGTAATGGTGCAAGCAGTGCAGGATCTGATGTACTTCCTGTTATCACCAATTTAGTCCTGTTGGGTTGCTTCAATGGTCAAATTGAATTAACTATTTCAAACCAACTTGTAACTGGAAATTAGCCTTTCTAGTCCGAGAGGGTCCTCTCAAAAGGATAAAGGGTATTCAATTAATAACTTGAAAGCAGATGACTAACTCTGAATTGGATTGAATGTGATGTTTTTGTATAGGTGAAAGTTGTAAACCAGTAACTACCATTGGGCATGGAGTAAATATGAAAACTAAGTCACAAGTATAACTTACCGTAAGTGCCTGCAATGTATGTATTTTAACTTGTGATGCAGTCAGTCATAGTTCTCCCTGGAAATGACGCCAAAATAGTTACTCCAAGTTGACCATTGAAGCATCCCAACAGGAATCAATTTTGTGATAACACTTCCCAACATCCTATCGAAGGTTTAGCCAATAGAAATACTTCTCCCATGCTGCCACTAATTTCTCGACCCCAAAATGCCCAAAAACTCGACTGTATGCACTTCCCAAATCATCTTGGCATGCTCGCTTGAAGGAACACAAAGATGTCCCAGGTGACATAGAAGTGCATCTTGGAGGTAAAAATTGGAACTTTCATACCATCCAAGAGTGTCTTTCATGTGTGGATGAATTCTGGATCTCTCTTATAGAGAACTGGTGAATCAGAATTCTTGTGCCCACAAGAGTTGAGAACGGTGGTTAGCACCACGATTAGTGGTCGGCTGAGGTAGTCTACAACATCATTCGTGCAACCCTTTTTGTACTTGATGTTCAAATGAAATTTTTGCAGATATGTGGACCACTTGTTATGGTGATCATTCGATAACTTCCCTTTCGTCTGTAAGAACTGAAGGGGTGGGTGGTTTGTGTGGATGACTATTTCCTTCCCCAAAATGTAATGCTTCCATTGTCGGTAGGCCTTCACAATGGAATAAATTTCTTTGCCATATGTGGGATACTTGCAGACTGTGTCAGACATTGTCTCACTATCATATGCCACTGGATTCCCTTGTTGAGTAAGAACTGCCCCAATAGCATAGTCATAAACATCTGCCTTAATCGCAAATGGTTGTTTCATGTTTGGAATGTGAGCACTGGGGCAGAGCATAGGTGATGTTTCAATTATACAAACACCTTATGTTGAGATTTCAACCAAAATAATTTTTCTTTCACTCCTCCCTTGGTGACTTGTCTCGAGGGCCAAGTGATAAGAGAGAATCCAAACATGAACCTGCGATAGAAATTAGCAAGACCCAGAAAGTTGTGAAGCTCTGTTAGAGTTTTTGGGGCTGGCCAATCCCGAATGACTTGGATCTTGGTTGGATCCACATGCACCCGCCGCTCATCAGTAATGTATCCTAGATATTGAGCCTTGGTGACCATGCCAAAATTTCACTTCTCCAAATTGGAACAGAACTTGTGCTGCCGCAGTGTTTGGAGGACCTGTTGGATGTGGTGGAGGTGCTCTTCCCAAGTCTCGCTAAATATCAAGATGTCATCCAAGTACACTACTACAAATGAGCTGGTGAATGGCTGCAAGATTTCATCCATCAGCCTCATGAAGTTTGTAGGAGCATTCGTCAACTTGAAAGGCATGAACAGCCATTCGAAAAGGACCTCATTGGCTTTGAATGCAACCTTCCACACATCAGAGGGTTTGATTGGTACCTGTTGATACCCAGACTTCAAGTCGATATTGATGAAATATTTCACCCCTTTGATTTGGTCAAGAAGGTCATCAATCCGTGGGATCGGGTACCTATTCCGGACAGTGATCTTATTTAGCACCTGATAGTCAATACAAAGTCTCCAAGTCCCATCCTTATTCTACACCAACACGATCGAGCTCCCACATGGCGTTGAACTCAGCTGGATGTGGCCTTTCTGTAGCAGCTCCTGAATCTACCACTTGCTTTCATCATTCTCCATAATAGAGTGTTAATAGAATGGTCCATTGGGCAGCAGCACACCTGTGGTCAGATCGATGGGGTGCTTGACCTGACAGTGCAGAGGCACCCCTGTGAGTGAGGTGAAGATGTCCTTGTACTCCTCCACGTCCTTGTCCATATTTTGTTGTCATGTGGAGAAGCCTTGTCTAGAGGTCCTGGCCACATTATTCTTCTTGCCATGAGGGCATATCATCAGGAAAAAAATTTTCTCGGTTTTGGAAATGATCTTAATGCATTTTTTTGTAGTAACCAAAGAGATAGCAGCAGGCGGTAGTACCTCTGGTATCTTGTACAACTTATTTCCCAAAGTAACAATAACAACGTGAGGTCAGGACTCATACACAACATGTTGCTTCCACAAGTATGGTTGGTCTAATAATACATCACAAAAATCAAGAGGAGCGATGTCACATAATACTACATCTGTGAAGGGCTTGATGTTGTAGGGAAGGCGAAATTATTAGCTGACATAGAGATCTCGTCCTTGGTGAAGCCACCTGATGGTGAACGATTGTGGATGTGTTGTAGTATGCAAGCCCAACTGTTTCACGACCTCTGCTGAAATGAGGTTCTTTTGGATTCCATTGTCGACAATGAACTGTAGCGAGGAACCCTTTACCCACGTTTGGGAGTGGAAGAGATGCTCCTCCTCCTCTCGTTCTTCCGGTTCCTCCTTCTGGATATTCATGGTGGCAACGGTGGTGTTGGGATTTGCATCGATAATCTGTTTTCCTTTTTCATTCCCCTTGTTAGGCTATAATTAAGAGTTGGAGCATGCTTATGATTCAGAAGCCTTCCTCTCGACCACCAGTGACTGCTTGGCCCAACACTCACTAGTGTTATGAGTGGAGCTCTTATGGAACTCACACCACTTTCTCATGTCCTTCTTTGGCTTTGAGGGTGTTGTTATTTGCTTGCGGCTTTGTTAGGTTGTCTTGGGCCACCATGCCTTGGCTTTGTCCTTTTTTCTATAGTTTGTGGGCACCTTTCCCTTGCTTTTGATTCATAGATCCAAAGTCTCACTTCTTCTTTTTGAATTTATGCTCAATCTCGGCAGCATACTGGTATGTCGTACCAAGTGAGGAGATGTCGAAGAACTCTATTTCCTCCTAAATGTATCTGTGAAGACAACTATGGTACTTAATCACCAAATGTTTCTCTGAATCTTTGATACCCAACTTTGTGCGCAAGGCATGGAACAAATTCCTCAGCTCATGCACATCTTGATCCCTTTGTTGTTGCATCGTAGTCCATTATATGTACTTGCCCTCATAGCTGCACACGAGATAATATTGTTCCCTGATGGCATATCAGAAATAATTCCATGTGGGTACAACCAATAATAGAGTGGGTTCCCCCTCATCCTTTTTCTCATTGTAGGTTTCCCATTAGTGCTTGACATGGGGGGTGGCTTTGAGGAGTGCTTAAATAATCTTCTCCCAGTCGTAAAAGTCATGAACTTAGAAATATCCTTCTAATAGATTCAAACATCTATCTATGTCGTCTACATCTATTTTCCTGTCAAATATTTGAGTTTCAAAGTTTACTTGTACCTTAAAAGGATTCGTGTCTCCAGAGTGTTTGTTGGATGCAGATGCGTCGCTAGTGGGCAATCATTGAAGGATCTGGGAAAAGTTATCCATCATTGCGTTCATTTTTTTTCAAGGGCCTCCTCGAGCAATATTTTGATAGGATATCCTACTCCCTCATCTTTCTTTTCATCCCCCATGGGTGACCATTGGGGTTTGCGAGTCTGATCTGGCAAAGGTTCAACCAAATCGAGCCCTAACTCCTTATACCTCAACCTTGTTGGGGACATGCAAAGAAGGATCGAGAAAGAGCAGACCGCTCTGATACCAATAATCTGAATTCATGCAGGAATGAAAAAAAATACACATATAACCATAAATAAAAATATGCCATGGAAATAACACTTCATTTCATTAATATCAAAGAATTGAAATTTGTTTACAGACAGAATGGAAATAAACTAGCTAGGGCGTTGATAGCTTATCTCTAAGAAGAGATGTGGTGGCTACAAGCCTCTGAACTATGTTACAATGAGGCTCAAAGGCCTATTTATTATTTATAAACAATGGAAAACACTAAACATCCAAAAAACTAACCCTAGGAGATGAAGCGCCAAAACTATGGGCCCCGTTTGGGTAAATTGGTACATCAACTTCCCGTGGATGTAACTTTGGCATAAGATCTTTGTTTGATGTGCACACTACCTTGTTATAAAGAAATATCCAAGGAATACAAATTTTGATGTGAGAAACATCAAAGGTACCTCCATGTTGCTCCCGATTTTACCAAAAAATGTATTTTAGGGCCTCAAAACGGCTCCGGAAGTTCAGGACTCTAAAAACAGATAAAAATAGTAAACTATGCTACAATTAAGGAAACTAAAAATTTGAAAGAAACAATGGTGGGGAACCCAGTGGAATAGGTGGGTGGCCACCAATATCCACTTAGATCAAGGGTCCATTGAAATGTTTTGTCTCATGGATCATTACTTTGCTATAGGATCCCACAGTACACAATAGCAGGAAGGATCAGTGGCGGCTGATGGAGTTAGATGTCAGACTGACAGATGCAGAGACTAGCAACAATTAGATACTAGAGTGCAGAGCAGAGTTAGAATTAGTGAAGATGGAATAGATGTAGATTCAGTAGCAGTGCACAGTTTTTAGTTGACAGTGCAGTAGCTAGTAGTAGTCAGAGTCTATGGAGATATATGCATCATACTGATTTAGTTTGGATGCTTTTCAATTTCAGAAGTTGCAGTAGCAACAACACTAGAGAGAAGTGTTGCATGCAGAACATTCCAAAGGTATCAGATTGGGATAGACTTGAATTCCTTTCTTGTTGAGAGGGATTGTTGAAAATGGCAACAATAAATATTGAAAATGGAATCAAAAGGGATTCTGATTTAATTTTTCCTTAATTTAAATTAGAAATAAATTTTAATTCCACATCACAAGACAACTTTTAAGTGTTAACTAAGTTAGGAAGACTTAGTTAGCTCAGGTATTTTAGGTTTAGGGTCAAACTAGAGGCATGTAGGGTGTCTCCTACTTTTTTAGGTTCCCTAGTTGAGTTATTTGTGAGTTGTAATTAGTTAACTTGATTGGTTGAGTTAAAGTCGACTTAACTAGTTCTAACTAAGAGATGAGCTAGTGATAGGTCCAAGGAATTAAATTTGTTTTAATTCACAAGTAGTGTTCAATCAATTAACTGATAGTTCAATATAAATATTTGTTGCATGTTGGTTCTAAAGAAGGCCCAGTTGAGATTTGAGTTAAATGAAAGATAATTATCAGTTGTATAATTAGAAAATTGTACAGGTCATGCATGAGGTCATCAGGATGCCTTGAAGGAATTGTGCAATCATTAATTAGGAAATTGCTAATTAATAGGGGCTCAATTAGCCCAAGAATGCGTAAACAATGCTGGTCATCCTGAGGCAAGCAAGTGGTTAAATATTGGACCAAACTTTCTTAGATCAGTGTCAAGATCAGAGAGGGATCAGAGTGAGACAGTCAGCGAAGTGCAGAGGTTTCTCAAGAAGGGAAAGAGCATTGTATTGTTTCATGTTCTGGACATTATGAAATATACAAATAGCGAGGTTTTTAACTAAGGCTTTCCTCAAATACATCTTGTATTGTGCGATTGATAATTCTTTCTTTTACTTTTATGTGATTGTGCGATCAAAATTGGTTTCCGCAATTTATAGATTGATTCAGTATTTTTTTTAGTACATTACAAGATCAGTTGAATCTATTTAGATATTTCTACACCTTTTCCTCCTACACCTTTATCATTTTCAAAGCTTTGAAATTTTTTCTGGCCTTTCTTATTTTCCCATCCTTTACTAGGCTCCCCTTTCTGTTTCATTTGTTAATAACAGATCTGAGATTTTCTTATAGCCTCTTCTATCATCTTTGGATTATCCAATTCCAACCTTTCCTTCATCCAAGCTAGTGGGCTACTCGTGAATCACTGCACCATTGCCTTCTTCTCCCGGATATAGGGTAGATATCTTAGTAGTGAGTTAATTTTTGAAATGAACTCGTCCATAGTCAGCTGCCCCAATTTTAGATCATGGAACTCTTTCGCTTTCTCATCATAAAAATGTTCATTAAATACTTGTCCTTGAAGTGTTTCTAGAAGTTGTCCCATGTAACCTGTTGTTCATCAATCATGCGAACGATTTTGATTTCTTCACATCATAGAGTGGATTTCCCCTGTAATTGATAGATTTCCAACCTAGCTTTCATATTATCATAATAATCATATATGTGGAAGTATTTATTCATATTTATTAACCATGCTTCAAAAAATTCTTCACTTTCCCCGTCGAACAAAGGTAGTTTTATTTTTTTTAACTCCCCTTGCAGTTCCACTTTCTATTTCTTATTTACTCTATTTCCATAAGAATTTTCCGATTCTTCCTCGATCTCAATCCACCCACCTTCCACCTTTGGATGTTCCTCTTATCTATGTTGCATCTCGACTCTATTTCCATTATCTTGACTAGGGTTTGGATGTCTTTAGGTGTGCATGTCAAATAAGCTTTTCATAATTTGTTCTTGCTCCAACCTCAGTCTTTCATTGTCAGCCCTCAAGGTTTTCATTTCTTCCCGCAACTATTGGAATGTTTCCAACATAAGCACATTTTAATTAGACACATTTTTTCCTTACTGAAACCACATTTCTGGGGATGTCTCCATGTGAGGTCTAGATCCAACGCCTACTATTGGTCATCCTGGTGGGGGAATTATCCTTCTCATGTTGCCTGCTACCTTCCTCTGTGTAACAATAACACTTTTTTTTAATATCGTATGGCCCACTTTGGCCTCATATTTGTATTTGGCTCTCATACGAATTGTAATCGTCACCCATGAATAACATAAAAAAAATGACATCAAGTAACAAAAAATTTGTTGTTTTACTATAAAGGTATTAGCCTTGTTTTATACTATGGTTCATGTGTTCGTAGCTGATTCAATATGGTGTGAATAACATCTATTACCTTTTATGTTATAGATATAAGTTTCACAATTCAATGGTTATTACACATGTACCATATATATATTCATTTAATTGCACACATATATGTATTGTTTCACGTACCATTGTTTGATATATTCGCTAATAAAACTTCACATTAAAACACATCAAATTTTTATGGTAATGTGTCATATTTGGCTGCCACCTATGCTAGTCTCGGCACTTAACACAGTTGTCTTCCATATAACCTCGATTTACATTCATGAACCTTCTAGACGTGATGCTTGGTAGTTGGTTTAGTTGCCAGGTGGGATGTTGAACACCTTTGATCGGAAGAATATTCAACGACTACAGGAAATTGGGGTTGGTTGGGATAATACACCCACCCCCCCCGCCCACCCCCGCCCAAAAAAAAAAAACCCTACCAAACCGCCAGTTGGCTCCACCCTCTGCCTTTGCTACTGCTCAACCTCTCGCTTCAATCTGCTACTGGGACATGGAGGAAAATATTGCCCCGCCTCAATACCTTGCACCTCTTGGCACCAACCAGGTTGGTTTCAAGTCAATTTACACTTAATCAGAGGTGGCTCTAATTATTTGTTGGTAAACCCTACTAATTTTTCTTGTCAGTATTGTATGATAGGGTTTTTGTCATTATGTGCTCCATGCCTCTAGTTTATTGCACTCTGTGAAGGTGAATCTAGGTAGAATAATGCTTTCTTTTAGCAAACAAGTCACCTGAGGCTATTTATTGGTGCTAAAACACAATTGTATTTGTTTCTTGCAGCCACGAAGTTGCGGCAAGCAACACACTAGTCAAGGTAGGTTTAATTTGTCACTATAATTAAGTTATGTTTTAATTATTTTCCAGCAACTGTAACTTTTTTTTCTCATGACAGTTTTGGTAATTGTATTTTGTTTCAGGTATGCTTCTCTCCCAATAGGATTTCTTGCAACTGTAAGTATTTTCTTCTTCAATTTGATGGTCCTTTGGTAGCCCAGCTTACTCTCTACTATTTTCCAGGTAGTCTTCCCAAATTTCCATGGTTGTTCGATAGTCCTACTCACTGGTCTTCGAGCTGAGGGTTTGGTCGATAGATTATTTAAGTTATGATTTTTTTAATAATGGAGGTTGGAACCTCCTGTTTTGGGTTTTTTGTTCATAGTTGGGTTTTTAGGATTTTGAATATGGACGTATAGTTCTCTTTCGAGTCATGGAAATGTCCCAGGTTTCCCTGCAACTAGTTCAGTATCTCCTGGATCCAACCAGTCCTCTTCATGGCAACAAAATACCATTGAATTTGTATTGTAACCTTTACTTTAATGGTGGAATGATTCTATTTTATTTACTTGGAAATAATCTGGTTCTGCACATTTGTTTGTGTACAAATAGGTTAATGGGTATAAACCCGTTTTGTTTTAGACTCATACTTTTGTTAATTTATGGTCCAATCAGTTGTATAGATTTTCACAACTATTGCTAGTTAATATTTATACATAGTTGCAGTTCTTCCAGCATTGATATGTACTCTTAATGTTTTTAGTTTTTCCTCTTGAACTTGTTCGATAGTTTTGCATTGTTTTCAATATGGCACCAATTCCTATTGGAACAATGTGTATTCCAGAAGAAACCCCACTTAGCCGAAGTTTTCGGCCTGACCTGTGTGTTTCATATTTTGTATGTCACAGTATTTGTGTTACCTATATCTTTCCTCCCAAACCCAGACTGGAATTCGACCTATTAATAATTTCAGATAATGTATCTTCATTCAGTTGTTTTAATGAAAACATTTACTATTTGTTTATTCGATAAAGTAACTACTGTGTTGTTATTCCTTTGCATCACTAGTTGTATATATCTTTTTCATGGCTCTGTAATGTTACAATACCTAGAATGAAGATGTTACTTTACTTGAAAAGACTCTTACGACATAATCTACTTAAAATACTATCACAAAAGAATATACTGTAGGAAAACTATGGTAACATTAATAATTTTAGAAAATATTGTTTAACCATATTTATTGTATTACAACACTATCATGTTTAAAATAATGAATGAAATAGGTTTAACACTTTTTAGTTCTATCATGTTCTTTGAATTAGAAACAAACTTATCAATCCTACTTTTGATTATTATTTTAAGAAAATACTTATCTAACCGCTAGATAGCTTGGAAACTCAAATGGAGGAGCACCCTCCTCCGTGCCTAAGAGTTCGCCTCCTGACGGCTTACCTCCACTGTGAAATCCCTGCTTAACACTTTCCTTGAATGAATTCGATCTTGCCTTGCTTCGATTGTGAAATCCTCATTGGCATCTCCAATGTTTGTTTGGTTGCACTTGTGCACCCACTATAGTCACAACTGATAGTCAAAATGTCCCTTTCACCTATCTCTCAACCGGGTCTCCACTAGATCTGACATTCATGTAGTTAATAGTAGTAAATATTGAGTTTCATGTGAGATCACTCCATGTGAATTAATTTAATATTTAATTCACTGATCTCTCACTAGTGTATCTTTAGTTACAATTAGTTACAACTAGCACAACTGAGTTAGCTCACTTAATTGAGTTAAGCTATAGCTCACATAACTACACATCCAAATATATTACAACTTTGTATCACTCAGTTACAACGAAGTCCAATAGCATGTCCCACCAACCAACCTTTGAATTCGAAATTCCTTTAGTTAACTGAAATCAAGTGCTTCAAGAGAATATATTATTATTTATTGTCTAATTATTTTTAAGGGATAACAATAATTGACATGGATTCTATTTTTAGACACAACTTCCATGAAACAACTTCACACATCCATTCCAAAAATAGACGCCCATCCATCCATATAATTTGCTGAACCATATATAAATAGATTACTGCTAAAAATAGACTTTGATCCAAGTTGTAAAAATAGACATATCACCTAAAAATAGCATGCAAGCCCCACCTAGTGTAGGTGCTTAATTTTTACTAGGATCATCAGCTTGTTGAATCTCAACACTCCCTCTCAACAAGAAAGGGATTATCCTTCACCCCAATCCTGTCTCTATGGTATTCTTATTTGCTCATGGTGAGTGCCTTCATCCGAATATCTGCATCCTGATCTTCTGTAGGAATGTACTGAAGAAACATGATCTTCTGCTGCACACAATCTCTGATATGATGATACCAGATATCTATATGCTTATATCTATCATGAAACACAGGATTAACCAAGATTTTAATGCAACTCTGGTTATCAAAATGAATCACTGTAGGATCTAAATGAGAACCGAACAAACCGACTAGGATCTTCCTCATCTAGATAGCCTCACACGAAGCTTGAATTGCTGCCATGCATTTTTCTTCCACTGAATTGAGTGCCATGAATCTCTGTTTCCTGCTGTACCAAGAAACAACTATAGATCCGATATTGAAAACCCCTCCTGATTTTCTCTTTCTGTCTGTTGGGCAGTCCACCCAATCTGCATCCGTAAAGCCATGCAACTTCACCTCATCCATCTGTTTGTACCATAAGACATACTCAGATGTGCCCCTGAGGTATCTCAGGACAGGCTTGCCTGCCTTCCAAAAGACATTGGTAGGCTTAACCATCGCTCGACTAAGCTGGTTCACCACATAGCATATGTCTGGGATTTTATTAACTAAATACATGAGCTAACCCACCAAATGTCGATAGATAGTAACATACACTACCTCTCCAGATGTAGCGTCCTCTTTCCTCTCGTTTCTTGGAAGAGGAGTATCCATGGGTTTGCAACCCTCCATGTGAAACTTACCGAGTATCTCCCTTGCATACTTGCCTTGAGACACAAACAATTCACCTTATCGCTGCCATATTTCCAATCTAAGGAAATATTGAAGGAGGCCCATATCCTTCATCTCAAAATCCTTTGCAAGGTTCTCCTTGCATGAGTGTATCAGCTGCTCATCACCAGTCAGTATTAAATTATCAAGATAAAGAAAAATTATTAAAAGCTTACCCTCCACCACAATTTGGTATAGGTTTGCATCCGCCTCACTCTTGGTGAAGCCAAGTCCATTGAAATAGCTGTCAATCCGTGTGTACCAAGCACGGGGTGCTTGCTTCAGCCCATATATTTCTTTTTTGAGTCTGCACACATGCAACTTGCTGCTGAAGATCTCAAATCATTCAGGCTGCTCAATGTTCACTTCTTATTCAATTATCCCATTAAGGAACATAGTCTTCAAATCCATCTAATGAATGTACCAACCCATCTGCACTGAGAGAGCAAGTATGGTGCTTATGGAAGAATACTGTGCGACAGGTGAAAAGGTTTCTTCATAATCAATCCCCTCGATGTGTGAGAAGCCCCAGACCACAAATCTGGCCTTGTATTTCTCAATACTTCCATCAGTAGCTTTATTTACCTTGTAGATCCAGCTTGAACCTACCACTGATTTATCACCTGACCTTGGAACAATTTCCCAAGCACCATTTCTGACAATGCAGTCATACTCCTCCACCATTGCATCTACCCATGTGGGATATTGTACTGCTTCCTGAAATGAAGATGGCTCTGTGACAATACATTTGCTCATGAGAGCCATGTATCCAGTGAATTGGTCAGGAGACTGTCTCTATCTGTGTTGTGAATTAGGGACTCCTACATTTTGTGCCGCATCAAGCTTCAGCCTCTCAGCTTCTGTGGTATGCCTTCTGCCAGTTCTGATGTTTGGCTCTGTGCGAGTGGGCTCCTCCACTCCATGAACCTCCTCATGTGGCTAATCCACATCTAGAGATTCATCTTTGGGAACAAGCGTTCCTCCTCTGCATGCAAGTCTAGCTCCCTCTCAAGCGACAACTTCATGGCTTTCTCCTCATTGAATTTTATATCCCGTTGCACCACAGTCATTCGACTGTTTGGAAAATACACATGATAATTATGGGGTGTTTTTGTGTACCCCACAAATATCCCAACTTTAGCAGTTGGCTCCAGCTTCTTCCTAGCGTTCTTGCTCACATGCACATAAACAGATGAGCCAAAAATCTTAAAGTGAGAAACATCTGGTTTCTTACCAGTAAAATCTTCTTCAGGTGTACGCATGCCATTTACTCTATGAGGACAACGGTTTTGCACAAAAACCGCAGTGTTGCATGCTTCTGCCCACAAGTGCATTGGTAGGCTTTGACCATGCAGCATATCTCGTGCAACACCCATGATTGTTCTGTTCTTCCTCTCCGTGACCCCATTTTGGTGTGGTTTATGAGGTGCTATGAGTTCTCTTCAAATTCCTTCTTTGCTACAGAAGTCTTTGAATTCATTAGAGATGAATTCACCACCATTATCACTCTACAGAGCCTTTACTGGCTTCCCTGACTCTTTCTCCACCAATGCTTTAAACTCACAGAACTTTGAGAATGTTTGATCCTTCTTCTGCATGAAGAAGATCCAACATCTACGAGAATAGTCATCAACAAAAATAACATAATACCTGTGTTTTGTTGTCGAAGCAACCAATAATGGCCCACACACATCTGTGTGAACTCTCTCCAGGATCATCGAAGAACGATTCTCGTTTTCATGAAAGGTGGTCTTCACAAACTTACCCATATTACATCCCTTGCACTGATCTATTTGCGCAAGTGTAACCTTGGGAAGTCTAGTGTCCAGTAGAAATCTGCTGCAAAATCTTCAGGGCGCCATGGTGAAGATGGCCCAATCGCCTATGCCATAATTCGCCCTCATCCCGGCTCACCACTTCTTCTTCTTTTCCCACCATTGCATTACAACCATCTACCTCCATCTTGTAGATATTCCTTACTCGAGTCCCTATCCTCTTGGTTTTACCCATTTTTTTATGTCGCAGGAAAGATTTTCCATCGCTGAAAACAACGTCATAACCTCTGTCCTCCAACACCGCGATTGAGACCAAGTTTTTCTTTAGACCTGGAACATGCATAACATCTTTCAACAAAAATGGTTTACCTGACTCCCTCTCAAAGGTAATGGTACCAATTCCGGTCACCCTTTATCATCCATCGTCACCCATATCTATATGAATTTCGAGATATTTCTCCTCCAAGTCACTGAAAATATCCTTATCTCTCGTCATGTGGAAGGAAGCACCACTATCAAGATACCACACATATCCCATTGCAATTGAAACCAAGCATGCGATCAAAGAGAAATCAAGTTAAAATTGCGAGGCAAGAGCCTCACCAGCTGCAACTCCAACAACCTTCTAGTTCTTATTTTTCTGTGGGTAGTTAGTGGTGAGATGCCCATGTTCGTGACAGTGAAAACACTTCACTTTGGAAAAATCTAGCTTCTTGCCTTTAGCCTCAGATTTTGAATTGGATTTCTTCCCCTTCCCTTTCCTTGATTTGGCATCCAAAGCACAATCCTCTTTATCATCATGCTTTGATGGAGATCCATCTTTGGTGTTCCGCTTGAATTCCTCCTGCACTAGATCTGACCACAGTCGTTCCCAATCTTGCAGTTTTTCCCGTCCGTTAACAAGAAGGCTGCTGGAGCTCTAGCGGGTGAGGCCTTAGCCTTGCAATTTGAACTTGATTTCTCCTTGATCGCATGCTTGGTTTCAAGCACAATGGGATTGGTGTGGTATCTTGATAGTGGCGCGTCTTTCCATATGATGAGAGACAAGGAGTTTTTTAGTGATCTGGAGGAGAAGGACCTCCAAATGCATATAGAGATGGGTGACAATGGTCGATACAGTGTGACTGACATTGGGACCATGATGCAGCCCAAGGCTGTAAAACCCGCATTCTCACCTTCAAAACAAAATACTTGTTTTATAAACCTCAAACAGAGATAGCCTTCATAAGCGGAAGCTTATCTTTCAAATAATGGTTAAAACCATATTCTAAAACCCACTTCATGAATATTCGAATCAATATTCGACTTTGAATAAAAAAACCCAAAGTATCATCACATATGTAATGACCCGCATTTTACCAACTCACATTTAACCAATGCTTAAATGTGCTCACCAATCCGAGTATCAATAAACATTACAATCTATTCGGCCCACATCATATTCCATACTTTGGTTAAAATTACCCAAAGGTGCCAACAATAACAATATAACTTTCGACCCCACAGCATAACATTTCATATTATATATTCGAGCCCACACAACATATATTAAACCCAAAAGATAAATCTTTGGCCACACTCATTTCATACCAAAGTTCAACTTTGGTTAAACATAAACCAACGCACCAACATATATTAATGTTCTGGCCCCACAACTTTAATAACTTACCTCCATTAACCTCCACGCAACTTTGAGTGCAAATGTCGTCCGATCATTTTATCAGAGCATCCAACGGATATTGCGTTAAATTAACTCTAGAGCTTTATCACTCCAACACAACGCGAAATCGGTTGTATTAGAATTCCACCAATGCTACGTGTCACTCATTTAGGTGTATCGCGTTCAATTTCAATAAAACCGTTTACCATCCTTGAGTCATGCGAAAACCATTTGTGGTTTTTCAAAAGCCACCTCTGCATTAATTACTCATGGTTTTGCTACGCTGTTGACTCCTAATTCCGCTTCCAATTCTCAACACTATCACGTGTTTCTGCCTTCTCTTCAGACCTGCATTATTCGCTTGTTATTCCACTGTGTTCCAGCTCAAGGTTTCAAACAAGCCAGGGTTCCATATAATATCCAAAACCCTCTATACATTCATTCCACGCATGGGTTATTCTCTATTTTTCATTGTCTGTGGGTTTATAATCATCTTTATAAATACAATAAACCCTCAATTGTGACTTCAAACCCTGATGTTGCTGCACTATGTATTCACCACAGAACGCCTAATTTCTCCTTGAAGTGCATTGTATGATAACAACTCCAATTTCAAAATACATACAGGAAAATTGTATACCTCAAATTGAAATACAACTCCTTTAATAGCATTGATCCATTCTGTGATCGATGCTAATTTCCCAACGTACTCAATCACACAGAATTCAAATAATGAATATTTGCCCTCAAACCATACAGTCAACAATCCTGTAGTTTCATCTGCACACCATATAACTTTAGAAATGAAACATGAAATCAGAAATGAGTTCTCTGTATTAACACACAGTAATTACATAGGAAATTCTTCCTCTCTGGCCTGATATTAAATCAATGGCCTTCTTCCTCTATAGCCCATAGGCTTCAATTCAACTCTACCTCTCTACCTCTGTTCTACCTTGAAATCTATCTATTTTCTACTGCTTTTTATGCCTTTGAGGCTTACATTTTATACAAAAGGTTCTGAAACTATTTTTTTGGTTTCAGTTCCTCCATCCTCTCAAAAAAATCCTAAAATCACTATTTAATCCTTAAGGATCCTCTTTCATCCAAAAAATAATGAAACAAATTCTAATTTAGGATTTATAATTAATTCATAAATCTCTCAATCTCTATACACTCTCAACTAGCCTAATTCTCATATGTTCTCCAACATTCGAGAACATTTACAAAATTCCTCACAATATTTAATTAATTCTCATTAAAATCAATCAATTCATTACATAAGAAACCAACTCCCTTGAAAACCCAAAACCCCTAAGTCTATTAAAATGCAAGGAATTTTCTTGAGCCTAATGCCCCTGCATCAGACTCCCAAGGTCAAAAATAATCATGATCTCTCGATCATGTGCTTTTAATATTTGCCTCCTGGATCCCATACTTTCTTTTGCTGCTGTCCATAAGCTGCATTATTCTTCAATTGCACTTTTCCAGGCTTCCATATCTTATTCTGCATCTTGCCACTAGCTATGCTTTCACATTATTTTTTTGTTTTTCCTTTGCTGTAATTTCTTCGCTTTTTTGATGTTGTCTTTTTCCGAGACACCTTCATCATCAATCTTCTTATGTTTTCAATCTCTATATCCAGTTTATCTTATGTATAGAAATTACTCTGCCTTTTGTTGCTGCTTTCAATTTATGTTGCTTTTGTTGCTGTAGATGCTGTTGTTGTTGCTACCTCCCAAACTTCTTGAATATGTCTTAAGATATCTCCCTCTGTAACATTCTTCTTCTGCTTATCACCAGCGAATTCACTTTTAAAAAATGAATTATCATTTAATCCTTTAACTGCAGTAACATATTCATTCATTCTTCTTTGTATACTAGTAATTATAATTAATTTTGACAAACTAGTATCTACTCCTATTTCTTCCACTACTTTAGGCATTTTCACTTCAGTGTCTGCAATTCCTTTCTCTTGTTCAAATGTTTCCAGCAAACATATCAACCATTCCCTTTATACTTGTTTTATCTCAACCACATCATCAATATGCTGCAATTTAGCTTCAGCATATCCTTCTTCTTCTTCTTCGACAATCTTCAGTAATTTTCCATCACCTCCTTGATTGATTCTGGCAATCAATTCGACTTCTTCAAAATTTTTATCTTCATCCTTTATTAGAATAGAATTCTGATTCTCCATCACTGTGGCAGTTCTAAAATTTTGTCCTACAGTCTTCTCTTAGCCAATCAGACAAGCCAATTCCTCCCTGTCATCAACAGTAACAAGTTCTTTCATATGATACATGACTGTCTCATTTTCCTTGGAATCTATGAGTTCCTTATTCTGCAACAATTCATCTTCATTCAAGACAACTCCAAGAGATGGATTGTCTTCTGCAACACCTGTAAACACAATCAAATTTTCAATTTCAAAATTACAAGACCCAATGGTCTCATTTGATGATCTAGTCACCAAATCTTCTTTTTGCAATTCCAAGTCTCTTTCAGGACTCAGAAAATCTTCATTGCATTTCTTTCCAACTTCTAAAGTCAACTCCATTGTACCAATCACCATGATAGAATGATGATCCTTTACTATGCTTTCATCTAACATAGTTTCCTTTTCATTAAATTCTCTGAAATTTTTCATTTGTTGTCCTTCTTTGCCTGCATAATTAACACATGAATTATCAGTATTAAAAATACAAGGTTTCAATACCTCTTCCTCCTCTGGCAACATTTCAGTATGCTGCTTTGATTTTTCTTCCAAATCCTTTGTCAGCACATCAGTATGCTGATTTAAATTCTCCATGAGACTGTCAGCTAGTCTCTCCTTCTTATCATCTGTTTCATGAATGTCTTTCTGCTTTAGTTCACAATAATTAACTTCTTCAATTTGCTGATTTATTCTTACATCCTTATCCTCTGTTTCCTGACTGTCATTCATGACAATTTCTCTGTCTTTTACATTCAACAAATTATCCTAAGTGTAGATCTTCTTCTTTTCCAATTATCTTCTTTGAAGATCTAACTTTTTATATAACTCAACAATCTTAATTGGACTAGAACTTGGAAATTTCACTTGTTGTTGAACAATCATCAGATGGCCCTTCTTCCTCTGCTTCAATACTCTGTTGAATATTTCCTTTAGACTCCTCTATCTCCTTTTCTTTCTGAGATCTTGCTATCTCAACATTGATCTGAACAGATTTCAGCTTCAACTTCTTCTCCTTAACAAACTCTAAAGCTTGTTCATCATCCTGTGATGTACCTACAATCATACACAATTCATCAGTTTTAAAAACACAAGACTTTTCAGTCTCGTTTGCTTCTTCAAACATTTTTCCTTGAACATATTTGCATGTGGAATCCTCAAATTCCATCCTTGACTCAAAAAATTTGAGTTCTTCCTTCCATAAGGAAATCTCCTTCTGCGTCCACTTTATTTGTAATGGGTGCCAAATTACCTTCTTTCCCTTCAGTGGAAAGATACATCCTCCTTTCTAGTTTTCCTCTTCTTGTAGCCATTCCTTTAGTACCTCCATTTGTACTTTCATAACTGCAATTTGTCTTTCTTTATCCTTCATCTTATCTTTGTGGCATTCTTTAGAACCTATTCTCTGATCCTCCATGATCATCTTCTTCATGAGCTTATCACTCCCTATGAGTTGCACTAAGCCTCTGCAACAACAATTTCTCCCTATTGCCACTTACCTCACCAATCCCCTCTCTAGACTTGGTCTTTTGGCAAGCACTGGTTCTCTATCTCTGGAACCTCTTGAGCACTCCCTTCTACTCTCTCTAGGCTTATATCCTCAACTCACCTTCTTTTGAGAACACTTCAGCTGTCCTCCCTATCCAACCTTTAGCTAGAATATTAGGTTCACTGCCATCATCATCAAAATCTTTGTCTTCATCTTGTCTGCAACCATAATTCAGCAATCAAAATTTTCAAACCAGATTAAAATTATCTCACCTTCAAGATCTCTGCATGATCTTGTTCTCTTCATTCATTTCTGCAAATGTTTGTTCACTTCAATTCTGTGTATCTGCTGCTTATCAGATTTAGAATCTGATCTCCTCTTTCTTTTCCATCCACATGCATTCTGATTTAATTAAAAAAAATCTTTAACTTTCAAAAAGAGCGCTTCCAACTCTGATACCACTTGATGCAGCCCAAGGCTGCAAAACCCACATTCTCACCTTCAAAACAAAATACTTGTTTTATAAACCTCAAACAGAGATAGCCTTCATAAGCGGAAGCTTATCTTTCAAATAATGGTTAAAACCATATTATAAAACCCACTTCATGAATATTCGAATCAATATTCAACTTTGGATAAAAAAACCCAAAGTATCATCACATATGTATTGACCCACATTTAACCACCTCAAATTTAACCAATGCTTAAATGTGCTCACCAATCCGAGTATCAATGAAATTAAAATCTATTCGGCCCACATCATATTCCATACTTTGGTTAAAATTACCCAAAGGTGCCAACAATAACAATATAACTTTTAGCCCCACAACATAACATTTCATATTATATATTCGAGCCCACGCAACATATATTAAACCCAAAAGATAAATCTTCGGCCACACTCATTTCATACCAAAGTTCAACTTTGGTTAAACATAAACCAATGCACCAACATATATTAATGTTCTGGCCCCACAAATTTAATAAATTACCTCCATTAACCTCCACGCAACTTCGAGTGTGAATGCCATCCGATCATTTGGTCAGAGCATCCAACGGATATCGCGTTAAATTAACTCCAGAGCTTTATTGCTCCAACAGAACGTGAAATTGGTTTTATTGGAATTCCACCAATGCTACTTACCTCCTTTAGTAGACGTTGGTTTCCATTTTAATAAACGCTACCATCCTTTTGAGTTTACAAGTAAAACCATTTGTGTTTTTTCAGAAACCACCGCTCACACTATGGTTCTCGTCACAATGTCACAATTCTATTTTCCGCTTCCAATTCTCAACACTATCACGTGTTTTTGCCTTCTCTTCAGGCCTGCATCATTCATTTTCTATTCCACTTTGTTTCAACTCAAGGTTTTGAATAGGCTAGGGTTCCATCTAATCTCCAAAACCCTCTCTACATTCATTCCACGCATGGGTTATTCTCTATTTTTCATTATCTGTGGGTTTATAATCATCTTTATAAATACAATAAACCCTCAATTGTGACATCAAACCCCGATCTTGCTGCACCTTGTATTCACCACAGAATGCCTAATTTCTCCTTGAAGTGCTTTGTATTATAACAACTCCAATTTCAAAATACATACAGGTAAATTGTATACCTAAATTTGAAATCCAAGTAACTCCTTTAATAGCATCGATCCATTCTGTGGTCGATGCTAATTTCCCAACATACTCAATCACACAGAATTCAAATAATGGATATTTTCCCTCGACCCATACAGTCAACAATCCTATAATTTCATTTGCACACCATATAACTTTAGAAATGAAACATGAACTCAGAAATGAATTCTCTGTATTAACACACAGTAATTACATAGAAAATTCTTCCTCTCTGGCCTGCTATTCAATGAGTGGCCTTTTCCTATTCTTCCCTTAGGCTTACAATTCAAACCCTACCTCTCTAAATCCTCTACCTTGAATCTATTTCATTTTCTACTACTTTTTATGCCTTTGAGGCTTACATTGTATACAAAAGTGTAGTGTACCTAGGGTGGATAATATAGGGTATAGAGGGAGGTACCCAAGGGAATAATATGATGTAATAATATAAGAATGATAAATAAATGGGCCATAGTTAATAAATAAAGTGGTTAACCCACATTATGTAAGGGACCACATGTATCTAGGGAATACAGTTGTAATCCCATTGTATTGGATGTATGGTATTGAGAGACCCATGGTAACTACCCATGGTATTGCATGTATGAAACCTATATAGAGGCTAGAGACTCTCCATTGAGAGAGGTCAAGGATTATTGTATTGGCAAGCATATGGCTTGTGGAGTGATCTCCTTCCTTAAGGAGTGAATGTATGGCGTTGCCCTACCTCAAGGGTTTTGATATTAATGAAGATTAAAGTTTTATCTTCAATGGTGTTATTTCTTGGGCATATTTTCCATTTTTATAAATTTTCTTGTCAGATCTACTACAAGTGGTATCAGAGCATTTTCTTGGGTAGAATTTAGGAGATTTGTTTTTTCATTTTTTGTAGGAAATTTTTGGGCGGTGAGTTTGCAAAGAAGATCCAAAAAATTTGGTGCAAAATTTTCAGAAATAAATAGCATATCTGGATTCTTTGCACAAAAATACCCAATTAAAAAAATAAACGGTCAAATCAGAGTCCAGATGAGGGAGTTATCACTAATTTAAATTTGTTAAATCTCGCTTTGTGTTGATCCAAGTTAAACTGGCCTGCCAGGACTGTTGCAGCGCATATCTGTGTTTTCAAAGTACCTAGATCGGGATTTCAATCACATGAAAACATGCAAAATGACTATTCCATTTCTAAAAATAGGTTATATTAAGGATTCTAATTTATATTGACCAAGTAATGTCCATTTTAAATTTTTTCCTAAAGTAAGTGATTATCTTCAAAATCCTTATTTTGTTTTAGAGGTTCTCGCAAGATGAAGTTTACAGGAAAATATGATGGCCCTACCATTGAAGATTTTTTACAATATCACAAGGCTCAATACCGAAATTTTTGGATATGCTCCATAGGGCTTCATATGAAAGATGAGGCAAATAAATGGTGGACCTCACTTGACAGCTCAGTGAGGAAACTTCCTGAGAAAAAACTTGAAAAAGTACTTTTGGACAAGTGGTCTCAAGCCGGAAAGAAGGACAGTAAGAGCCATAAAGACTTATTTTCTACTAATATTTCCATATTATAGGTTCATGGAAGTATTTAGAAATAGAACATCATTGTGTCTATCATTCCTAATTGCAAGCATAATTGTATCAATGTGAATTTGGCTAAAAAATTGCAAGTTCTAGCAAAGCATATTGAAAACACACATGTCGATAATGAAGATGTTCAAATTTATAAAGATTTGAAGATTTATATGGATAAGTATGTGTTGCATTCTGATTTTTATGCTTCAGATATAGCTGTTGTGGATGTTGTTTTGGGACATCCTTGGATGGAATCCGTTGGTACTGTTAATTTTAATGTGCAAAAGAAATTCATGAAGCTCTGGTATAAAAAGAAGAAAATTACATTGCACGATATTTTCATTAGGAAACATGCAGAGATCGAGGAGGAAAAAGAAAAAATGTCTAATGACACAGACACATCAGATGATGAGCCTTTGATGTTAGACAGCCAAACATAGACATCAAAGAAAGTACCAGAAAAAGAACCAGACACCACTCCATCACCAATAATGGAGGAATTAAGGAAAGATATTACATCAGTTAAAGCTTCAACATATCACCACCCACATCACCCAGCAAGACAACAACCAGCAAGGTGGCAACGAATTAGCAACAAGGAAAAAAACCCCTGGACGACACATAGAGAGGTGCGATGATCCACTAACAACACATCAACAATGAGGAACCACTAGAACCCGCTTCCATCTCAAGCGAGCGAGGCACCGACTAGATCAAGTGTTCACCTTTCCCTTGGATGGCTAGATGCACATGAATGGTACCAGTGGAATACTCTTTTGAGTAGATTTTATTATTTGCGTTCTTCTCATGTTTCGGGGACGAAACATGTTTAAGGGGGGTGTAATGTAGTGTACCTAGAGGGGATAATATAGGGTACATAGGAAGGTACCCAAGGGAATAATATGATGTAATAATATAAGAATGATAAATAAATGGGCCATATTTAATAAATAAAGTGGTTAACCCACATTATGTAAGGGACCACATGTAGCTAGGGAATAAAGTGATAAGCCCATTGTATTAGATGTATGGTTGGGTATTGAGAGACCCATGGTAACTACCCATGGTATTGCATGTACGAAACCTATATAGAGGCTAAAGACTCTCCATTGAGAGATGTCAAGGATTATTGTATTTGGCAAGCATATGAGCCAGGAGTGATCTCCTTCCTTAAGGAGTGAATGTATGGTGTTGTCCTACCTCAAGGGTTTTGATATTAATGAAGATCTGAAGTTTTATCTTTAATGGTGTTATTTATTGGGAATATATTTCTATTTCTATACATTTTCTTGTCAGATATACTACAAAAAGGTTCTGAAACTATTTTTTTTGGTTTTAGTTCCTCCATCCTCTCAACAAAATCCTAAAATCACTACTTAATCCCTAAGGATCCTCTTTCATCCACAAAATAATGAAACAAATTCTAATTTAGGATTTATAATTAATTCCTAAATCTCTCAATCCCTATACACTCTCAACTAGCCTAATTCTCTCATGTTCTCCAACATTCGAGAACATTTACAAAATTCCTCACAATATTTAATTAATTCTCATTAAAATCACTCAATTCATTACATAAGAAACCAAATCCCTTGAAAACACAAAACCCCTAAGTCTATTAAAATACAAGGAATTTTCTTGAGCATAATGCCTTTGCATCAGATTCCCAAGGTCAAAAATAATCATGATCTCTCGATCATGTGCTTTCAATCTTTACCTCCTGGATCCCATACTTTGTTTTGCTGTTGTCCATAAGCTGCATTATTCTTCAATTTCACTTTTCCAGGCTTCCATATCTTATTCTGTATCTTGCCACTAGCTATGCTTTCACATTGTTTTTTTGTTTTTCCTTTGCTATAATTTCTTTGCTTTTTTGCTGCTGTCTTTTTCTGAGACACCTTCATCATCAATCTTCTTATGTTTTCAATATCTATATCCAGTTTATCTTCTGTCTGGAAATTACTCTGCCTTTTGTTGTTGCTTTCAATTTCTATTGATTTTGTTGCTTTTGTTGATGAAAATGTTGCATTTGTTGCTATAGATGCTGTTGTTTTTGCTACCTCCCAAACTTCTTGAATATCTCTTAAGATATCTCCCTCTGCAACATTCTTCTTCTACTTATCACCCGCAAATTCACTTTTAAAAAATAAATTATCATTTAATCCTTTAACTGCAGTAACATATTCATTCATTCTTCTTTGTATACTAGTAAGCATAATTAATTTTGACAAACTAGTATCTGCTCCTATCTCTTCCACAACTTCAGGCATTTTCACTTCAGTGTCTGCAATTCCTTTCTCTTGTTCAAATGTTTCCAGCAAACATTTCAGCCATTTCCTTTGTACTTGTTTTATCTCAACCACATCATCAATATGCTGCAATTCAGCTTCAACATATCCTTCTTCTTTTTCTTTGACAATCTTCAGTAATTGTCCATCACCTCCTTGATTGATTCTGGAAATGAATTCAACTTCTTCAAACTCTGTATCTTCATCCTTTATCAGAATAGAATTATGATTCTCCATCACTGTGGCAATTCTAAAAGTTTGTCCTACAATCTTCTCTTGGCCACTCAGACAAGCCAATTCCTCCATGTCATCAACAATAACAAGTTCTTTCATATGAGACATGATTGTCTCATTTTCCTTGGAATCTATGAGTTCCTTCTTCTGCAACAATTCCTCTTCATTCAAGACAACTCCAAGAGATGGATTTTTTTCTGCAACACCTGTAAACACAATCAAATTTTCAATTTAAAAATTACAAGACCCAATGGTCTCATTTGATGATCTAGTCACCAAATCTTCTTTTTGCAGTTCCAAGTCTCTTTCAGAACTCAGAAAATCTTCACTACCTTTCTTTCCAGCTTCTAAAGTCAACTCCACTGTACCAATCACCATGATAGAATGATGATCCTTTATTATGCTTTCATCTAACATAGTTTCCTTTTCATTAAATTCTCTGACATTTTTCATTTGTTGTCCTTCTTTGCCTGCATAATTAACACATGAATTATCAGTATTAAAAATACAAGGTTTCAATACCTCTTCCTCCTCTGGCAACATTTCAGTATGCTTATTTGAGTTTTCTTCCAAATCCTTTGTCAGCACATCAGTATGCTGATTTAAATTCTCCATGAGACTGTCAGCTAGTCTCTCCTTCTTATCATCTGTTTCATGAATGTCTCTCTGCTTTGGTTCACAATAATGAACTTCTTCAATTTGCTGATTTATTCTTACATCCTTATCCTCTGTTTCCTGACTTTGATTCATGAAAATTTCTCTGTCTTTTACATTCAAAAAATTATCCTGAGTGTAGATCCTCTGCTTTTCCAATTCTCTTCTTTGAAGATCTAACTTTTTATATAAATCAACAATTTTAATTGGAGTAGAATTTGGAAATTTCACACAACTTTCCATACCTTCACTTGTTGTTGACCAATCATCAGATGGCCCTTGTTCCTCTACTACAATACTCTGCTGAATATTTACTTTAGACTCCTCTGTCTCCTTTTCTATCTGAGATCTTGCTATCTCAGCATTGATCTGAACAGATTTCAAATTCAACTTCTTCTCCTTAACAAATGCTAAAGCTTGTTCATCATCCTGTGATGTACCTACAATCATACACAATTCATCAGTTTTAAAAACACAAGATTTTTCAGTCTCGTTTGCTTCTTCAAGCATTTCTCCTTGAACATATTTGCATGTGGAATCCTCAAATTCCATCCTTGACTCAAAAAATTTGAGTTCTTCCTTCCATAAGGCAATCTCCTTTTGCCTCCACTTTATTTTTAATGGTTTCCAAATTACCTTCTTTCCCTTCAGTGGAAAGATCCATCCTCCTTTCTGGTTTTCCTCTTCTTGTAGCCATTCCTTTAGTACCTCCATTTGTACTTTCATAACTGCAATTTCTCTTTCTCTATCCTTCATCTTATATCTGTGGCATTCTTTAGAACCTCTTCTCTAATCCTCCATGATAATCTTCTTCATGAGCTTCTCACTCACTATGAGTTGCACTAAGCCTCTGCAACAACAAGTTCTCCCTGCTACCACTTACCTCATAAATCCCCTCTCTGGACTTGGTCTTTTGGCAAGCACTGGTTCTCTATCTCTGGAACCTCTTGAGCACTCCCTTCTTCTCTCTCTAGGCTTATATCCTCAAATCACCTTCTCTTGAGAACACTTCAGCTATCCTCCCTATCCAACCTTTAGCTGGAATATTAGGTTCACTGCCATCATCATCAAAATCTTTGTCTTCATCTTGTCTGCAACCATAATTCAGAAATCACAATTTTCAAACCAGATTAAAATTATCTCACCTTCAAGATCTCTGCATGATCTTGTTCTCTTCATTCATTTATGCAAATGTCTGTTCACTTCAATTCTGTGTATCTGCTGCTTATCAGATTTAGAATCTAATCTTCTCTTTCTTTTCCCATCACACATGCATTATAATTTAATTAAAAAAAATCTTTAACTTTCAAAAAGAGCTCTTCCAGCTCTGATACCACTTGATGCAGCCCAAGGCTGCAAAACCCACATTCTCACCTTCAAAACAAAATAATTCTTTTAAAAACCTCAAACAGAGATAGCCTTCATAAGCGGAAGCTTATCTTTCAAATAATGGTTAAAACCATATTATAAAACTCACTTCATGAATATTCGAATCAATATTCGACTTTGGATTAAAAAAACCCAAAGTATCATCACATATGTAATGATCCACATTTTACCAACTCACATTTAACCAATGCTTAAATGTGCTCACAAATCCGAGTATCAATAAAAATTAAAATATATTCAGACCACATCATATTCCATACTTTGGTTAAAATTACCCAAAGGTGCCAACAATAAAAATATAACTTTCGGCCCCACATCATAACATTTCATATTATATATTTGATCCCACGCACCATATATTAAACCCAAAAGATAAATCTTCGGCCACACTCATTTCATACCAAAGTTCAACTGTGGTTAAACATAAACCAATTCACCAACATATATTAATGTTCTGGCCCCACAGCTTTAATAACTAACCTCCGTTAACCTCCACGCAACTTCAAGTGCGAATGCCGTCTGATCATTTGATCAGAGCCTCCAACGGATATCGCGTTAAATTAACTACAGAGCTTTATCGCTCCAACACAACGTGAAATCGGTTGTATTGGAATTCCACCAATGCTACGTGTTGCCCATTTAGGTGTATCGCGTTCAATTTCAATAAAACCGCTTACCATCCTTGGGTCACGTGAAAACCATTTGTGGTTTTTCAAAAACCACCTCCGCATTCATTACTCATGGTTCCGCTGCGTCGTTGACTCCTAATTCCGCTTCCAATTCTCAACACTATCACGTGTTTTTGCCTTTTCTTTAGACCTGCATCATTCGCTTGTTATTCCATTGTGTTCCAACTCAAGGTTTTGAACAAGCCAGGGTTCCATCTAATCTCCAAAACCCTCTCTACATTTATTCCACGCATGGGTTATTCTCTATTTTTCATTGTCTAGGGGTTTATAATCATCTTTATAAATACAATAAACCCTCAATTGTGACTTCAAACCCCGATCTTGCTGCACTGTGTATTCACCACAGAACGCCTAATTTCTCCTTGAAGTGCTTTGTATGATAACAACTCCAATTTCAAAATACATACAGGTAAACTGTATACCTCAATTTGAAATCCAAGTAATTCCTTTAATAGCATCGATCCATTCTGTGATCGATGCTAATTTCCCAACGTACTCAATCACAAAGAATTCAAATAATGAGTATTTGCCCTCAAACCATACAGTCAACAATCCTATAATTTCATCTGCAAAGCATATAACTTCCCAAGGGTACTCTTGCGCAGTCAGATCAGTGCAAGGGATGTACTATGGGTAACTTTGTGAAGACCACCTTTCATGAGAAGGAGAACCATGCTTCGGTGATCTTGGAGAGAATTCATACAGACATGTGTGGACCTTTCTCAGTTGCTTCAACAACAAAACACAAGTATTATTTTATATTTTTTGATGAATATTCTCGTAGAAGCTCGATGTTCTTCATGCAGAAGAAGAGAAAAAAATTCTCAAAGTTCTGTGATTTTAAAGCGTTGGTGGAGAAGGAGTCGGGGAAGCAAGTGGAGGCTCTACGGAGCGATAATGGCAGTGCATATATCTCGGGAGAATTCAAAGACTTCTGTAGCAAAGAAGGAATTTGAAGATAACTCATAGCACCTCATAGCCCATAACATAATGGGGTCGTGGAGAGGAAGAACAGAACGATCGTGGGTGTTGCACGAGCTATGCTGCATGACCAGGGCCTACCGATGCACTTGTGGGTGGAAGCATGCAACACTGCAGTTTATGTGCAAAACTGTTGTCCTCATAGAGTACTTGGCATGAGTACACCTGAAGAAGCTTTTACTGGTAAGAAGCCTGATATTTCTCATTTGAATATTTTTGGCTCCTCTGTTTACATTCATGTGACAAAGGATGCCAGGCAGAAGCTGGAGCAGACTGCAGAAGTTTGGATATTTGTGGGGTACACAGAAACACCCCATAATTATCATGTGTATTTTCCAGACAGTCGGATGACTGTGGTGCGACGGGATATAAAATTCAATGACGTGAAAGCCATGAAGTTGTCGCTTGAGAGGGAGCTACACTTGCATGCAGAGGAGGAACTTCTTGTTCCCAAAGATGAGCCTCTAGATGTGGATCAGCCACAGGAGGAGATTCATGGAGTGGAGGAGTCCACTCATGCAGAACCAAACATCATACAAGGTAGAAAGCGTACCACAGAAGCTTGATGCGACATAGAATGTAGGAGTCCATACATCACAAAGTACGGACGGAAAGACGGTCCACCGAGTACATTTCCCCGGATACATGGCTCTTATGAGAAAGTGTGTCGTGATGAAGGCATCTTCTTTGAATAGGGTGCGAGGGGGCCACATGGGTAGATGCCATGGTGGAGGAGTATGACTCCATTGTCAGAAATAGTGCTTGGGAGATTGTTCCAAGGCCAGTGGGAAAATCATTTGTAGGATCAAGATGGATCTACAAGGTAAAGCAAGCTTCTGATGGGAGTGTCGAGAAGTGTAAGGCAAGATTTGTTGCCCGGGGCTTCTCACGGATCGAGGGGATTGACTATGAAGAAACCTTTGCACTAGTCGCATGGTATTATTCCATACGGACCATCCTTTCTCTCTCAGCGCAGATGGTTTGGCACATTCATTAGATGGATTTGAAGACTGCATTCCTTAATGGGATCATTGAGGAAGAGGTGTACATTGAGAAGCCTGAAGGATTTGAGATCTTCAATAGCGATTCGCATGTGTGCAGGCTCAAAAGAGCGATGTATGGGCTAAAACAAGCACCTCGTGCTTGGTACACACGGATCGAAAACTATTTCACTGGACTTGGCTTCACCAAGAGTGAGGCGGATGCAAACCTATACCAAATTGTGGTGGAGGGTAAGCTTTTAATCATTGTTCTTTATGTTGATGATTTAATACTAACGGGTGATGAGCAGTTGATACACTCATGCAAGGCGGATCTTGCAAAGGAGTTTGAGATGAAGGATTTGGGCCTCCTTCATTATTTCCTTGGATTGGAAATATGGCAGCGGGAAGGTGAATTGTTTGTGTCTCAAGGCAAGTATGCCCGGGAGATACTGGAGAATTTTCACATCCAAGGATGCAAGCCTATTGACACTCCTCTTCCAGGAAATTGAAGGAAAGAGGACGCTGCATCGGTAGAGGTAGTGGATTCCACTGTTTATCGATAGTTGGTGGGTTTGCTTATGTATTTAGTTAATACAAGACCAGATATATGCTATGCGGTGAACCAACTTTCACAAGCGATGGTTAAGCCTACCAAGATCTTTTGGAAGGAAAGCAAGAATGTCCTGAGGTATCTCATGGGAACATATGAGTATGGCTTATGGTATAGACAGACAGATGAGGTGAAGCTGCATGGCTTCACTAATGCAGATTGGGCAGACAACCCAACATACAGAAAGAGCACATCAGGAGGGGTTTTCAGTATCAGATCTACAGCAGTTTCTTGATATAGTAGGAAACAAATATTCATGGCACTCAGATCGACAGAAGCAGAATACATGGCAGCAAGTCAAGCTGCATGTGATGCTATTTGGATGAGGAAGATCTTGGTCAGGTTGTTCGGTTCACATTTAGATCCTACAGTGATACATTGTGATAATTAGAGTTGCATTAAACTCTTGATTGATCATGTGTTTCAAGATAGATCTAAACATATTGATATCTGGTATCCTCATATCAGAGATTGTGTGCAGCAGAAGATCATGTTGCTTCAGTACATTCCTATGGAAGATCAGGATGCAGATATTCTGACGAAGGCACTCACTAGGAGAAAATTCGAATACCATAAAGGCAGGATCAGGGTGAAGGATAATCCCTATCTTGTTGAGAGGGAGTGTTGAGATTCAAAAAGATGATAAGCTTAGTGATAATCAGTCACCTTCACTAAGTGGGCCTGCAAGCTATTTTTAGGTGCAAGTCTATTTTTAGACTATGTCTCTTTTTAGTCATGGTGATCATATTTTAGAAGTTGCAGGATGCTATTTGTGGATGGTTGGTCAAGTTGGAAAAATAGATGAAATTCTATTTTTAGAATATTGGGCGAAGTCTATTTATAGATCATCAATCTAAAAATAGATGCATGTCGGTTATTATTGGCTCTTAATAATAATCCGACAATAAACAACAACTTATTCTCTTGGAGCACTTTATTTCATTATACAGATTTAGAAAATCAGTGGGCTGAAGGAATTACGCAATTCCTAGGGTTTACTGGTGGTTCATGCATGGGGGACTCAATTAGAACTGAAGTGGAAAAGTTATGACAAAGTTGGAAGAGTAGTTCATGGAGTTGTTATTCAGTTTAACTCAATTATTGGAATTAAACTCAATTGAGCTAGTTGTATCTAGTCTAAATGAATGATACACTAGTGAGAGTGGAGTGAATTAATTAGTTAATTAATTCACAAATAATAACTCATTAATCAACTGAACAAATACAACAGTTAACTACAGTGCATGTCAGTTCCAGTGGAGACCCACTGGAGAGGTAAATGAAAGGGTGAGATGGACTATCTGTTGTGACTATAGTGATGCATTGATTGCATCACACACACATTAGAGTTTCCAATGAGGATTGTGTAGTCAAGGCAAGGGTAATTCGAATTCATTCAGAGCTATTCTTCAATAGGGATTGCACAGTGGAGGCAGGCTATCAGGTGGTAGAAATCAGTGCATGGATTTGCAGATTTCTTCTTGTTAGTGTGTGACGATTGATTGTACTGAGAGCCTGATGTACTAAGCTTTGTATGAGATTGTTACATGATCTCCATGATACATATCATATGATAGTTTGGGTTTTCAGCTTCAGGCTTTCCCGTTAAATAACTGTGTTATGTGCGATTGTTTTTATTGCTTCATGTGTTTGCAATTGAGTTTATAATTTCTACAAAAGATTAACAGTGGAAGGATTCTGTATTTAGCAAGAAGATAAATATTGTTAGATCAGGAGAATCTAGATATATAATGCATATGTTATATAATTTCTACAATATTCTCTAATTTTCATAATAGTATACATCAATCAATGATTTAGATTTATCTCCAAAGTAGTTATGTATTTTTTATCTTTTTAATTAAATAATTAATTAAAAAAATGTTATATGAACAAGTGTCATATGAAATGAGTTATGTTTATTTTGGGCATGTGGTATTGATAAGTTATAGTAATGACCTGTCATATTATAACAAAAATATTTACAAATTAAGAATATCCACGATAAAATACGCATAAATATATTTAATTAATTTTTAATATTAATTTAAAAGTAATTTTGTTATTTATCTATTTTTAATGTTTTTGAAAAAGAAGAATAATAATAATGATAATTTAATTTAAGATTATGGCTAAATTAGATTTTAAATTGATATTTGAGAATTTTTCATTTAAAGTTTATATATATATATATATATATATATATATATATATATATATATATATATAAATGAAAAAATATATAAACTTTATTTTTTTTAATTTATATTTATACTTTGTTAATATGAAATTGAGATATATAATTTCTCCAATCCACATACAAAACAAATATATATAAAATAAAAAATTCAATAATGTGAAAATTTTCCAAACTATAAATGTAGATCATATACTTAGTAGGTACTACTTCAAATCAAGAGTGATGAGTGCTTACTTATTGTTTCAAATTAGAAATGGGGAAAAGTTTACTTGCTCATTATTAAAGAGTTGTAAAGCATAATAACAAAATTATTAACAATGTTAAAATTCAAGTGATGGAAAAATTATCACATCAATTAAATAAATCACTTTTATTTAAACTAAATATTTCCATTTAAAAAAACATATTATAATTATTTTGTTTTTTTAATATGATTTTTAAAAAAAATTTATTTATAAAAAAAATCAAGTTAATCAAATTCACAGGAAGGATGGAGCCAACAAGAGCGACTTTGGCGTGGAGGAGGGCTCGAACTTTTGACCAGCGGGTAACCTAGCATCAAGGGTTCTTGGACTCCCTAGTTCTCTGCGTCCCACTTGACCCCCATTGCTTCCATTTGCTCAACGGGCGCTCTGACCTACACTGTCCAGTGTTCGCAATGCCAACAGATTCGACCTAGGATTAGCAGTTTCCCGGTCTCATCTAATGGCTTATGGTTTGACTATGGATGGGGTTATTGATAACGAAATCCTCGATTAATTGGAGGACCCTTACTCTTCTGTAGACATCTGGTCCCTATCCTCCTGTTTTTCTTTGGGTATGCACGTATCTCAGCCGATTATTTCCACTTTTCTGCCTGTTTCATCGCATTTTTTATCTCCCATTAACCCCACATCCACTTGCCCCATTTCGAGTTTCAATACCTTTCTGGTTCCTGAGCTCTCCATCGCTCCCCTGTCTTTCTCACTGCAGTTGATTTAGATCACATATGCTCGCCAAACCTTTGACCGCCTTCCCCATATACCCTCGCATCCCTTGCACAAACCCTCCCTCTGTGGTCCTCGAAACATTTAGGCTTGAACCCTCTATTTGCCTCCCCGCTTCATACCCTCCCACCTTTTGAACCTTACCCTTTTACTACTGGCCCTAATCAACCATCTAACCCTCTGGGGACGACTACATCATCTTTGACCCCTCGTACCACCCCGAATACTCCCTGTCCCCCCTTTGGTTGTTTCAATGTCAACCTTCCAGAGTTGAATCGTCCATCCTCCTCTCAAGCAGCCACAACCCTCGCTTCCTTGGTGGCCTCAGAACCACACTCCACCCATCCTCCCCCCCCCCCCCATGCACTTAGGTGAACTAAGTGTGTAAAATAATGCAACAGAGGCAACCAACTCACGCTCGGAGAGGGCATCCAGATGGATGACGTGCTGGGTATTGTGGAAAAGGTCTTGGTTGGAAGTGTCCGTGGCAGGAACTACAGTGCTAAAAGACTCAGGAAATGGGTCACAGAAATCTGGGGTAGCTCACTGCAAGAGCTCCCAACTGTATACACCCTTACTAAGGGATGGTTTTCCCTCCAGTTTACCTCAAAGGATCCCAAAAATTGGGTCTTGTCGTAGTTTTTTCATATGGAGCTCACTCCTGTTCTACTCAAGAGATGGAGCCCTTAATTTGATCTTGATTGCGAGAAGCTTGGGGCTAGTCCCATCTGGTTTTGACTACCTTATCTCCCATTACATATTCAGAAAGAGGATATACTTACCAGCATCAGGAACATTCTGGGGACCTATCTGGACCACGACCGCTCTTACATTGAGACTAGGAAGATGACATTTTCCCACATACTTGTTCCTTTGGATACCCATGAGGGACTGGAAGAGACTTTTAAGATTCATTGGAGGAACACGACGCATGATAAGATCCTAGACTATGAAGGAGTACCTTTCAGGTGTAGACATTTCCACAAGGTGGGTCAGGTTTACAAATATTTTCCATTGCTCAACACTACTTCTACAACCTCCCCATCAGTCGACAATCAGAACATAAGGGACTTGGTTACAATCTCTCTAAATAGATAGGCACAATTATCTTGCTTCCTCACGATGCCTCTGGATGCTCCATCCACGAAGACTGCCAAAGCATATGTGGCTTGTGTATCAACTAGGATCACTCAATCTATTACCGCGATTGAATATTTTGTGCACCCTCCAAGATCTGGTACATATACTCCTCCTCCTCTTACTTTTTCATCCTTTATGTCTATTCCTAAATTTCATAATTGTACTTCATCTCATCGGCCTGGTATTCATGTGTCATTTTTTGTCTTCTCTACTATCAAATCCCCTCAAGTTTTCTCTCCCACTCCCCCTACCATCACTCCCCCCATGCCTCCCCTCCCACTATGGAGGCAGATTCATCTGACACTACCTCCAGCCACTCCTACAACCTTCGTCCTCGAAACTCTGCTCCTGTTGGCCTAGGCTCCTCCCACAATCTATCTTTCATCCCTGATATACTTCCCAGAGGTCGACACTATAATATATTCAATCCCATCTTGCTGGCTGGCTTAGATGTCGCTATTGGTAAACAATTCTCCATATAAGGGGTCCTTAGAGCAAGACACATACTCGTACTGGTTTCTAAATGAAGGGCCTCTCTTTCAATTATAGGGGGTTGGCTAGCCCTGCAAAGATCCTTGCCCTCCGACGCCTTTATGAATATGTCATTGTGGACATTCTGCTCTTACAAGAGACCTTTGCATCTTTTGAGTCATCTATCAACACTCTCTCCTCCCTCTTTCCCTCCTGGACCTTTCATAATTTTTTATCAAGAATCAATAAAGTTTTTATTTAAGTGTGTATAAGGACCAAAAACCTCTTTCATAAAATTAAATCTATATGTTTTAGATTTTTTGGTTGAAATTTCAGTAAACAATTTTTTTGGTTAGAACTTGATTTTTTGTTGTATAAAATATATATTTGAAAACAATTCAGTGCTTTAAAAAAAAACCAAAAAGTAAAATATTTATACTAAATTAAAATCTATAATAAATTAATAATATCATAAATACTTTTGTAAATAGAATTTACAATGTTGTTTCCTATTTATAGTAACTGTGTATATACACGATTATATTTTTTTTTAAATGAGGTAGAGGGTATACACAAGGAGATATAAGGTCAAATATTGTGCAGCTAGATGCTTAATATTTATACGCAAGAAAAACCATAATCATAAATAACCTGTAATCATAAAAGGTATTGTACGTTCCCATAGGAGCATCTATGGAAAAGTAATATTGTAAAGTCATCAGATGCGTCATGTCTCCCACAATACTAAAAATAAAGGGGAGTGAGAGTAAAGGGGACATCAAGAGTTATAGAAATCAAGGGTCTGAGGGTCAAGAAGTGAGGATTATCCCTGCTCTGCATCTGCGTCTTGAAGGCGATCTGCTTTCATCATGAATAAAATCCTTCAATCTGTAATTGAGTCATAGAAAGTCTAAATTTTGAGAACCCTATGCATCAAGAGCTGTGAGCCTGGTGAGAACCTAAAGTGTCCAGAATTTCTTAGGGAAGAGTATTTTGGTTTGAGTTCTCTAGTTCATAGACAAAGTCTACAAAGGTTTAGGAATCCTTAGGTTTCTAGCTTGTTCTAAGTTTTGATAAATTCCCTAGCAGCCAACCTATGATAGAAACTAGGACTCTATGATTGTAATATCCAACTATTGTGCAAATTTATTAAAGGAGGAATATTTTGTCTTATTTCTGGTTGTGTTATATCTCTGTGTTATATCTTTTGAATGAGTGAAGTTCATCTGAGTTTCATCAGAAGTTCGCTTAGGATCCTATAATGCCATATAAGCTCATGAAGGCAGAAGGATGTAGTGTGAGAGCATGTTGAGCATTGCACCAGTTTAAAGTTTCATGTACGAGTTCATGTAAGAGTTCATGTAACTCGGTCAGATAAGATGCAAGCTTCATTCTTGTTAATTTCTGAACATGTTCTATGCCATTTCAGATTAGGGCACAATACTGAAGAAGATAGAACATACTAAACAATCGATAGAAGACAAGCCAAAACAGAGATGAGAAATGGTGGCGTTACGGCGATCAACAGGATGCTTCAACCAACAAAGTCTCCAATAGGTCATTCAGCCAAGCGTGTCACACATATATCCCAGAACAACCCAAACAAAGAACAGTCCATATATATCACAGCTCCAATGCTATCCTGAGAGAGAGAATTCCTCCACCAAAATGTGTATCAAATGAATTCTAAGTCTCTCCAATATATAGGAATCTTTTGGGGGTGTGTGACACGTCCTTTAAGACATTTAAGTCTATATTTTATTCCAAGCCGACCTAGCACATAAGTGGAATAAATTCAAAGTACATGTTCTGCTCATCCGATCGAGATGATCTTTAGATCAATATTACACCTCTCCGAAAGAGGAATCCAATAAAAATATTGGGATCGTCATCTGAGCAGCACAACCCAGAGTTTGGACCTAGTTTTCCAATTTTAACACTCCCTCTCAACTAGGGAGAACTCTGTCCACTAGTGCAATTCAAACATCGTGCGTCATCCTGTCGTAACTTGCTTTACTGGCCTCTTTATTTCAGAACAAAAGTGGGTCAGTCACAAAGACATCATTCCCAGCTGACAGATTCAGCCCAGAGGTCAAAACCTCTATCGGACTCACAAAGAGTCTCCAACCAACCCGAATTTGGTTCATCTGACCCGAAGTCAGGCAGAGGTCCGAGACCTCACAAGACTTGATCCCAGATCAAGTGGTTGGACCGTGCCATCCTAGATAGAGAGTACGACAAATTCTGATGCGTTCATCAGTCTTTGCTACTAGTCTCTAGCCTTTCCCATCTCATTGGCCAAATGAGAGGTACTTCCCATGAGCCCTGAACTCAATGGGTAGGATGCATACAGGGCATAGATAATGAGAGGTGAACCAACTCAATAATCACAACGGTGGGGTCCAAGCACACCAACAAGGTTCGGCAAGCCTAGCCTTGTGGTTGCTCATAGCTCCGAGAAGCTGTCCCCAAAGCCCCCCAGAGCTCCCAGAGCTCATCGTCCAACAGGACCCTCAGAATAGGGTCATTCCATGATACCAAGATTCTCACGGAAGGTTAGGAACATGACCTTCCCCAAGGGTATTGTGAGAATATCCATGACCTGCTCATCAGTTCCTATATGATCGAGCCTTACGGCGCCTCGCTGTACCATATCCCAGATAAAGTGGTACCAGCCATCAACATGCTTGGATCAATCGTGGAACCTGGGATTCTATGACAAATGAATCCCCCTCTGGTTATCACAAGGATAACGGTGGCATCTAGCACATGCTTGAACAGCTCACAGAAGAGCTTTCGCAACAAAGTGACTTCACAATAGGCCATACATGTTACAATGTATTCGGCCTCAGCGGTGCTCAAGGCTACCGACTTTAGATTCCTGCCCGAAGCAGATCTACATGTGAAGTAGCATCCAGATGTGCTCTTGCGATCCACCACACTGCCAGCCCAATCGGCATCAGTATATCCATGGAGTGTCATACTCCCTACAGTGTATCTCAGCCCATGGTCTATCGTGCCTCAGAGATATCTCAAGAGTTTCTTGGCACCAACCCAGTGAATGTTATGATCAACCATGTGTTGACTCAAAGTGTTCACTGCACAACATACGTCCGACCAGGTGTTCATTAAGAACATTAGGGTCCCTATGAGTTGACGATACTTAGTAGGACGGGCCCAGCAACGCTGCTACTCAACTTCTTGAAGTTGAGTTCCATGGACTTACAGTCCATCATACCCGAAACTTCATAATGTATTTTCCTTGAGAAAGGAAAATCTCGCTAGGTCTCTACTAGACCTTCAGGCCTAGACATTCGTCCTAGGTCCTTCATCTCGAACTCAACAACGAGCTCCCTCTTGCACTGATGAATGAGAGGGTCAGCACCTGTTAGGAAGAGGTCATCCACATACAGCACCAGAGTGAGAGGCTTCTTTCTATTAACCTTGCAGTGAAGGTTCAGATCAGCAATACTACGAGTGAAGCGCAGCTTCATCAAGTAGCTATCTATCCTCTCGTACCAAGCTCAGGGTGCTTGTTTCAGCCCATAGAGGGCTTTCTTCAACTTGCAGACATGGGTGTCCCGATCCTGGACTTTCAACCCCAGAGGTTGCTCCACATATATCTCTTCCTTTATCACACCATGCAGAAAAATGCGGTCTTCACATCATCTGATGAAGACTCCATCCTTACGTAGCAGCAAGGGCTATAATAGATCGAATGGTGGTATATCGGGCCATGGGTGAAAATATGTCATCATAGTCTATACCTTCCTCACAGGCAACGAATCTTGCCTTGAACTTTTCAACACTTCCATCAGATCCATGCTTGATCTTAGGTGACAACTGCTTTGTCCTATGGTATTGGAACCACATCCCAGACGTCATTCTTCATAATGGACTCATACTCTTTGTGCATAGCATCCTTCTAGACTTGATGCTTTACGTCTTCCTCAAAGGATCCAAAGTCAGATTGTACAATAGTACTCATGGCTGCTAGATACCCCTGGTATTTATATGGCTTCTTGGATTTCTTCCAGAATTTCCCCCTCTGAAGCCATATGTCTTTGAGCCATGAGGATTCAACAATGATATTTGCTCCGGAGCATATACAGATGTATCTCCCTCTTAATGTCAACTTCTCTCTCGAGAGAAGACATCTATTTTAAATGAGGGCATCCCAGACACCAACTTCAAAAGGGGTCTTATTCTCCCACAGTCAAATCCATCCAAACAAGCTTTGCTAATCATGGTTCAAGACTCCAGCAACGTGGCTGAAGGCTGCAAAAAAAAATTCCCAGTTCACACTTCAAGTTGATACTATCACAAGCTTATTGTTATTATGAATCTCGTAGACATGGGTGTCTGTCTATGTCACTGTCATAATGACAGTGACATAGACTCACAGATTTAGCTCCTCAAAATGGCGGTTACAGAGATACGTTCTGAACTTGCATCACTGTTTTCTTCATCATTAATAGTACTGAAGATTTCAAGCTTACAGCAATTACCTGAAGTTTTGTGGAGATTTGTTGTAGCTTCCTCTAAGACTTTCTTTACTGAACTAGGGATCCAACCTGCCTTTTATTCTGCACTTGAGATGTTCATCTACAACATCTGTCATTGCATTTTTCTTCCAGGTCTGCCCATTTGTAGTGAATGGTTGACTGATCTAAGGCTCCAAGGCTTCAGATCTCAGTTCTACAATTTGTCATCTGGTCAAGACACTTCCTAGGGTCACTACCACTAGGTTGATTTCAAATATGTGCTAGTTTACAACCATTTTCACAAGTCAATTGTGCCAGTATCATAATACTGTCAGATGGGGCACTTCACTGCTCCTTAATGTAGAGATCTTAAAGACTCTGTCAAGTACATCAAAACAATTTCTTTGTCTTCATTTGAGATCCAGTCTATGCCACGTGCACAGATCTGGGAATTATTGTGATTTGTCTGCATCTAACTTTAGCTTGTATCTATGGTTGCCTCAGACGTGTAGCCAACCCATGATTAGTGAGTACACAGTCAAAAACATATGTGATAACCACCTGCAATCTTGTGAAAGATCCAACAAGAAAGACACGGTGACCTCCATGTGTCCAAACAAAGGGTGTGGGTACCAAAACTTGCATAAAAGTCAAATGTCCAGCAGACAGATACCTCAATGCTATCTTGAACCTGTTAGCATTCTGTGAAATTTCACCAGAAACCACTTCTCAAAGTGGACCCAGTTAGCCTGTGCTTTCCTTGATGGCTCTACATGCTGGCAGAGAACCCAACTGTGGCAAGAGCCACTCCATGGGGTCCAGCCGACCCTTCTTCTGTAGCTCGGGGACAACAGCAATCCTCACATAGAAATATGAGGGCATTTCCCATGGGAAATCAATGTATGTTCTCTATTAGATTTTAAACAGAAACCGCCAATCATAGATCTTGCAGGTATCTTTTATGCAACATATATCATGGGAATTGAAAGAAATGCAGTCATGGTTGACAGAACTCGGGTAGTATGTTTTGCGAGACTGCACCTTCCCCAGTTGATATTCACCTCATACACTGTTCGCGCTAAAACTCTTCATCCTGTGCTTTGACAGCATAGACTCACTTCAGAGTTCGAGAAGCAGTGCCGGGCCATTGGATCATTGATACTGTGGACTGATCGTAACAATCTATGTTACATCATGGTGAAAGATTCCGGGTAGGCAACATCGTCAGGATATTTCGACACATACCTGTGCATTACGAAAATAGTTGTGTCCGGATTTCCATGAGATCCCTGTTTCAGCATGGAGGGCTCCACTATCACTCCGAGAGTCAAAACGCTTTGACTTATGATGGTTTTATCCAAAGGGACTGATAACAATCATACAACATTGACTTGCGACTGATTTTGATCCGGAGCCCGACCGCTAACAACCTACACAACTTTGTTTGCAATTCGTTTCCTCCATAGGCCAACTGCTTGCACGTCTGTCTCGAGAAACTACAGCCAGCGACAGTCACGTATATTTTTATAGGGGTTTCTACAATGAATTTACCATCACAGACATTTAGAAAAAAACTTGCTTCAGATGTCGTGGAAATTTGACAGATTTAATCCCGCATCGTGAACCTCCTTACGCCGACCGAAATTTCTTCAACATCTGTCATTACGACGGTGCCAAGAAACCATCCACGGTGATATTTTATGGTGGAGATGCACATTAATTGGAATCCTCTTGAAACTAAAACCAAAAATTTGAGTGCGTAGAGTCTTTCAATGGCCAAGAACGGAGCAACTAGAGGATTATTTAACAAGAAATGAAAGGATCCATTTCCCCGAGGGCCTTCAATTTCGATAATACGACCTTTATAAACGTAATCACGGTGGACAGGTGGCCCTTCAATACAATGCGGCCTTTTAATTCTTTGCTCAAAATATTCGGCCCGATGCTGCGGCACCTTCTTATTCAGGTGTCATGCAATCAATAAAAAAAAATGTGATCCCATTATCAAATTGACTTCACAGGTCCGAAATCTGTAAGGTCTTCTTTCACATTGACCTCGGCCTCACTTCCTGCACTTGGATACCCAGGAAAGACTTTAAACAATCCTAGATCCTTCACGCTGCCCAGAATTTTGGAGACTAGGTAATGCGGCTTACCTCAGCAGGATTTCTCACTCTGGTTTAGCCTTTAAACTACCTTCATATAACAGCGTTTAATATATTAGTTTCTCGGCCAATTAATCCAGCAATCTTGGATCTGTTTTTCCCCTGAAGCAGTCCTTCATCCTAGACGGCATGCCCTACAGAAATTTGGTCTTTCTCCACGCTGTCTTAAGGTGGACTCTTGAGCCTTCCCTTGCCAGATCTGTCTTGGCCCATAAACATGCCTCAACAATGAGTTGTCACCTACAGCTTTTTCAACGCTAATTAGGGCAGACTTGCTCAAGCTAATTCAAGCCTTCTTCCACGCTAACTATAGTAGACTTGCTCACGCTGATTCAAGCCTAGGGCATTGTCTTCAACCTCCCTCTGATACCATGTTAATTTCTGAACATGTTCTATGCCATTTCATATTAGGGCACAATACTGAAGAAGATAGAACATACTAAATGATCGATAGAATACAAGCCAAAACAGAGATGAGAAATGGTGGCGTTACGACGATCAACAGGATGCTTCAACCAGCAAAGTCTCCAATAGGTCATTTAGCCAAGCGTGTCACACATAACCCCAGAACAACCCAAACAAAGAACAATCCATATATATATCACAGCTCCAATGCTACCCAGAGAGAGAGAAGTCCTCCACACCAAAGTGTGTCAAATGAACTCTAAGTCTCTCCAATATATAGGAATCTTTGGGGGTGTGTGACACGTCCTTTAAGACATTTAAGTCTATATTTTATTCCAGGCCAACCTAGCACATAAGTGGAATAAATTCAAAGTACATGTTCTGCTCATCCGATCGAGATGATCTTTAGATCAATCTTACACCTCTCCGAAAGAGGAATCCAATAAAAATATTGGGATCGTCATCTGAGCAGCACAACCCGGAGTTTGGACCCAGTTGTCCAATTTTAACAATTCTCCACTGGAGGAAGCTTCTGCGACCGTCACAGTCCAAATTGGTATCAGAGCCAACAACTTCTAGTTCTTTGGGTAATTATGAAACTTCTTCTCTATCGGAAAAAAAAGTTTTACGTAGATCCATATATTTATACGAAGTGAAATAAAATGAACAAAAGGTTGAAAATATTAACATGTAAAGTGTCTTTAATAATATCCTCATCCTTGATAAATTCAACTGAATTAGACATCATAGAAAACCAACCCTCCTCATGTTGGAAACTCCCTTCAATTAGTCCTTCTGAGCTTTACTCTAATCTATCCATGTTTCACCTAAAAGACCATTACCAGTGTCTCTGTAAAATAATGTGTTAGTCAAATTCAAGAAAATACAAAGGCCATTCAAATTATTCCTTTGTTATATCCCAAAGAGCTACAAAAATAATCTCACAAACATAAGACATCATATGTCCATCTTAGATGTATAAGGGTTGGTATTTCTACCCTAACCCATAGAGGATTGAATACATTCATTTTAGAAACAATCATAGATCTCACACATAATAAATACATTGACTCCCTGCTTGGTGGGATTGTTTCTCCCCTATCCAATGGTCTAGTATGGTTTGATTTTTATCCTAACTTTTCTGTGTATATCTTGTTGAGAATTTGGAGGGCTAGAGATTAATACAAATTCCCTTCTTGATAATTAATTGTGAACTTGCTTGAGTTACTTATGTCTTTCTTTCTTTAGCTTAGTTAGTCTTTCATCAAGTCAATTATCATAAATGCATGAGACACAAAATTAGGCTCCTAGAGCGAGGGAAAAACCTCTCCCTCTTGGAGAGGAAAACCCGCAACGAATTATTCTTATAGATCTTCAAATGACAAGTACCATGACCCAAACTCAGACCCTAGACTTAGAAATGTCTCCAAGATCTTGTCACTGACTTTTCTTTTCTTCTTCAATGATCTGCTCGGTCACCAAGATTCTCTTACTGAAGTGTAGTTAGGAAGGTAAATCACAGATTTACCTTCCTTACTCGCATTCTCCTTTAAGAATTCTTTCTCATTATAGTCACCATCTTCACTGTACTGAATTGTATCCTTCGAAAAAACTGTCCTTAAACTTTATATACTTCAGGATATTTTTTTAACATGAAACAAAACTTATTGTTTAGGATGATCCGCACGGCATCACCGTCATATGTCTAGTAGGTAGTCTTGAAATTCTTCAAATTTCATGTTGAACAATCTCTCCAAAAATCTGCGTTGAAGCTTCCTTAAATAATTCGCAACTATCATTGTGTTTACCGCACTGTATATCATTGATTGTCCGCAATTTATGTCATCTATTTTCTGCATTGTATGACATATATTATCCGCACTATATATTATATATAACACGCACTTTATGTCATCTATTGTCCGCATTGTATGAAATATTTTATCCGCACTGTATATTATATATAACCCGCACTTTATATTTCAGAGATCACCGTTGAACGTTTGTTTCAGAGTTGACTGAATTACATTTGAATGCATTATGTTTTAGAGTTGATCGTATCATATTTTTTTTTGTCCCTTGAGAGATCCGCAATGTTACTTGGTGTTTAATCGCACTTCTTATTACTGGTATATTCTGCACTATATTTTTGAGAAAGCCTGCACCTCTTATTGCTAAGACCACCAAAAAACTTCTGCCTGAATGAGCTGCAGACCGAGTGTATTCATAGAGTACATGTTACATATTTTAAGCTGACCACACAACAAACATCTAGGCCGACATGAAGGCCGACTTCGTTGCTGACTATTAACCACCTTCATCATATATTTTTCAAGCATTTGAAAGGGAGTGTCTAGAGGGTTATTGGAGCCTGTCTTCAACGAAGTTCATGACAAGGTCTTGGTTACAATATTATTTACATACATGACTCTAATTATACTTATAAACATAAGACAAACCATAAATGGACATCAAGAAGAATTCCATTAAACCTAAGATAAAATCTTACTCATGAAACCCATGAAGTAATCATAGCCAATATACATTTTATTATATTTTTCTTCTTCTTTACATAAAATACATAATTACATAGTCAATATGAAGACTGACCTAGTTACGCTTTTCAACACTCCTCTTAACTAGGGAGGTATTCATACAGGTACATGGTTACTTTCAAATTGAAGAATCTCATAAGAAGAATCGGACTGGTAATCTCATTTGTATAGCATCATATCAACCATCATTGTCCTAGTGCAAGGCCTTGACTAACAACCCCATCTATCAACGAGACAATTGGCTACAATGTTGGCGAGACACATGACTTATAGACACCATCGTCATTGTCTCTCCAAGGTACATACTCCACCCGGGTGTTCCCAAAGTATGACCTTCTTGGACTATTCTTCTCTTGGTAGCTAGCCCTCAAAGAAAATCGGTCCCCAACTACTCTTATCTTGAATGCCCTAACACATTCTCAAAGAGTATCGAATGCCATATGATTACCCAATCCTCCATTCTATCTTTCTAGGTGAAGACCAGAATGTTGTGTCTATCTCTCCCTCTCAACCAGGGAGGACCTATTCCACAAGGGAATGTACTCATTCATGTATAAAGAATGTACCTGTTATCACCAAATTGATTTTGATAGGCTTCTCATCAATCAACTTAATGTAACTCTTTCAAATCACTTTTGGCTTAATATTAGCCTCTTCAATTTGAGAGGTATCTCTCAAGGTAATTTATAATTTTCAATTGAAATTCTAGCATATGGCTAACTCTATAACTATAACTTGATTCTGATTGATTGCAGGTTGGAGAATATTGTACTAAACTACTACTCTGTAATAGTTTTGAGTTTCAGTAATATACAGTGATATTTGCTTCTTTACCTGAGATTCGAAGGAGGTGTTCAATGTGTTTATGTTCTATATCTTTCATGTTCTAATATCTGCAGTTATTTTGATGTCTAATTACTTAGAACTCATTCAGTTATCATCGGACGCACCAAAATGTTATTGCCAAATTGATTCTGATAGGCTGCTCATCAATAAACTTAATGTAACTATTTCAAACCACTTTTGGCTGAAGATTAACCTCTTCAGTTTGAGAGGGCTCTCTCAAGGTAATTTATAATTTTCAATGGAAATTATAGCAGATGGCTAACTCTATTACTATAACTTGATTGTGATTGATTGTAGGTTGAAAATGTAAGAACTTGTTACCATTGGGATATGGGGTCAACATTAGTAAAATCAATGAGAATATTTATTCTTATGGAAACTGAGGCAAATGAAGGTTTTAATGAAATGTAGTACACACATACAACATAGGAAGAAAACAATAGTTTAACCTCTAAAGGAATTCAAAGCATGTCACCATGATTTCTGAGTAATTAAACATAAAACTAACTGTAGATATTAGAACATGAAAGATATAGAACACAAACACATTGAACACCTCCTTCGAATCTCAAGTAAAGAAGCAAATAGCATTGTATATTACTGAAACTGAAAACTATTACAGAGTAGTAGTTTAGTACAATATTCTCCAACCCTTTGATATTCAATTTTCTGTCTATAATAGATTTTATTTACATTACATAGGATTCTAAATCATCAAACCTTCAAACTGACTGCTAATCATAATTGACACATCTATAAAAAGACACCTATCCATTAAGAGTTAATTTCCTAATAAGACTCTAGTTATATTTATTACAACTACTAATTGAAGGAGTGCATAATTACATCAAAATTAGTTAGGCTACTCGAATGGAACTATCCATCATAAAAATAATAATTTCCCTCTCTGAAACAGAAAACAATCGACCCTTTTTTCCTGTGCTACATTGTTACTAATGTGCTGATGTAGTGGGGTAGTTTGGGACGTGGACCTCAATTCGTTGATATGCTGACAGACAAGCTGAGAGATGTGCAGGCATATCTGCTGTTGAACAGAGTGTTGAATGCTTTTGGCTGCCCGACTCGACCTTTCTATTGTTTTATTACCCAAAATCCTCTTGTTGTGTGAAAACCTTTTTATAAGCAAAATAACGTGAACAACCGATATACCAGACCTGAAACTTTTTAAATTTCAATTCTGAATCGCATCGCATCCGCGCGCTTCGCAACCTTTATAGTTTAGTTTATAAATAATACGATCGTCGATGCGATACAATGGGGAGGTGACATGGAGGGTAAGCGGGACTGGACCGCAGCTCAGGTCACAGATTTTAGCTTTTAGTTATAAGCTGCGGGGGTTAACTTCTAAAATTTTCGAAGTGTTGGAAAGAGGGACCCACTGGCTATGTGGGGGGGTTTTTATGAATCAGTGAAGGTTTAAGCAGTAAGTGTTACAAATTTTATATGGTATAACAATGTATTGCGAAGATTGTGCAATGGGGGCGGAAATGTTGAGGTGGGGCTGACTTACTGCATCACAAATTAAAATAAATAGACCGTGGGTGCTCACAAGGTAAGTTAAAGTATATGCGATGCAATATCGCAAATTGTCCATTGCATTATTTACAGTTTATTTCCTAATTCGAAACATATAAAATCTATGAAATGTGATGGGGGCCCCACTTTAATCGCGATCGGGGTTTGAAAAGAGATGAAACAGTAAAGGTGGAAGGGTAAAGTAGAAAGGAGGAAAAAGGTAAATTGAATGATTTTCAATGGAAAATGAAATGAAAAGGGAAGTGTGGTGGATAAAATGGGTCCCACTTCATCATATTTTGTCCTTCGAAAAGTTTGTAGGAGATGATAATGTAAATGATTTTGGGTTTTGGTCTATGGGGAAAGTGATTTTAAATGTATGGGATTATATGAATGGGGAAGAAGTCCAAAAGGGAAAAACAAAAAATAGTGATAACAGTGGCTCCACTGGGGATGGTGTGCCCCTTTGGTAGAGCAAAGAACATGTAGTTCCAATGCCATCCTTCTTGAAAATAAAACTTCTAAAATTCATCAGGCTTTCTTCAAACTCTTATGGCCTTCACCTCGGGTTAAATTTTAATTATCAAACTATCTTTATTAGAAGAAAAACATAATAAAACGAAGTATATACAATGGAATGAAAATTTAGTAAAACTTAAGAGGAGTAGTGCTTTAGAAACCTGCCATTGAGAGGTCCTCCAACAAAAAGTTGTCCATAGATCTCCTAAAGTAGATAAGTATTGTTGCCATGATATGAAGCTACTATAAAATGTCCCTTCCAGATGTTTTCAAACTTTCCATGCTTCCCCTTTCCTCAATTTTGGCTTCCCACTTTAAAACTACATCTTGAATATGAAAATTCTCTTCTTTGACCTTTCTGTCAAATTTTTTCTTCACTCTGTTCTGTGATTGCTAGTGGTTGTTGTATACCTCCTCTATTTTTTCTTGCAATGCTATGAGCTGGTTTATCCTCCTCTGAATGACATTGGGCTCCTCCTCAAGTCCTTGCAGCAGTTTCATTACAGGAACTCCCAAGGAAGAGGGAAAAATTGCTTCAGCTCCATACACCAATTCATAAGGTGATGTACCAATGGATCGCGTTGTACAGATCCTATCAGCCCAAAGAGCATACTTCAATTTCAGATGCCATGACCTCTTGTTTTCTTGCAGTACCTTTTTAATAATTATCACAATGATTTTATTAGAGGATTCTACAAGGCCATTACCTTGGGGGTACTAGGCTGTTGAATGTCCAAGTGTTATACGATACTGATAACAAAAGCTAATTAATTTTTTGGATTTAAAAGCTTGTGCATTGTCAGTAATAATCTTCATATGATAGCCAAACCTGGACAAAATGTTGTTCTCCAAGGATTAAATGATATAGAACTAAGGAATGTCTATTATAAGGAATGTACCTAAGCTCATTCTTAGGAATTACCCAGTTTCTTCCAAGTAAGAAATTGATCACTAGGCTCCCTCTTAATCAGGGACCTGCAGCAGCAATGGTGAGACACCTAGTTGCTCATGAAGAATTCCTCCTCTCGATGTCATGGATTTCGATACTTAGGAATCTTCAACTTTACCGCCATAGGGCATAGATCATCCATCACTTTAATTCATGAGTCATGTCATCTAACAAAAAGTGATTCGTATGCCTTTCCCATCTAGTCCATCGTTATGCCATGCTGCTTTCATTCAAATCATCTCCAATGATCATACATCCTTTCTCATGATTAGTAGCCCTGCACAAATTCATCCAGATAAACATATACATATGAAAATTTTAAAACAAAAGTTACCTCAGTGACGATATTTCAGCATGACATATTCCTATTCGCATTGGCATCCTTTATTCAGATTGACACATCTCCTAATTATATTTTTTTTCAAGGGTCTTCTTCTTTACCAAACTTTTGTCAAAGTCTACATATCCTCCCAGGAGATCTCCTAGTCACATCTTCTTGGCTTCCGGATGATAACTGCCTGTTGACATGGTTGCATTTCGTGATCTCTACCTTTCTGCACATTATTCATTCCCAGGAACTTCTAATATACAGTTCCTTATTCATTAACCATCTCATATTTTGCATGAGGTATATTATATTGATTTCATCTGACAGTGCACCGAGAGATCCTCCTCCATAGATTAAATTATATTACCTGCAGCCATATGACATGACTTCACAGCATACAGTGTCAGTATATAAATATATACATACCTAACACCTTTTTCATTCATGTCATCCTTCAAAAAAATTTCTAGAATGAAGAGCTTCATTCCCTTTGCCTGCTCCATCAATATGTCATCACATCCCAGAATTCTGTTTTTCATTATGACCCTTGATCTTGATGACTGCCTTCCATTAGTATAGTTATCGGAGAGGATTTGTAGGAGTTTTTTTACGAAGAACTCCTACCATGATTTGATCAGGATGCTACACTGCTTCCTATCATACAACCAACAAAAATCACTTAGAGGAGAAGATAATCTTAATCATAGTGGAGATCCCTCACTTCTTCTTTCTTAGATTTCTTTGCATCAGGTTCTTCTCTCATTTCTGAGACATAGGCTTCTTCCCTATTTCTTGTTTCGATTCAACAAGATGATGATCCTAGTGAAAATTAAGCACCTACACTAGGTGGGGCCCGCAGGCTATTTTTAGGTGTATGCCTATTTTTATAATGGTGAGAAAATTATATTTATAGCAGGAGTCTATTTATAGATGGTTGAGAAAAATATATTTATGGATGGAGTTCTATTTTTGGAATGCATGTGCGAATTCTGTTCGTAGATCACATGTCTAAAAATAGAATGCATGTTGATTATTATTATCTCTTAATAATAATTAGACAATAAATAATAATCTATTCTCTTGAAGCACTTGATTTCAGTTAACTGACGTGGCAAACCAGTTGACTGAAGGAATTTCGAGTTCTAAGGTTGGTTGGTGGGACATGCAAGGGGGCTTCGTTGTAACTGAGTGATACAAAGTTGTAACATAGTTGGATGTGTAGTTATGTGAGTTGTAAAGTAGTTTAGCTCAGTTAAGTGAGTTAAACTCAGTTGTGCTAGTTGTAACTAGTTGCAACTAAAGATACACTAGTGAGAGATCAGTGAATTAAATATTAAATTAATTCACATGGAGTGATCTCACATGCAACTGAATATTTACTACTGTTAACTACATGCATGTCAGATCTAGTGGAGACTCGGTTGAGAGATAGGTGAAAGGGACAATTTGACTATCAGTTGTGACATTAGTGGGTGCATACTTGCAACCAAACACACATTGGAGATTCCAATGAGGATTGTGTAGTCAAGGAAAGGAAAAATCGAATTCATTCAGGGATTGTGATCAACAGGGATTGCGCAGTGGAGGCAGGCTGTCAGGAGGCAGTAAATTGGTGCATGAATATGCCAATTTTTGTATGACAGTGTGAGACAATTGTATATTGTATTGAGAGCTCTTGGATTAGAGTTTTGTATGAGATTGTTTCATGATCCATGATATATACATAACATATGATAGTGGGGGTTTTAGCTTTATGATTTCCCAGTAAAAGCATCTGTGTTATGTGTGATTGATCTTTCTTCGTGTGTTTGCAATTGGTAATTAAATTTCCACAAATATTTAAGTAGAAGGATTATGTATTTAACAGTGGCATATAAATTTTAGATCAAGAGAATCTAGGCAATTTTATTAAAATTTCTACATGGTATCAAAGAAAAGAATATTGCAATATTGAAGCAGTAGCTGAGTTTGGTGGTGGAAACAACTCGAATTTGCTGCAAGAATTTCTTGGTGCAACAGTTGAGTAAACATCAAAATGTCTTTCAAGGGTTTGCAGTTAGAGTATGCACTCGAGGGTAGCTCGAACTAAATTTCATGGAAGGATAGGATGGAGGTGGTGATTGAAGATGATGGCTTGAAGGAATTCATCGACAGTGATGTTCCTAAGCCTAATTCGACGGATGTTGCATTACTTGACACCTGGAAAAAAAAGGTAGCGAAGAAGAGAAGGATTCTGTTGGAAGGTGTGCGATACCATGTTGTCTCAAACCTTCATAGGAAAGCCATTCTATTTTCAATGTGAAAGGCTTTGACGAATCTTTTCCAAAGCAACAATGACCATAGGAAATTGGTGCTGAAGGATAAACTCAAAAATATCAAGATGGAGAAGGGCGACAATATTCCTAAGTATCTCACAAAGTTTTTCCAATGTTGGGATGAACTGGGGAGTGTGGGAATCACGATTCCTAATGATTATTTGGTGAGTTTGGATCTCTTGTTACTTCCTAAGAGTTGGCACAGTTATGAAGACTCTGTCAATGGATGGGAAAAATTTCCGGATTGGGAACGATTGTGGTCGGATCTAGTGCAGGAGGAGTTTAGGCAGAACACCAGAGATGGCTCTTCATCAAAGCATGATGATGAAGAGGATTTTGCTTTGGCTGTCAAGGAAAGGAAAGGGAAGGGGAAGAAATTCCACTCAAAATCCAAGTCTAAAGGAAAGAAGCTGGATTTTTCCAAGGTGAAGTGTTTTCACTGTCACGAACATGGGCATCTCGCCACTAACTGCCCACAGAAAAAGAAGAACAAGAAGGTTGCTGCAGTCGCAGCTAGTGAGGCCCTTGCCTTGCAATTTGAACTTGATTTATATTTGATCGCATGCTTGGTTTCAAGAGCAATGGGATCGATGTGGTATCTTTATAGTGGTGCTTCCTTCCACATGACGGGAGATAAGGAGCTTTTCAGTGACTTAGAGGAGAAATATCTCCAGATGCATATAGAAATGGGCGACAATGGATGATACAGTGCGACCGACATTGGTACCAATACTTTTGATAGGGATTCAGGTAAAACATTCATGTTGAAAGATGTTATGCATGTTCCAGGTCTGAAGAAAAACTTGGTCTCAGTCACGATGTTGGAGGACAGAGGCTATGACATTGTTTTCAGCGATGGAAACGATTTCTTGCGACATAAAACAATGGGTCAAGCCAAGAGGATAGGGATTTGAGTCAAGAATCTCTACAAGCTAGAGTTAGATGGCTGCACTACAATGGTGGGAAAAGAAGCAGAAGTGGTGAGCCGGGATGAGGGTGAATTATGGCACATGCGATTGGGCCATCTTCACCATGGAACCTTGAAAATTTTGCAACAGATTTCTACTAGACTTCCCAAGGGTACACTTGCACAGTTAGATCAGTGCAAGGGATGTAATATGAGTGAGTTTGTAAATTCCACCTTTCATGAAAAGGAGAACTGTTCTTTGGTGATCCTGGAGAGAGTTCACACAGACGTGTGTGGACCATTCTCGCTTGCTTCAACAACAAAACACAGGTATTATGTTATTTTTGTTGATGAATTTTCTCTTAAATGCTGGATCTTATTCATGCAGAAGAAGGATCAAACATTCTCAAAGTTTTTTGAGTTTAAGGCATTGCTTGAGAAAGATTCAGGGAAGCAAGTGAAGACTCTTCAGAGCGATAATGGTGGAGAATACATCTTGAATGAATTCAAAGACTTCTGTAGCAAAGAAGGAATTCGAAGAGAACTCATAGCGCCTCATAACCCACATCAAAATGGGGTCGCGGAGAAGAAGAACATAATGATCATGGGTGTTGCACAAGCTATGATGCATGATCAGGGCCTACCAATGCATTTGTGGGCAGAAGAATGCAACACTGCGGTTTATGTGCAAAATCGTTGTCCTCATAGAGTACTTGGCATGAGTACCATTGAAGAAGATTTTACTGGTAAGAAACCAGATGTTTATCACTTTAATATTTTTGGCTCATCTGTTTATGTGCATGTGAGAAAGAATGCTAGGAAGAAGCTGCAGCTAACTACTGAAGTTGGGATATTTGTGGGGTACACAGAAACACACCATAATTATCGTGTGTGTTAGTCATCAGTATTTTTCACTATTTGTAGATGAATATAGATTGGTTCTAGATTTTTGAAAACAACATTCCTTGGATATTGCGAGTTTCATAAATCTCATTTCCTTCATTATCCTAATAGAAAATTTTTCACTATTCTTTCAATTTGCCATTGCATGGTCACCCTATCACTCCTAAAAAACTCCTTATGGGCTTATTCCACTCATCTCCATCCTTATTTCCTGCCTATGACCTCATTACCTTGTTTTCCCTTGTCCATAACTCCACTTTCCCTCTAAGGTTTTCCTATAGCTAACTTTTTCCCATTTTCCCCAGGCCCCTCAAGCACTGATGGTCTCAAAACTATCTCTGTAGGCTCTTTAGATAAATCAAGTACATTGGATTTTGGATCTGCAATACAGCACTTTGACAAATACTTTGTTTTTCACTTGAAGCCTCCAAGCCAATTTTCAGTCAAGATCAGGGCAAAGGACCCTCCCACTAGGTCATTAGGGTTTCACATGTTGTAAGGTCATCATTGGTGTTTCAAACACTGCTTTTCCTTTGCTATGATCTGGATCAGATGTAATAGAATGTAAATACATGGTTATTCAAGGAATACCTAAAATATTTCCAAAGAAGACTATCCCTTTAGTTCAGAGTCTGCACATGAGAAAAATGGACAAACATTGACACTTCTGTAGGAGTGTTGAAAGGTATATCAACAGAAAGGACAGGTAATGTAGGTGGTCTACTCCTGAATGAAGAAAACTTGTAGCAAGGAGAAGAGGAAACACTTGCTCTTGTAGATGATTAGGGTTTTTGAGCTTAATAGTCCAATAGAGTTCCAAACAGTGATCAATTGCAGAAATGACATAGAGGAGGCACACAAAACCAAGCATGAAGAAAGTCTGTCATAGACTATTGATGAGATAGGGAAAAAAGGTGAGGTGAACTGGACATAAATGAATGAACTTGAAAGGGATATAGAGAACTTAGAAGACAACACTGATGATTTTTGTAAAAGCACTCCAAACACCTATGGTTTTGGGAAAGTGGCTAAGTAAAAAGGTGAAAAGGTTAGGTTGAACTTAAAGGTTGAGGCTACACAAGAATTTGAAGGCGCTGCTATGTGAAATCATCCCAAAAGTGTTTAATGAGCTTGTCATGCCTAAATGAGAAAAAGATGAATTAAACTCCACGATGGAAGTAAAGGAAGGATTTTGAAGATGCCACTATGTGATCAGATCCCAAACTTGTCAAAATGAGCTAGTCATGCCTCAAGGAGCAAAGGGGAAAGCCAAGTTAATGTTTTCAGTCACCTCCAAGAAAAAAGTCAAAAAACATTGGTCAGAAAGTGAAAAGACTTAAAACATTAGGAAATGGGTTATCAAAGATAAATTAAAATCTACAAGTCTATAAAGTCCCATTCAAACACTTCAAACAAATCATTTTTTCCTTGAAAAATCATCAGAGCATTCAGGGGTGAATAATTTTGGAGTTTCAAAGTCAAATTTGGACAAGTTTTCCCGGCACTGCGCGCGTGGAATCGGGCGCTGCTCCTTTGGCAAAAATCCTCCATACATTTTACACTAGCTCTGCGCACCTGGAAGTGAGCACTGTGCACTGGGGAAGGAATTTCACCCTTACGCGATAGGCCCAGTGAAGAAAACCACGGGCGCTATTCCCTCAGCACCAGTGCTGCATGGTTAGCCTCGGCGTTGCGCCCTTGGCCTTAGCGCTGCGCGCTTGGCCATGAGGGTCCTCTAAGTGATTTAATCACTCAAATCACTTTGAAACACCTACACATATTTTCCAAAGGTCCTCCATGCATATTCAAGGGTAAGTACATCACATACACTCATCTTCAAGAAAATTTTGGTGATTTTTTAATCAATGGAATGGAACCCTAAGATCAAACCCCAAGTTTCAACCTTGAAATCACTTTTTTCAATTGCTTCATCTTCCTAGACAGAGTGTCAGTGATAAAAAGGGTAATTGCACAGTTGGGGGGTTTTCATTAAGTTGCTTATCCTCTCACTTAGCCTAATATACCTATACCCTCACTTACTCATTCCCTCATTAGCCTTAACTGCCATTTCATCACCATCTCTTCATTCCATTTCCATTTACACTCCAGGGTTATAAAAATAGAGTTTTCAAAATGTCACAAGAGGGAGACAGTGGCAGTGATATAGAGACTCAAATGCCAAGGAGGCATGAGCACAAAGGAGGAAAGATCAATAGATTTGAAACCCTCAACACAAGGGAGCTAATGACATCTCCATTTACTGTTTCATGTTTCGAGCATGTAGGATGCTTTTAATTTTGTGAAAGTGTGCAGCAGGTGAAAAACCACCCTGAGCTAACGAGACTTTTTATCATTAACTTGCATGAAAAACAAGTTAACCTTGCAGGGCTCACCTTTGAGTTATCTACAGATGCTATTGCCAATTCCAGTGGGATACCAAGTGTGGGTGAGAAATGGTTCAAGCAGGCAAACCTAGACATGAGCTAATTTGAACCCTACCTAAAGCCTAGGTATAAAGACCACAGTAAATCTATCTTTCCTTTCTCACATTTGCTTGATAGATATGCACCTATGATGAGAATTATCATGAATTATTTTACATGTGAGGGAAGGTTCTCCCATCTTTACTCCTACCATATCAGGCTGCTTATGCATTTTACTAGAGTGAGGATGTTGCACATACCCTATTACCTCTACAGAAGCATTGATAAAATGTTCTATATTGTACAAAAGAGAGACTATCCTCAGCACATGCAAAGCCTTTTTCATCATTCTTTGATCAAGATGGTTGTTATGCACCAACTACAATAGAAAGCTATTCCATGGGAGACCTTCATTTCCAATGAGGTGTTCACCACTCAAAAAGGCCATCAGCAACAAGATGTCCCTTGATCTTCTCATCCTCCCATTCCTCCTTCACCATCACACCTCACTACTCATGCATCACCATCCACTCACATTCCCTCACCTCATGATGACTCTTCCATCTCACCATCCACTCACATTCCTTCACCTCAGGATGATCTTCCTTCATCATCTTTTAACAATCCCTCACCATCATCTCATGGTACTAGTGCATCAAAAAGTGAAGAAGGCAGTGAGGCAAGTGGAAGTGAGGAAGATGGAAGCGAAGAATATGTCAGTGTGGCAGAAAGCATTGAAGCAGATGGCAGTAATGATGGCAGTCATGATGGCAGTGAGACAGATGGAACTCAGATGAGTAACATTGAGCCTTTTACTTTGACCTACCAGAGGGGAAATATGCATGTGTTTGCTACCCTTAAGAGGCAAGGGGCCATGCCTTCTACATCAACCAAGCAGCTTGACAAAGGTAAGGAAAATATCATTGATGAAGAAGAGGAAGACAAACATGAGACAGAACAAGTTTCAGCTAATTCACCTTGACAATGATGATGAGAATGATCAGAGGATCACTAAAATGATACTCAAAAGAAAATATGCTTAGATTAAATATCTCCAAACCAATATAGGTAGGGATAAGAATGGGATCAAATTTTTTGAGGTTGAAAACAAATAGCTGGAGGCAGAGAAGGCTATCTGTGAGATTAGAGCTATCAGATCTCGGAAAGAGGCTGAGAAAGCCAAGGAAAATATAGATAAGGTCTTGGACACTCATGATGACATTGAAGAAGAGGAAGAACAACTTCCTAGGATGAGGCCAAGGAAAATTGATTTGAAGAAGTCCTTAGCCAAGGAAAGAGAGCAAGAGACAACATTAGCAGAGCAACTCACTCCAAGTGAGCTGCTTGCCATGGAAATATATTATGATAGGGAGTCTTGGCTAGAGAGGGAAAATGTGCACTTAGAGGATCAACTGGAGAAGACCAAGAGAGACTGAGACATGCAAAATAATATGGCAAGGCATTATGACTTACGAAACAATATTTCAATGGCCAAGCTCAAAAGAGCCCTTGCAAATATTCAGGCCCTAAAAGAGGCAAAAGACAAAAAAAAACTTGACATTCTTGCTGATGCATCCCTACAAGCATACCAAACATAATCAACAGGTTAAAATCTAATTTTGGCATCTTTTTGAGTTTTTTGAAGTTTTGACTGTTTTGTTTGCAGAAATAAGGGCCAAGCGCGCAGTGCCACTGGAACTGTGCTCTTTTTTGGGGCACCCTATGGAGTAAAACCTTACATTTTCATGATCCTTAGGCCAAGGACATCACCCTCACAAATTTTCAAGTCATTTCGAGCAGAACTGGTCCTCCAAAAGTCCTAAAAACAAGAAAAACATCACCTTTCAGCCCTATTTTCAACACTGGTGCTGCGCCCTGAGCAGTCTTGGAAACAGTGGTTTTTGAATAGGAAAATGGACACCAATCAGGAAAATAAAGGTATTTTTGGAAACTAGACAAGACAGGATTTCCAATGAGCTATCATGGAACTCATTTGGACACCGGGAAGGCCTCCAAATCTTAGCTGCAAAAGAGGAAATTTTCCTAGTTTTGGCGCTGCACCCTTGGCCTAGCACCGCGCCCTTGAACCTTCGCACTGCACCCTTGCCTGAAATTCAACAAAACACACAAGGAGTTAATGAAAAAGATATTTTGAAGGCTTAATAGTCAAATATCCACAAAATTTGTTGAGGAGTTATTGTTAGGAGTTATTTTTGCATTTATCAAGTTAGGATATTTGTGTTGTTATCACCCAAAAATTTCAACACATCATTGTGACAAAATTACAAAATTTCATGGATCAAATTTGGGTTCTAGGAGTCAATTTAGGTTTGATCAAAGGTAGGCTTTAGATTTTTTATAGTTTAAAGCTCATCCTAAGGTTCAAATAAAGCCTTCTTTAAAGTTTTTTCATGTTAAATATTCATCATTTTCATTTGTAGGTCATTTCCCAAAGTTTCATGTCAAAACTGTTCAATTAGCCAAAAAACCCTGTTTTCGTAGCACCACCTGTTGAAAAAAGTCGTTTTTCACTACGAAAGTGCTAATAGTTTCGTAGCACAAACATGCAAAATTACACTGCAGGCGCTACGAAAGCGCGGATTTGTAACTGTCTTGTCAGTTGAGTTGGCAGATGTCAGAAAATGTTGGGAAAGGGTAGGATAGTGGCATGTTGAGTCATGTAATGATGAAATTCGATGTACACACCCACGTTTGCAGTCATCATTGTCATTATAGGTTATGAATGAGGCATCATTCAATTATGAGAGGACATTTTAAATTTCAAAATATTTCCTAATTAGTCATTCTCATTTCCTTTTGCCTCCGTTAAAAATGTCTGAGCTCTCAGTGTCAAGCCAAACCTGTAGCTAATTCATACAAAGGTTATACTACACCCATATCAAGCGAGGCTGATATTTTCTCAAGAGAGGTTGTTGTTATATTTTTTCAAGCGAGGCTGAATTTTTTTTTCAAGAATATGGCAGAGGAAAAGAAAATTCATAGAGGAGGACACTGCTTAAGGCATGAGCCTGAATACAAGAAGGTAATAATTGAAGACCCAAAAGTGACGGAAGCGTTCAGAAGAGTAGGTTTCCTACAGTTTTGTGATAAGTTTCAAGGTTGTCACACACAGGTATCCAAGGACTTTTCCATGAATTTCAATGGAACAACCACTAAGTTCAAGATTCTAAGTGTGTCTATTACACCAAAGGTCATTGCTGCTGTTACAGAGATACCAAGAGGTCAAGAAACTTGGTTCAAAAGTTTTAAATTTGATATGTAGCAGTGTAAAGAGTTCATGAAACTTGAGTATACAGATATGGACCTTAATAACGTTATCCCTAGAAGCTGCATCAAAGATAACTACTCAAAAATGCTGCTTAACATTCAGAAATATTTTACCTGTGAAGGCATATATCACAAGGTTTATTCATATCATTTCAAATTTCTTCTACACTTCACTGGTAAGATTTCACTTGATTTACCTTTTTATTTGCATAGGAGTCTTGCAAATATGGCTGATAAGGTGCAAGAAAAATATGAAGGGAGTGAAACATCCTTGTTTCATCATGGTTTAATGAAGTTATTAATTTTAGATGAACTTCAGAAGATAGGCAGAGATTGGTCATATTTCTTGTTTATAAATGGTTTTGAGTTGGAAACCCTAACTCCTGCAAGAAACCCTAAAGTTAAAGGATTTCCATCACCACCAACAGCAGAACCAAGTCAACTTGTGGCTGCAAAACCAAAAGCAACTGCAGGAGTGAAATCAAGAAAGAAAACTGAGAAAGGGCCAAAGCAAATACAAATGCTTGATACTTCAACTCTCCCACCTACAAAATAGAGGTTAAAGGTTGTCAAAGATGTAAAACAAAAACAAGCTGTCAGCAAACAGGAAATCAAAAGAGTAACTAGAAGCCAAGTAGTGGCATTAAAAGGAAAGAAAGTTGCTACAGAGGACAACCCAGTAACAAAGGGGAATCTAGAGGATATTCTTCATGCCATTGACATAGAATAAACACACATTTTCCAAGCTGAGTTCATTGGGGAAGAGGAGCAAAAGTTGAAAAAGGCCAAGTCTGCAAAGAAGCTAGAGTTTGAGGGGGAAGATGCAGGTTTCATCTTTCAAGCAAGAAAGCCTATAACTAGGCATGCTAGGAAACTGATGGAAGGCAGCAAAGAAGTTCAAATACCCATTGAGACAGATGAATCCCCTAAAGAAATTTTTGATCTTTCAACACCTACAGTGAAGCATACAATCAACAGAACACAAAGGGGAAAAGAGAAAATGACAAATAAAACAGAGTTTCAATTTCTTGAGGAGAAATTAAGGCTTCAAACCAAGAGATTGCTATCATGAAAAAGAGAGATAGAAAGCACAATGTCAAGAAAGTATAGTTTAAAAGGATGAAGGCACTGTAGGAAGGACAAACTGATTCTATTTCTGAAACTCCAAGTAGTGCAGAGCAATTTTTCAAGTGGACAGTTCCAGCAATAAAGGAAGTTATGTTTGTCAGAATAATAAATACTCATCTGAGAGCTACTAACAAAAGACTTAAAGATTAGGTGGAGGACTTAGAGCAACAACTGGATTTGATTCATGATGGGTTAAAGAGCAGAGGCATTAAAATGACAGTCATAGAAGAACCAATAGCTCAACCAAGTGCAAATGAAGAAGGGACCTCAAGAAAGCTAGAATGAATGTGTTTTTACAGTTAATATGGTTTGTAAATGATAAAGATAGCTATATTTTGAGGCTTTGGCATAACTACAACTTTTCACTTTGAAATTTTTTGACAAATCTACATACTCAGCAGTTTTGTAGCGCATTCAGTGTAAAAAAGCAGAAAAGCACTATGAAACTGTTGTAGTAGCTTTTCTTGCTTATTTTGATCAGTTTTTGAAGGGTTGAATAATGAATCAAAAACTGAATTTTATATGGAGGATTTATTAAAGGGTAATTAAAACATTTTTGGAGGAAAGAAGTCAAAAATTTGAAGAATAAAGGTTGAAATAGCAGCGCTATGAAAGATGCTACGAAATTGATGTGTTTTCGTAGCGCAGAACATTACAACATTTTGAGCAGGGTTTAAAGTGGTTTTAGATAACTGGAGGCTAGGGAGGAGTTATGGGACATGTTATGACAATTTCCAACAACCAAGTACCACGAAATGAAGGGTACATGATGGTTAGAATGTTCAATGAATACAAAATATCTTATGCTTAAAAAACAGGGTTATGTCTCCTATTTTGATGGAGGTCATCAATATGGTCATGAAGAAATGAATCTCATCATCCAGATTTGACCATGTGATGATACACTTGGAAATGATATAAATTTAAAAAGATAAGGTTGTTAAAGATAGCATTAAGCAGTTTGAGTCCTTTTTGGAATAGGACTGTTTAAGTAGATTAGGTGTCTTTTTGTAATAAATTCCATGTCTTATGGTTATGCAAGGTGTCAGTAGTTAGAAATTTGATGTACATAGCCTAGAGGCAGATCATCTCATGTTGTAAAAGGTCTATTAAAGGCCAAGAGGTCGAATTTGTAAAGGGTTGGACATTTTTGGCAAAACTGTGCTTGTTCTGAATTGACTGGTTTTCAGCTAATACAATGATCTTCTACTTGACCATCTTGAGATTCAGAAGGAGTTTTAGTGTTTTCCTATTCTATTTTCATCTCTTATTTGTCTCATTATATAATGGTGTTCATCTATATTACTCAGAATTCATCTTTTAGATGCTCTGACTTCCTATATAAGTGAATTGACTGTGTTCTTTACAGTTTCATGTGTGTGCACCTTATGTCTAAAACTCTGATATGCCTCAACTTCCATGTTAAGTAGATCTGTTGAATTGATGAATAGATTTGACTCCATAAGTCCAATGTGTACATGCTGATGTGATTCTCAACCTACATCTATCATTTTTCTTTTTATTACCTAAATAGAGTTAGCCATCTATATTTTTATCCAAATCATTAACCCTTGAGAGAGCCCTCTCAGGCTGAGGAGACTAAGCCTCAGTCAAAAGATTAGGTTTGAAATAGTTACATGAAGTTGACTGATCAAGTAGCCTATCTGGTCCAATTTTGTGATAACATGTGCCTTGGGCCTTGCATGGTCTCATAGGAAAAAATGGCATTTATGTGTAATTAATGATATTTTGAAACCCTAGATAGGGTTTTGACCCTCCTTTGAAAGTTAAATACTGCATGGAGGCCTCATTGTTCATGTTGATTTATTTTTGAGATAAAAATTCATAGGCTTTGAGTTTTAAGGAGTTTTTGGCTTTAGAGCATTGTGAAGGTTTTGGACTGAATATCAATGAGATAAGCACATTTGCAAGATTCATGAACATGGTTAATGGTGATGTTTTCTCTGATTTTACACTTGTTTTCTTATGTTTCCATATTGTGGATCTTTCTCTTGCAATAGAATATAAATTTTAGCTTAAGATATGTTGTTAGAAGCACCTTAAGTCTGTCTGCTTCTATTTCTCTAATGTTTTCCTCTGCTAGGTCAGATTAGAGAATTCTTAATTGCTCTCTAGTTCCACTCAGCTTGTTCGTCTTAAGAATTATTTAATGGAGCCAATTCCAAATAATTTTATGGTTAGCCTTGTCCTTTGGTATAACTTAAAACATTGTTTTTGAGGTATTTCCTTTGAAGTATTGCTAATTAGGGTTTGGGTGAGGAAGTTTATGGTTTGCCCTGTCCTTTAGTCTATCTTAAATAGTTTCTTTGAAGGTATTTCATAGTTTGATTAAGGAATTTAGGATTTCCCTGCTCTTTGATCATTACTGTATGTTATCTTGAATGTTTTATTTTCCTGAAGGTGAAATCACAAGAGAATTTACAAGTTCCTTGCTCTCCAGGGTTTGCTGGATTGTTGTCTTAGGGTTTACTTGGTGAAATTTTATCAAAGAAGTTTATGGTATGCCATATCTTTGGTTATTTCTTTATGCATAGTGACCTTAAAGGACCTTCTTGTTAAAGGATTATTAACTTCCCTTTACACCTACTAATCTCACAATTTAATGTTCACTTCACTCACATAAGATTTGAAGATCCATTTGGCTTTGTTAACTTTCCCTCTGAAACACCCTTGACCCATTTTTTTACTTTTCAAGACCTTTTACAGACTCCATAGCCCAATGGTCTGAATCCCTCTTACTCTATTTTTTCTACTTGACAACCTACCCAACCAACCAAAAAAACAAACAAACCCTATCATTATAACTAGCCTAAAATCAAAACCCTAAAATCAATCAAGTTTACACCTTTTATAAAAATATAGAGAGAGCCCTCTCTAAGTCCAGGAAGGCTAGATTCTTGGGCTCCAAAGTTGGTTAGATGTTACCCTTGTTCAATTTGGTCTTGCCAATCTGACAAATTACAGGGACCTAACATTATGGTGACTCCGTTGGGGATCTGAGTAAGTAACAAGCTTAGACACTCCTTAAGAACTCATAAATCCCCTGTCAAATCTTTGATAAATCAAGTGTTAGCTAGGAGTGATATCTGGTTGATTCATCATACTAGCACCATGGTCACCATACTAGAGAACACTCATTGAAAAGCTTAGTGTTACATAAAGAACTCAGAAAACCCAAAATCATCCTTAGATTAGTATTTAGTTGTTGATGGTGGAAAACAAGTACATATTCAAAATAGTAAGCATCATCCACCTTGTGACTCCACTAGTCTTCAGTAGCCCTATTGACCCCACTATTTCTCACGGACTCACCTGGGAATATATCAATCAGTCATAACAGTGTAAAGCCGAGTTACATACTGTGTGAACTTAGTACCTTACAAATAGGTTTTCTTTTCAAAAACTCTCATAAGCTTTCAGCCTCTCTGTGTTTTGGGTCTAAAATATGGCTTCACAAAGGATTAGCACCAGATCTCACCCTGACCCAAACCCTCCTATCATAGATGATGACCCAGAAAGAATCTTATGGAAAACTTATAGGACTGAAGACTCAACTTTGTTAGACCCATTCACAAAGAAATTTTTGTCCCTGAAAACCTCACAGCCTTGCAAGATACCCAATTTGACTTACACCATAGAAGAAACCTATTCAGAACTAAGTCTCAAAGTGTGATAGACCAGACAGAACTTGAGCCTACAGACTTGCAATAGAATCCTAGTAGACAAGGCTCTTCTTCCACCCCTCCTGATTTTCAGCTTTTCTAACACTTTGACTCATTTCGATCCAAATATGCTCGATCTCAGATTTCTAGTCCAAGTACATATACCACCCCCATTCATACACCCATTGTGCAAACCACTCCATTTCATCCTCCACCTCCTCTCACAAACCCCCCTCTTATAAACCCTCTTTGGGTTCCTTTACCTAAAATCATGGGAGCATGGTTTGCCCCATTGGTACTACCCCAACCTTTACTGCATATGCCATAGGACTACCAATCTAAAATCTCTCACTTTACTAGAGATGACTCTACCACTGGCCAACAACATGTAGACAAGATGAATGATGCATTTTACTACCAAGAAATAGAAGGGGAGACCATAAAAATGAGAATTTTTTCCCAAAAATTAGGAGGAGAAGCAAAGAAATGGCTCAAAAAGTTAACTCCTAACAACATTCATGACCTCCCTTCCCTTTATCAAACATTCATAAACAAGTGGGCGACTAAGAAAAATCCTCTTCAAATCCTATTAGAATATTATAACCTTAAAATAAATGTTGGGGAAAGTGTCCAAGACTACTGCACTAGGTTCAATAGTGTATACAATTCACTCCCTCCCCACATGAAACCCCCACAAGGCCTAACCTTAGTAAAATTTCCGGATGGGTTTGATCCAGACATCTCTTATCAATTAAGAGAAAGAGATCCCCTTACCTTAGAGGACATGCAAAGAGGAGCAGTAAGTTTAGAAGACAATATAAATGCTAAAAGGGATAGATTAAGAGCAGAGAAGAAGGTTACATATAAAGAGGAAACCATGGCCTCCACATCTGATGCTAAAATTGACAATATAACTAGGGTAATGGAAAGGATGATGGAGAAAATCAATTTGAATGAAAGAGAACCCCCTAGGGAAAACCAAGAAAATCCTCAAAACATAAATAGAAACCAAAACTTCAGAAGAAACCCTCCTCAAAACAGACAAAGAGTCAATGACCAGCAAATCAGACCTCCCTTCCAAGAAAAATATGTGGATGAAGAAGAAAGAGAAACTGAGGAGTTGAAAGAAAACCATGTCAATCTAATAGACTCCAATAATGAGGATGATGTTTTTCTCACAAAAGAAGAACAAGGTCTGTTTTCCTCAAGCCAGGCTGATAGAACGCATGAGGATTTAGAAGAGTACAAGCTAGGATTTGAAAATGCTATCATGGAGCTTCATAGGTAGTATGAGCTCCGAAGTAGGAAAACTCAGGACACCCCTAGGAAGAACAAACCATAAATTTCTGTTAAAAAGACACCTGAAAACATTCTTAAAAAGAAAGTAGAAAACACCAACATAATTGCTAAGTCTCCTAATCAGAGAAAAGACAAAACCAGCCAACATAATGGTGACCAAAGCTGCCCTAGTACATCAACTAGTGGCCCTGAAAAAACTTCTTCACCTGAAATTCCTAATAAAACTCAACAAACTAAAGTTGTTGAAAAGACTATGTGTGATAAAACTGATGTAAATATACCAAGAACACAAGCACCATTCAATTTTGAGAGTGAAATTTCCAAGATCAAAATAGCCATACCTCTTACTGAACTAGTGACTCAAGATGTATATAGATCCCAAGTTCTGAAAGCTTTGAATGTAGGAAATGACACTAACACTATAAATTTGGTTGATGACAAGCCAGAGTTGTTGTTTGGACCTGAGGTAGATGGAAAATATCAAGAAGGAGTTGTACCTCCATTCTATGTTAGTTTGAACATTCATGACAAAATCCTACACAATGCCACGCTAGACTCTGGTGCTTCACACAATCTCATTCCCAAGGTAGTGATGGAAAGATTAGGCCTCGAAATAACCAAACCTTACAAAGAATTATACTCTTTTGATTCAAGTAGAGTTAAATTCCTAGGTTTGATCAAATATCTATGTGTCAATCTGGCACAAATACCAGCTAAGAGCCTAGTCATGGACATTGTAGTGGCTGACATTCCCCCGAAGTATGGCATGCTTTAATCTAGATCATGGGGAGCCAAACTCCAAGGAAACCTCCAAATGGACATGACATATGCTACCATTCCATTCTTTAACCAAACAAGAAGACTGTAGAGAGAATCTCACATGAAATACATGGTAAGCAGCCAAGATAGGCCAAAAAACGCCCCTCTCTATTCTATCCATTCAGACATTGACTCATTTATCTTGTATAATGAATATGAAGTTAATGAAAAAACAAATGAAAAGGAGAAATATATAGGCCTATCAGAACAATAAAACCAAACACAAAATGAAGAACATGATAGCCAAAACTCTAGCAGCCATGAACAACAACATAATGACGAATCTGAACTTGAAACACTTTGGAACATGAGCTTTGATGGCTCTTGTGGCAAAGCTGGTTCAGGAGCAGGTGTTTGGATACACAACACCAATGAAGGTCACTCTTACAAGCTAGATTTTCAATGAAAAAACAATATTGCAGAGTATGAAGCTCTTCTCTTAGGGTTACAATGGTTGAAAAACATAGGAGCTAAGAATATTTTTGTTCAAGGAGATTCCAAGCTAATCATTAGGAAAATCAAAGGAGAATATTCAGCTAAGAATCCTAGGCTAAGAGAATATAGGAATGTTGCCTTATAATTCCTGAAGACATTTGAGAAATATGAACTTACCTCTATCCCAAGATCTCAAAATAGCCTTGCCAATGAACTAGCCTTTGCTGCCAGCACTTTCCAATTACCTCATGCAAATGAACAATACATGGTAAAAGTCAAAATAAGACCTACAGTACCTGATAACATAGATTATTGGCAAGTGTTTGAAGAAGAAAAACATATTGAAGACTTCCTGCAATCCAAGAATGAATTTGAAATACCAAAGCCAAGCTTATACCATGAAGAAGTTTGCTCTAATGAAGAACAAACACACAAAACAGAGCCACTTTCTACTGCTGATATAAATCTGCTAGAACACCTTCATGAGGTAGAATTTTGTAGGGATCTAGATAAAAAATACCTTGAGGTATTGCAATGCAAAGATAATCTATTTCCAAAAGGTCTTGTCCCCTTAGAAGAGCTTTTTGATTTCAATGATGTTTCTAAGAAGCCAAAAATGGAATCCATTGAAACTGATGTAGAAGAATGCAACATAGGCAGTGTAGAAGAACCCAAATTGATAAAGCTGTCCAAAACTCTGCCACCTCACATAAAACAAAAATACATTGAGCTTCTCAAAGGATTTAAAGATGTGTTTGCATGGGGCTATGAGGACTTGAAGTCCTATGATACTAACATCATTCAGCAAAAGGTTCCTTTCAAGAAAACCAGAAACCATTCAAGCAAAAATTTAGAAGGATAAACCCTGTCCTAGTACCTCTAGTTGAGAAGGAAATAAAGAAGATGTATGATGTTGGAATCATAGTCCCACTCAGGTACTCAGAATGGATTTTAAGCCTTGTGTCAGTAAGCAAGAAAACATGGGAGATTAGGCTATGCATAGACTTTAGGAACTTAAACAAAGCCTCCCTAAAAGACAACTACCCTTTACCTAAGATGGATCATATACTGCAAAGGGTAGTAGGCTCTAAAAGAATATCATTGCTTGATGGTTTTCAGGGTATAACCAAGTGCTAGTACACCCAGATGATCAACAAAAAATCGCTTTCACTACAACTTGGGGCACCTTCATGTATGTCAAAATTCCTTTTGGTTTAATGAATGTGGGGGCTACTTTTCAAAAATCCATGGAAATTTGTTTTTCCAGAGACATAGGTTACTTCATTATGATATATCTTGATGAAATCACTGTCTATTCTAAAATTGATGAAGAACAACTAGTTCACCTAAGAAAGGTCTTTGAAAAGTGTAAAAAGTATGGCTTATCTTTAAATCCTAAGAAAACTCTGTTTGGTATTCAAGAAGGAAAATTGTTAGGCCACATCATATCTGAAGAAGGGATTAAGATAGACCCAAAAAGGATTGAGGGTATATTGCAGATCAACCACCCTAGGAACATTAAAGACTTGCAATCTTTCATTGGAAAGATCAACTTCCTAAGAAGGTTCATACCAGATGTTGGGTCAGAATTGTAATCTACGGATAAAATACACTTCCCTATACCGGTGTCTAGTCTAGAACAACAGGTGAAAGACTGCACTACCTTTTTTCCTAACTCAGAACAGATACACAGAGAGGATTGGATGCTTACTTGTTTCAGTCGCTTCCAAATGGCTCCTTTTTGTCGCTTCCACTACAACTTCAACTTCAAGTGGTTTCAAATAGCTGAATGCTTCCTACAAGAAAGAACACTGAAACAACAGAAGATGCAATAATATAGATATCTATTCAAGTTAATTATCCAAGTCAGTTAAGCATAAACTACATTCATCAACAAAGATTTTACAACATGGAAAATAAAAGTAAACATGGATGCATGTAGGGAAAAACAAGAAGTACTCTTTATTGCTGATAGAAGGAGAGGTTACAACCTAGTGACTGATTCATCGTGACCTTCCAACAAAGTTCCCTAGTCTCATCACAGCATAAGTCTCTCCACCAGCAGCTCCACAAATCAAACTCTCTATTGAAAATTCTCCAGCATTTCTCTACTCAAATTCTTCCTCCTTGAACACTTAGCTTTGTGTTCAATTTATATATGAATTGTAGGTTGTTTTGAAATAAAATGCATTCCAAAAATAGGCAAGACATGTTTTCCAGTCATGTAGATGTCAAATGGACACTTGGATTCGAAGCATGACACATGTGAACCCTTCTAGAAGTCACTGTCCAAGTGGAGATTCTGGAACAATGATAATTTCACTCCTAATGTGACCAACACACCTTTGAATGTTGGGAAGTGATTTGCAGAGCAGCCCAGAATGGAGCTACCTGCATATGCAATGCACTTAGGCTCCTTAGAGCCTGCGTTGGTGAGCTCCCACATGTTTAATAATAAGCTTCAAACCATGGAAAAGCCTTGCTTTGATGAAAATCTTGTTTTATTCATGAATGTTTCCTGTCTTAGGGCATATAGCAACTGAGCTGATAGGGAATGATAGACCCTTTGATCATCGGTCCTGGAGATGCTGCCCAGTTAACCAGGTTATTGGGAATTGTGCCCAAATTGACCTATAACAATTTCCCCTTAAAGCATGACATCCAAATAATAAGAAAATTTGATTGAGATGCTTTACACTGTGATGATACTGGAAAAAAAGCAGAACGGTCACCTGCATCAATATTACAATACATTACATCATGATAAATCCTCTATTAATCATAATTGTTGAGGGTAGGCATTCCCATAGTTAGCACATAAAACAATCTAATAACATGTACATAATTCAGAAAGTCGTCTACATTGGAATGTTGCCCAGATGCAGACATTGCCTATAGATATGGGCCCATGTTTGGATGACAATCTGTATGTAAGGTCACCGTACAGATGATGTGTACAACAATCCTGAAATCATAGCCTGGATGGATGAAACTAGATCTGGGTTCGTCTTATCTCATTCACTCGATCATTTTGGTACAAGTCTAGACATGCGAATATATGATTTGTCGTCGAACATGGAAAGACATCGTTTGATTACCAGCCAATAATGAAAGTTGTTAACAAATGCAAGAGAACCACCATTAATGAAAATGGCCCTCAAGGTATTGAAGTACATTTCGTAAGGCGTGAATAGATGATTTGATGTCGAATGGAAAACAAAATATTTCGGTCAAAAGTCCGGAAGCGAGGATCTTGTTGATGCTGTAACAAGCCTCATGGTACTAGAATCTGATGTTTCTAAGTGAACTTCCTAGATATTGATTTGTAGTCGACAGGAAGTCACCTTATTGCAAAACTGGAGTTACTAATTTCAGAGACAAGGGTATGACGTGATATAGCAATTGTCAGGGATGACGGTCATGAAAATGAAGGTTTATGAGTATTGCAGATGGATGAGTTATAAATCACTGGATGACTTCTCTTGAACATATCGGCGACACTGTGATGAGTTGGCATCATTGACCCAAAACCGAAGTGAAGGTATGATGAACCATAGGTGTGAATGAACCATCAAGAGATTAGCCAACCCAAACAGTCACGGACATGGAGTGAAAGAAGTGTCATGTTCAAGAGCAACTTGATACCAAAAAGAAACTTTACTTGCTTTTCCCAAATTTTCCCCAGTCATTTGTCGAACAATACCTATTTATTTTTTAACAAGCCTGAGGAGGATAACATTTGCTTGATCTATAATTCAACCCTTCGGGCGAATAAAGAATGAAGTATCGCTATTTAATAATTTAACGAGCCTAGCGATGAATGAAACTCGATTCTTGCCATGATTTACAAGCCCATCGCTATTTTATGTTTTAACGAGCTTAACGACAGTGACAGACTGTTCCTTTTTCATGTTAGAGAGTCTGAAAAAGAGGACAAAAGAGGACTCCAAAAGTACTTTTTCGTAAATTTGTCTCTCGGATCCGAAAAAATGTAAAATGATATCTGAAAGAACCTCCTTGGTCATGTTTAACCAAGGTATTCCTTTTTCGTAAATAATCCATCTTAGTCCAGAAAAGGGTTAAACTTATACTGAGAAGATATCAATTCATTTACTTTAACAAGCTCAAAATGAGAAGTGCTTAGCAATCTTTTCACATTATCGAAGTCTGAAAAGAGCTGAAAGAAGACTCTCTTGTTCCTTTTTCGCTGTTATCGAAGCATGAAAAAGAGATAAAAGTGTGCTTCAAATCCTTTTTTGTTTTTATCAAAGCTATAAAAATAAGGAGAAAAATTATGCTTTGAGGTCAAGTCCTTCTTTGAAATAAATCTGCACAACTAATATGTTCGTCAGTTGTAATTCCTATTCAAAACAACAGTAAATGGATTAAAAATACCTGTTTCATGATAAAAACATAATAAAACCATAGTCATAGAAAAAAATATGATTTGAAAACAATTAAATGACTATATAAAAAGAGTTTTACTATTCATTTTTACCATTCCATTCTTACCATTTGTATTTTAGAGCTCTGAACCCGATTTTTCCCCAGAAGTTCAGTGGTCGTTTGCGTGCAATTGGTAAGAATGTTTTGACTGCCCCCTGCTAGAGCACATGTTGAATGCCCCCTGCGAGATAATATGCCCCCCAAGATTCATTTCATTCACCTCAGTAGAATATTAGTTACTGATAGTTGGATGAAATGAAGGTTCATTATACGGGAGGATTTGTTTCATTTTTTAATGAGCTTGACACAGGAAAAGAAATATGCTCATGAACTGTTTCATTTTTTTAACGACGTTGACATAGTAAAATAGCTTTCCTCAAAGGCACTTGTTTCATTTTTTAACGAGGTTGACACAAGAAAAAATAATTATCCTCATAGGTACTTGTTTCATTTTTTAACGAGGTTGACACAGAAAAAAGAACCATCCTCATGGGAACCTATTTCATTTATCGAGGTTGACATAGGAAAATAACTATCCTCAACACCTGTTTCATTTTTTAACGAGGTTGACACAGGAAAAAAGAACCATCCTCATCACCTGTTTCATTTTTTAACGAGGTTGACACAGTAAAAAGAACCATCCTAATTGTGCAGTTGGAGCAGTGAGTGTGTGTTGGAAAAGATGTAGTCTAACGAAGTCATAATTTAAGGAGTTTGATGAATACCACAAATGATAAGTTATAACATGCATTGACGGGTCTTCTCCAGGTTTTTCATTGAATTTAGGAATGTCTGAGGGTAATGTATGTGGTATCACTAGCCACCAAGGAGAGGAACCAGATAGGATTCCAGATGATGACACGGGTGAAGTCAATGGACAAAACATCGAAGATGAAGCAATAGTAGATGTTGTCGCAACTAAAATAGACGGTTCAGTCTCAAATGTTATCTCAGCCATGGTCAAATGACCTAGTCTATACCCTATAGAATCTATGGGAACTGAAAGTGAAACAAGATCAACAAAAGCAAAGGAAAGTGATTGAGGAAAAGACTCATACAGGTAAAGCTCCTACTAAAAATGATTTGGAGTTAAAGGTGTCTCGTCTTGTGGTATTTATTCAATAAAAATAAAACCAGGTGGAAGAACTTCGCTGTCAGGCCCAAATTATATCTCAGGTGGTTGACTGTGCGATATGGGAGACTCAACGAATACAATAGATTGTGGGATGAAAATTCAGGAACAACTTTCGGTTCTTCGACTTTGGGATCAAGATTTTCTCCACTTAGGGAATATAGAAACATAAATATAATGGGATGATAGACCCTATTTCATTGGTCCTGGGGATGATGTCCAGTTTGACCAATAACAGTTTCCCCCTAGAGAAAAATGGGATTCGGATCAACTTCCAGTTGAACAACGTCGGGTTCTGGAGGTATGTTCTCACAGATTGGATGGATCATGACCACAAGTAGTTATGAGGGCTTTGTCTCGACAACAATAGACAAAATATGATTTGTAGAAACAAATTGTGCCAACTCTGGTATATGGGAAGATGATGCTTCACCAGAGGTACTGATGGTACTGGTTTCGGTCGAACGATGTCTATGCGAATGACGGGGGAAATGATTTTGTTCTTCCATGATGACTGATTTATTTTATCCAAAAAACAAATAAACAAAAAGAGGGTAATGCTAGGAAAAAGGGTTTACCAGGACAATGTGAACTATAGAATACCTCTTGGAAAAACAAGAAGTACAGGTAGGTAATCTCCCCGAATGCTGTGTTCGGTGTATCACAATTTCAAGGTGGCCGACTCGGTTCACTATGGATGGATAGCACCTAAAATTTGTCCTCCCAAATATACTCGAAGGTACGTGGAGGCCCAAGTCTGTATTAGCGCTGTCTGATGTGAAACCGCACAGTGAGAGCACCCCTTTATACTTATCGTACTGTAACACCGCCCGATATACCTGAGAGTACATGGAAGAGCTATGATATACTTACGTATGTGGAGTGAGGTATCACACTCGGAATGTATCGCAGACAAGTTAACGACAACTGCTATTTTTTACGACGCCAGAACACGTCTCTAGCCTAGACCTCTAAATTTCATCGTTAATATTCCAAAGCATTGTTAAGTAAATTGACATTTATTTTATGTTTATCTTGCTTAACAGTTGGCCTTTCAATTTCACCACGATGATGTATATGAAATTTCTAAAATGCAAGCTAAGAATGATAAACAAACTTTCACTTTTAGCTTTTTCAATGAAAGACATAGGTACTAAGGGAAGAGAGAAATTAATTTGCGAGAAAACAAATCAATGAACAAAAACAAAATCAATGAATCTCAAACTAAATGCAGATTTCCTAACGTTCCTTTTGCAAAAAACACACAATCCTACAAGCAAATGCAAGTTTTTCTTTTCAGTTTCCTTAATGTTATGAATGCAGAAAAGAAACTAGGTGCACTAGATCAATAATCAAAATGCTTTTTACTTTCGAGAAACGAAGAATACAAACAACAATTTCTCTTTTGAAGGAAAAACGAAGATTTCAACAACAATTTCTCCTATCAAGGAAATGAAGACTTTACCACAATTTCCTATTTCGAAAGCAAACGATTCTTAATGCAACCATAAAAAGTACTTTGAAATCAACTTGTCAATGATAATGAAAAAAAATTTAAAACAAAATTGAAAAAATTTTCAGTCAAAGGAGAAGAAATATATAGAGCTACTGGTCAAATAGAGCATTAAACTTTCAGAACAAGTTAGCAAATAGAACTGAAGAAAAATACAAATTCAGATTCAAGGGGATTTGTTCCTTTCAAAAGCCAATGCAGTCTCCAAAGGGAGACAGTGCTCTACAACGCAGGATGACAAGGGAGACAGTGCTCTGCAAAGCACTGTGGCCTAACCAAGGGTGCGTTGGGCACAATAAACAAAGAAAAAGCTATTGTTTGGCTCACTAACTTTGCAAATTAATGTCTGAAAAATTCTAATCTTTATGTGAAATAGCTACTGGGTGGATTTAGAAAGAATATCAGAGACTAAAACACCAAGAATCAAGAGGAATCTATCATCCCCAGTGGAGTCGCCAGTTTGTTGGGTCAGAATTGTAATCTACGGATAAACTACACTTCCCTAGACCGATGTCTAGTCTAGAACAACAGGTGAAAGACTGCACTACCTTTTTTCCTAACTTAGAACAGATACATAGAGAGGATTGGATGCTTACTTGTTTTAGTCGCTTCCAAATGGCTCCTTTCTGTCACTTCCACTATAGCTTCAACTTCAAGCGGTTTCAAATAGCTGAATGCTTCTTGCAAGAAAGAACACTGAAACAACAAGAGATGCAATAATATATATATCTATTCAAGTTAGTTAGCCAAATCAGTTAAGCATAAACTACATTCATCAACAAAGATTTTACAACATGGAAAATCAAAGTAAACATGTATGCATGTAGGGAAAAACAAGAAGTACTCTTTATTGATGATAGAAGGAGAGGTTAAAACCTAGTGACTGATTCATCGTGACCTTCCAGCAAAGTTCCTTAGTCTCATCACAGCATAAGTCTCTCCACCAGCAGCTCCACAAATCAAACTCTCTATTGAAAATTCTCCAGCATTTCTCTACTCAAATTCTTCCTCCTTGAACACTTAGATTTGTGTTCAATTTATAGATGAACTGTAGGTTGTTTTGAAATAAATTTCATTCCAAAAATAGGCAAGACATGTTTTCTAGTCATGTAGATGTCAAATGGACACTTGGATCCGAAGCATGACACATGTGAACCCTTCTATAAGACACTCTCCAAGTGGAGATTTCGGAACAATGATAATTTCGCTCCCAATGTGACTAACACACCTTTGAATGTCGGGAAGTGCTTTGCAGAGTAGCCCAGAATGGAGCTACCTTCATATGCAACACACTTAGGCCCCTTAGAGCCTGCGTTGGTGAGCTCCCACATGTTTAATAATAAGCTTGAAACCATGGAAAAGCCTTGCTTTGATGAAAATCTTGTTTGATTTATGAATGTTTCCTGTCTTAGGGCATATAGCAACTGAGATGATAGGTAATGATAGACCCTTTGATCATCAGTCCTGGAGATGCTGCCCAGTCAACCAGGTCATTGGGAATGGTGTCCAAATTGATCTATAACACCAAACCTTACAGAACTCCTAAGAAACATTACAAACATGCTAAAAAGAGAAATAGGAGCAAAGTGGACTACAGAGGCCAAACAATCCTTTGAACTGGTAAAACAAGCACTTACCCAAACACCGGTTATGATCTGCCCTGACTTTACCAAGGATTTCTTCATCTTCTCATTTGCATCGGAACACACAATTGCTGCTGTATTGCTACAAAAGAACATCAAGGGACAAGAACAACCCATAGATTTCTTCAACAAGGAACTAAGAGATGCACCTTTGAAATATAACATTATGGAGAAACAAGCCTTTGCCTTAATCAAAGTATTAAAATATTTCAGAGTTTACATATTTCATTCACATGTCATTGCTTTTATTCCACATACAGTTGTCAAGGACATACTGAATCAAGATCCTGATGGAAAAAGGGGTAAGTGGATTGTTGTCATCTTATAATATGATCTAGAAATCAGACCCACTAAACTGATAAAGGACAAGGACTTTCCAAACTCATGGCTGAAGCAAAATTTCAAGCACTAGCAATAAACATGATACATTCCTTGGATGAACAAGAGGAACTGGTGACTCCACCCATTGAAGAAGCATTTCTGAACTCACTCTGGTATGCTAATATATTATATGTGCTTTTAAATCTAAATGCTCCTCCTACTTTGTCCAAAACAAAAGCTAGATTCTTGAAACTAAAGGCTGTAAATTTTTGCATTCTAGATAAAGATTTGTAGTGGAAAAATTTTGTTGGTATCTTGCTTAAATGTTTGCTTGAAGATGATGCAGATAGAATCATGCATGAGTTTCATGAAGGAGAATGTGGAGGTCATCTCTATTGGAAAACCACTGCCAAAAAAATCCTTAGAGTTGGTTTCTATTGGCCCTCTCTTTTCCTTGATATCCACAAGCTAGTAGTAACATGCCATAAATGCCAAGTCTTTGACAGGAGGAGAAAACTACTACCTTTGCCTTTGCATCCTATCATCGTTAAAACTTCTTTTCAACAGTGGGGTTTAGATTTCATTGGATAAATCCACCCCGCCTCATCTTCCCAACACAAGTGGATCCTCACTTCCACTGACTATTTCACCAAATGGATAGAAGCCATCCATTCAAGGAATGCCAGTGACTCACTCATCATCAAATTCCTTGAAACCAACATCTTGTCCATATTTGGATGCCCAAGAAAAATCATCGCCGATAATGCCATTTCATTTAGGTCCAAAATAATGGTAGAATTTTTCCACAAGTATCACATCACATTAGGGCATTCTACATCTTATTACATTCAAGGTAATGGGTTGGCTGAGTCCTATAACAAAATTTTGGTGAACATCATCAAGAAGTTGTTGGAAGAGAAAAAAAATCATGGCATAGAAAACTGGTGCATGCACTATGGGCTGACAGATTAACAAGAAATAAATCTATTAACATCTCTCCCTATCAACTAGTGTATGGCATGGATGCAATTTTCCCAACATCCTTGGGAGTTCCAGTGATGGGGCTTCTCCAAGAGGTACAATCAAAGGAGAATGATATACAAAGGAGGCTGAACCAAACCATTCATTTGCAACAATCAAGAGAAGAAGTTTACAATAGAACACAAGTAGTGCAAGAGAACATCAAGAAGATCTTTGACAGAAGGACCAAGGCAAATGATTTCCAGATTGGAAACAAAGTGTTGAAATGGGATTCAAGAAGAGAGGACAAAGGCAAACATGGAAAATTTGAAAATTTATGGAAGGGTCCTTACATCATCCATTCAGTAAGAGGTAACAATGCAGTTTTCCTACAAGAACTGGATGGAACGGAGATATTTGGAGGTCCTGTCAATGGCAGGATGCTCAAGCATTACTTTTTTTAAAAGTTCCTATTTTGAAGCTTTATTAATTGTACATAACATTGCTTGATGAAAGATCAAAAAAATGAAACACACAAAAAAAAAGAAAAAGAAAAAGAGGGCAGGTGTTGAGCTGCACTTTTTCCCAAATTTTCACGATATTTATCACATAATTATATGCTTGTACCTAGCATTTGTTCTTTTAAGCTAATGACTAGGGCATTTAGAAACATTAATTATTAAATTATAAATTCTTTTTATTAATTAATTTGAAGTGTGTAATAGTTTTATTAATAAATGGTTTCTTGGTGGCAGGTAAATAAGTCTAGTCTAAGACATATTTAAGCATGAATCCACCTCAACATCTACAACCTCTTCTCTGTATCCTAATAATGAGGAGCAACACATTCTTTGCAAGGCTCTCAGATTGCCATGACAACCATGTGCTACCATGTAAAATAATCACTGAGAATGTTGGTTCATTAATGTTTCTTGATTGCTAGCTTCCTAATTTTTGGATTATGAGGATTGATTTTTCCCCAGCATAGCATCAACTCTCCACTTGGTTATAACATTGCTAGCAAAGATTCTTAGACTTTATGGCTGACCTTCAGTATGCCCATGGCTTAAAGCATGGCTGGCTGTTTGTTGTGATGTATCCAAAAGTTTCTTATTCTCCATTATATATGGAAAGACACCTTTCATTCATTATTGCATTAATTTTAGCTGAGATCGAAGTTCCATCACCAAATTTCTTCATAAAACTAGTTACTACAGAATTGAGTGCGGAATTGAGTGTGGATTAAGATTTTTGTAGGTGAAAATATGCATTCCGTGATCAAATGGTGAATAATATTCAAATTCTGACACACGGGTTTTGTTTAGAGCACCATTATTCAGGTAACCAAAAAACATTTTGGCAAAATTCATCTTCATGAAGGAGTTATGAACGGGGGAATATTCCAGTGAAAATTCATTGAACAAGAACGGTTTCGGTTCTGAACGGTTTTGGTTCTAGACGGGTCAGCATTACAAGTGTGGTTTTATCGAAGTTAGAATTACTTCAAAAGGATTTGGGATTAGATATTTTAGACACTGTTGATCTTGTAATGGCTCTCGACGAAGAGTTTTCCTTTGATATTCCAGATAATGAAGTCGATAAAATTAGCTCAGTGAATATTGAAATTGACTTTGTAGCTTCACATCCTCAGCCTAAGTAGTGATTAAACATGTTTTATGAAGAATAATTGGCATCGACATAAACCCAAAAAAGGAAGAAAAATCTAAACAACTTGGGGTCATTTTTATGATCTTTTGACTCAGTTTATACATTCATCAGATGTCCGGCATCAACTCGACCCATTCAAAATCGGATCCTCTTATTCTGGTCTTGAATTAGTTGATAATTCTAAGTTTGTATGTGTGTGTAATCAAGGGCCTGAATAACTAGGCAGCGTTGCTGTTATTCGAGGGGAGCTATTGCATAGGGATCGAGGGCATACAAAAGAAGGAACACAAAAGCTGGATCACACCATCTCATCGCACCAGCTCAGAACTGAATTGGAAATCAAATCTCCTTGTTTTGATTTTGTTTAATTCATATTAACCAACTATCCTAAAATTGCATCCCACGTAACCATCGATCTATTTAATTAGAGTTGCAACATTGCTGCTAAGAGGAGAAGTTGCGCACTAAGGAAAGGGGGGAAATCAATTAGGGAGGAAGTTAATCCATTATTTAGACAGCATAGATGTAATTAGTTAGTCTGTCAATTAGATGGCACAATTTCTCAGATGTAAGGTTGAATTTCTCAAATTCTATTTGCTCAGATGTAGAACCGAGAGGAATTTCTCATATGTAGAGAGTAGAATTTCTCAAGTGTGAAGTCGAATTCTAAGAGGTAGAACTGGTATTGAGTTGCAGAGAAATGTAATATAGATAGAGGAATTGCTATGTGTAAACCATAATCAGGTGCAAGACTTATATAAATCGATTTCCAAAGGATGTTTTAAATACATGATTGCCTTCAACTTGTTGTTGTGAACAGAAGCATCTGTGCCATGGTTAACTGCGCATTCCAGTCTTTGATGTTTTAAAAAGCTTTCCCCCACTGCAGTAATTCAACTTAGTCCAGGCATGTGAGGGCCCACCACATATGGAGCTAAGCTTGATCAATCGGCCTAAGATAATTAGATGTGTGAGTGATTTCATAGCATAGTTTTCTATTTCTGGTTTTGTGTGAATTTGTTGTAAACATGGTTCAATTTCAAGCATTTTAGTCATCTTTGCAACATGAAAATTAATGGATTGAAGAATTATTGTAAACTTGGACTCATTACATAATCCGAGTTTTGACATAGCGTTATACTTTATTCCTATTGTTAAAATCAAATGTAATGGGATCATCCAATTTCTGAGTTTAAATATGGAATTAGAACAGATTGTAGATGCTTTGAATTTGAATATGTTAACATTGCTCATTTAAAATATTAAATCACAGTTTGCATTATCTAATTTCTTTGAATGTTTGCAGGATTTAAATGTGCATTTGATTTGTTTACGCATGATTTCACTCAATAATTAGATCTCTTTTAATTAGAATTTGTTTTGTTTTAGATCTCTTTTTAATTAGATTCTTTATTGTTTTTATAGTGTAATCATTTCCTTATGTGAGCAAGTTTGAGTGTGGATTTGATTAGGTAGAGATATCAAGTTTAAATGCAGCATGATGATTTGATTTTGAAGTAGGTTTTTTTTTGAATAATTTGTTTCGCCTAGATTAAAATCTTTAAATAGAAGGTTTATCATAGATTATTCACATTTTCAATAGGATATTTTAAGTTTTATTTTAACATGGAGCAGAGTAGTTTTCTTTCAATAGATATAATTGTCCTTTGTTAATTTGAATCTTGAATTTATTATGAAGAATATTTTTAGTTAGCTTAATGTGTGAGTTATCATCAGAATAATGCGTGTGTCTTTTTTCTTATTTCAAGATTAATTTCAAGTGTTAGTTTCAAGTTAGTGAGAAGAGTTAATAGATTAGTTTTTTTTAATTTATCATAGGAGATTTAAAAAGTAGAATGCGAGTGTGAGAATGTTACATGATTGAGGATTGCTTTGTAGTTTAATTGCAATATGGAGTTTTCTTGATAGGAATTAGTTCAGTGAGTTTCATTTTCAAGATTGTTTATTTGTGAGAAAATGTGTGTTTCATTCCAGTATCTAGTTTATCATTAAAAAGGAACATATTTATACTCTGACCATTAAGCTGAGCCAATACACAGTACAACTCGCGTTTACGACTCCCGGATTGATAATTAATATTGAGAGGTTTAATCCAACAATTAAGCCGACCAACATTTTGGCGCCTTTGCCGAGGAGTTGTATTTTGGCTAAGGTAAAATTTTCTCACAGAGTTTCAAGGATATTGCAGTGCAGTAAGAGGGCGGAGAGTGTACGGTAAGACGTGAGTGAAGAGCCACGCATCCATGATTATGGGGTTGCTCCAAAGTTTGGCCATCTTGCTTATCTCTTGAACTTTTATTCCTTTCCTGTAGAAGCAGGCTTTAGAAATTTAATTTCCAAATTGATTTGCTTTCAATAGATTAAATATTGCTTTGATTTAGAATTTTACCCAATACGTCGTTCCCTTCCTTTTATGCAAGTGTGGTGAGATTTTTTTCAGCCAATAGCTTTTAAATTAATTTATCTTCAGAATCCAATCTTCAATGTTATTTCATTTTTGGGGTACTGTAAGAACCCTTATGTACTAATCATGTGATGGCAGAATGTACCGGTTGGATTGTTGAAAACAAGAAAATGGTATTTTCAGGAATCATTCAATGAGGATTTTTTATGCTAATACAGAGACAGAAAAGTCATCTGATGAAGAATTCACAAGTGCGGAATTTAACACCTTGCTTGAACATAAATTCAATATAATTAAATCTTTGATTTTGAAATTGGAGGATTTTCAGGAACAAGAGAAGGATGAAGAACCACTGCTTATGCTATGTGCCAATTGTCAAAAGAAACACTGCCTTGGAAAGTGTCCACTTATCGGTCTAACAGTTTGTGAAATTTGTGAGGATGGTCATGCAACCGAACATTTCCCATCACTGCCACGATTACGAAAGGTACTCAGGGAATCAAGTAAGGAATCGAATCAATCACCAAGTATAACTAAAAACCCAACACCATTTGATACTTGGAATAATGATTATTTTCCTGAGCAGGTTCCTCTGCATGTTTATAATCCTAGAATTTCATGGCAAACTTCTGATCCTCCTCCAATTGAATATCCTACTTCATGGCTGCAGTGGCCCTCTCCTTGGCCCTCATCCTCAAGCCAGATATCTCCATGGCCTCGAGAATCGTTTGGATCCTTCTCTCTATTGCAATCTCCCATGAAAATTAAATCATATGAACACCTACAAAAACCACAATATATTTCCAATGCACCATTAAGTTATCCTCCTCCATGGTCCCAGTAGTATGTGAAACCAGACCCTAACCCTAATCCATACCCTCATTCATACCCTAGTCCTAATCCAAATCCTAGACCATACCCTAACCCTAATCCATACCCTCATCCATACCCTAGTCCTAATCAAAATCCTAGTCCATACCCTAGCCCTAATCCATATCCTACTCCTAATTCAAACCCTAATCCATACCCTAACCCTAGTCCATACCCTAGACCTAAACCCAGTCCTAATTTAAAACTGAGACCTAACCCTAGTTCAAATCCTAACCCCAATCCAAATTAAGATCATAGTTCAATCCTTAACCAAAACCCTACCCCAAACCATCTTTTAAACCCTAATCTAAACCATGAGGTTGCACAACAGTTTGAACCACCTATTCTTTCCGTTGATTCCCATGTTGAACAAAATTCTACATCTTCCATGTTGGGAAAAGGAATGAATCCATAAACTTCCCCCATTACCGTAGAACATTCACCCTGGGAATATGTAATTCAAAGACCACTAGAGGAGAAATATTTTATTGGAACTTGTTTTGAAAATGGTGTGGAAACTCAAAACTCTAGAATCTCTCTCAACCATTCTTGTCAATTTGAAAAGCAGATATTTGATCCTGAACTTGAGGGATTTATCTTTTGTCTTTCTCCTGGTCCCTTATGCATCCAAGAGAGTGAATATCAAATTGTGGAAGATTTGCATCAGTTGGAAAATCATAAATATGTGGATTCCATTGAATCCTGGTTTCGAGCAGTCATCCCACCATCTTATTTCCTCAACATTCAGAAACTCTTGGTACCATATCAATTGAATCAACTGGTTTCTCAAGCTTTTGTATGTCTTGAAGTCCATTCTTTAAAACTAAGTGTGACTATAACCAATATTTTGTTATGCACATGGCTTCATTAGAAGTACTCCTATACTTAAATGGGAGTCTTTCACCTCTTAGGGTAAAATAGGGTAGGAGAATAAATGAATAAATTTTTTATAATGCTATTAGAGTTTTAAATTTTAAATAATGTTTGTTAAAACTACGTTTGATCCACATTAGTTGTTAACACAGAAATTTGTGACAGATCTTGTTGAGTGCAATTCGCTCTAATGCCTCATGATTTTGCAAAAAGTAACCATGATTAATCACTCTAATAAGTTATCATCTTGGATATATATTTTCAGTTTCCCTTAAAAGGTACTATTAGAAAACCCCCTATGGTGGACTACTCTTGTTAAGATCATAATGAGCTATTCAGGAGAACACTAGAATTCTTAACTTGAGGAATCTTTCAATCATTGTCTGTGATATCTTTAATAAGTCCTTAGGGTAGAGGAATTAGGCAGCAATGATTAGTCATTAAAAACTTTTCACGCCATCCTGTACTCTTAAGGAGTATATATGTCTCCCCACTTATTAAGTAACATTTAAGGTTAATCATAATCAGAGCTTACAAAGATTTAGGGAAGGATAGGAGGTCTCATGATGAGTCAACCTACCACGATCATGAGACCTAGCATGCATGACATTACTGCTCCTGGACACCAATCCAGAGTAATGGATTTCAACCAAAAATATGGAAGACAGGAGGTCTTATCACGAGCTGGCTTGTTCATCCATGTTACTTCTTGTGAGTGGCACTGCCATCAGCTGGTTACTAAGCCAGGACAGTGGCCTTCATCTAAAAAGTCAAATAAGCTAACTCTAAATCTGTATCTAGTAAGTGGGATACTAACATTTCGCTAGGTTAAAAGACATCCCTGTTGAGGTTATGGACACCTGCGGGCAGTAGGGCCATGTTTGTGGTATTAAAGTTAACTACATACTATGATTTGCTTGGTTATCCTTCTATTTCCATAAAAACTAATCCTTTTTCTTGGACAATGGCTTTAAGACAATTTGAACATGATGCTTTGAGTTCTATCTTCCAGAAATCAAGAATCTTTAAATATGTGGTACCCTTAGTGAAGGTTATTCTTTGTACTGGATTAAGAAGAAATTTATTTTTGAATCTGGATGACAATGTAATTTAGAGTGTTCAAATAAAGAGGTTGTTGATTGGTATCATAACTCACTTTAATTCTCATGGTATTCAAAGTGACGAATTACTCAATGATGACTACTCACAAGGTGTTGGTTGCCAACAATGCGTATTAATTGTAGTTACCTCTAAATATGTGATGCATGACCTAGGTACAATATTGTTATAATAGGTACATGAATCTCGTGTTATTCCTTTTGAAACTGCACTTTTTCAACAAAATTTGATTTTCATCATAAGACTTTGGGCAAAAACAAAATATGGAATTCATTTGGGAGAAGGTAACAGGTATGTGCAAACACTGTTTTCTCCATCATGTCTACTTTTAGTACCTGATCTTGTTTTATCATTTCACATGGTTTTAGCTCATAACGTAATAGTAAATGTTGCAGGCTAATGAAAGCATTTCAATATCAAGCATCTCCATCCTTACTTGCTAAAATATTTGCTGACATTTTTCCTACCTTATTTCATCGTCTTATAGTTTTGGCTTGCACGAGGACGTGCAAGAAGTTCAGCATAGGGGGATGTTGAGCCACAATTTTGCCCAAATTTTCACGATATTTATCACATAATTATATGCTTGTACCTAGTGTTTGTTCTTTTAAGCTGATAACTAGGGGAATTTAGAAACATTAATTATTAAATTATAAATTCTTGTTATTAATTAATTTGAAGTGTGTAATAGTTTTATTAATAAATTGTTTCTTAGTGGCAGGTAAATAAGTCTAGTCCAAGACATATTTAAGTACGAATTCACCTCAACATCTACAACCTCTTCTCTGTATCCCGATAATGAGGAGCAACACATTCTTTGCAAGGCTCTTAGATTGCCATGACAACCATGTGCTACCATGTAAAATAATCACTGAGAATGCTAGTTCATTAATGTTTGTTGATTGCTAGCTTCCTAATTTTTGGATGATGAGGATCGATTTTGCCCCAGCATAGCATCAACTCTCCACTTGGTTATAACATTGCTAGCAAAGGTTCTTAGACATTATGGCCAACCTTCAATATGCCCATGGCTTAGAGCATGGCTGGCTGTTTGTTGTGATGACTCCAAAAGTTTCTTATTTTCCATTATATATGGAAAGCCACCTTTTGTTCATTACTGCATTAATGTTAGCTGAGATCGAAGTTCCATCACCAAATTTCTTCATAAAACTAGTTACTACAGAATTGAGTGCGGATTAAGATTGTTGTAGGTGAAAATATGCATTCCATGATCAAATGGTGAATAATATTCAAATTTCGACATGCGGATTTTGTTCAGAGCACCATAATTCAGGTAACCTAGAAATATTTTGGCAAAATTTGTCTTCATGAAGGAGTTATGGACGGGGGAATATTCCAGTGAAAATTCGTTGAACATGAATGGTTTTGGTTCTGAACGGTTTTAGTTTTGGACGGGTCAGCATTACAAGTGTTGTTTTATCAAAGTTAGAATTACTTCAAAAGGATTTGGGATTAGATATTTTAGACACTGTTCATCTTGTAATGGCTCTCGACGAAGAGTTTTATTTTGAGATTCCAGATAATGAAGCTGATAAAATCAGCTCAGTGAATATTGCAATTGACTTTGTAGATTCACATCCTCAACCTAAGTAGTGATTAAACATGTTTTATGAAGAATAATTGGCATCGACATAAACCCAAAAAAGGAAGAAAAATCTAAACAACTTGGCGTCATTTTTATGATCTTTTGACTCAATTTATACATTCATCAGATGTCCGACATCAACTCGACCCATTTAAAATTAGATCCTCTTATTCTGGTCTTGAATCAGTTGATAATTATAATTTTGTATGTGTGTGTAACCAAGGGCCTGAATAACTGGGCAGCGTTGCTGCTATTCGAGGGGAGCGATTGCATAGGGATCTAGGGCATACAAAATAAGGAACACAAAAGCTGGATCACACCAGCTCGTTGCACTAGCTCATAACTAAATTGGAAGTCAAATCTCCTTGTTTTTATTTTGTTTAATTCATATTAACTAACTATCCTAAAATTGCATCCCACATAACCATCAATCTATTTAATTAGAGTTGCAGCGTTGCTGCTAAGAGGAGAAGCTATGCACTAAGGAAAGGGGGGAAATCAATTAGGGAGGAATTTAATCTGTTATCTAGACAACAGAGATGTAATTAGTTATTCTGTCAATTGGAGGGCACAATTTCTCAGATGTAAGGTTGAATTTCTTAAAGTCGATTTGCTCAGACGTAGAACCGAGAGGAATTTCTCATATGTAGAGAGCAAAATTTCTCAAGTGTGAAGTTGAATTCTGAGAGTTAGAACTGGTATTAAGTTGCAGAGAAATGTAATATATATAGAGGAATTGCTGTGTGTAAACCAGAATTGGGTGCAGGACTTACATAAATCGATTTCCAAAGGATGTTTTAAATACATGATTGCCTTCAACTTGTTGTTGTGAACAGAAGCATCTGTGCCATGGTTAACTGCGCATTCCAGTCTTTGATGTTTTAAAAAGCTTTCCCCCACTGCAGTAATTCAGCTTAGTCCAGGCATGTGAGGGCCCACCACATATGGAGCTAAGCTTGATCAATCAGCCTAAGATAATTAGATGTGTGAGTGATTTCATAGCATAGTTTTCTATTTCTGGTTTTGTGTGAATTTGTTGTAAACATGGTTCAATTTCAAGCATTTTAGTCATCTTTGCAACATGCAAATTAATGGACTGAAGAATTTTTGTAAACTTGGACTCATTACATAATCCGAGTTTTGACATAGCGTTATACTTTATTCCTATTGTTAAAATCGAATGTAATGGGAGCATCCAATTTCTGAGTTTAAATATGGAATTAGAACAGATTGTAGATGCTTTGAATTTGAATATGTTAACATTGCTCATTTAAAATATTAAATCACAGTTTGCATTATCTAATTTCTTTGAATGTTTGCAGGATTTAAATGTGCATTTGATTTGTTTACGCATGATTTCACTCAATAATTAGATCTCTTTTAATTAGAATTTGTTTTTTTTTAGATCTCTTTTTAATTAGATTCTTTATTGTTTTTATAGTGTAATCATTTCCTTATGTGAGCAAGTTTGAGTGTGGATTTTATTAGGTAGAGATATCAAGCTTAAATGTAGCGTGGTGATTTGATTTTGAAGTAGGTTTGTTTTTGAATAATTTGTTTCGCCTAAATTAAAATCTTTAAATAGAAGGTTTATCATAGATTATTTATAATTCGATTTTTAATAGGATATTTAAAGTGTTATTTTTACATGGAGCAAAGTAGTTTTCTTTCAATAGATAGAATTGTCCTTTGTTAATTTGAATCTTGAATTTATTATGAAGAGTATTTTTAGTTAGTTTAATGTGTGAGTTATCATTAGAATAATGTGTGTGTCTTTTTGCTTATTTCAAGATTAATTTCAAGTGTTAGTTTCAAGTTAGTGAGAAGAGTTAATAGAATAGTTTTTTTTAAGTTATCATAGGGGATTTAAAAAGTAGAATGCGAGTGTGAGAATGTTACATGATTGAGGATTGCTTTGTAGTTTAATTGCAGTATGGATTTTTCTTGATAGGAATTAGTTCTGTGAGTTTCATTTTCAAGATTGTTTATCTGCGAGCAAATGTGTGTTTCATTCCAGTATCTAGTTTATCATTACAATGGAATATATTTATAATCTGACCAGTAAGCTGAGCCAATACGCAGTACAAATCGTGTTTACGACTCCTGGATTGATAATTAATATTGAGAGGTTTAATCCGACAATTAAGCCGACCAACAGCAGATAAAAAGAAGAGGTACAACCCCATACCAAAAAAGAATATGTTTGAAAGTGTGCAAGTCCAAATGCCATTGTTTTTGAAGAAAATAAAGTCTTGTTCAGTGATACAGCCTAATCATGATTGAACATGTTTGAAATTTCTGCTAATAGGTTAGTGAAAGAATATTTTCCAAACCATGTACACTCGGCTTATCAGTAGATTAGATTAGGAAAATATATTTGATTTCAATGCTCAAATCTGAACCAAAACAGAAAGAGTGGGATGATTAAAAAATTCCAAATTATTAGCCCTCATGTTTCTAGTTTCACTTGTACAAAAATAAAGTCTGTGAGCAGCTTGTCCAAAATGCCACAACCCATGAAATATCAGATTTCTTAACCTTGGTTTGGTAATGTTTTAAATTACATGTTAGTAGATTAGAGAATGAAGATATATCAAATTGCTTAACCTTGACAGATAAGTAGAGTAGGTAAAGAATAAAGATTTCATCGGCCTAATATGAGCTCTTGGAAGTGATAAGGGTAGAAGTAGATGGTTTTTATGCTTTCAAAAGAAAAAATGATGTCAAGGGTTTGTCAATCCAAAAGCACCCAAGTGAAGAAAAAATGTTAGGAAAAGTATGGTGGGTAGGTAGAATTGATGTTGAAGCAATCATGTTTTAAAAAAAAAAACAACTAAAAAACAACTAAAATAATAATTAAATTGAAAGAAAAATTAATGTGGTAATAATAAAGTAGTAAACAATAAAATCGTAAAAATGCAAAAGTCACATAACTAAGATTAAATAAACTTAAATTCAAAAGTAATTTACCTACTATTCTTAAATGTATAAAAAAGAAACTAAGAATAACCATACCAATCTTAACAGTAGGTTTAGTCAAATTAGTTAAAAATATTAAAATAATAGAATTATTAAAAAATAATAATAAATAAATAAATAAAAATGAGAACAATAAAAATAACCCAAATATGCAATGTAAAATCACAATTAATATAATTCATATAAGAATAACATAAAAGCCCTAAAAATAATAATAAATGAATGTGGATATAAAATCTTATTTAAAGGTAAAAAAGGGGGTAAAATAACCATAAATGTAATTAGAACTATATTATTTATAGGGAAATCAAGATAAAATAACCATAAATGATATTAAAACTATATATAATAATCAATAATAAAGGCAATAAAAATTATACACGAAGAGAGATAAAAAAGACAAGGAGAGAGGAGAAATAATTAAACTAAGAGAATAGGGATGGAACCCAACAGCTACTAACTTTCCAGTTGTCATCCCTATTCAGGGTATGAAATATTTTCTCAATTTCAAATGCTTCTCTAAATTTGCGGTGATGGAAATGTTCAACCCTAGCAATGACCTTGGACTCCTCCAAACAAATGTGGTGCTTATTCGTCCTAGCATGCTCAACAAGAGCAGAGGACTGAGTCCTACAATGTCTAATATCAGCAGCGTGTTCTTGAATTCTCTTATTTATAGAGCATTTGGTTTCTCCATTGTAGGTATCCCACACCAACATGGGATAAAATAGACACCCTTCATGATTTTGGGGTCCAACGGGTCCTTAACAGATCTAAGGGAACTACAAATGGTGTTCATAGGTCTAGAGGTGGAAGATATCATATGCTTCCTTAATATCCAGGAAATGTTTTCAGTAGTACCATGTATAAATGGAAATTGAACACTACCAACTAACTCACCAGGATATTTATTAGTTCTAGTACCTTTGCTAGCATTTAGGAAAGCCTTAAGACCTTGACACTTACTATAACCATTAATTTTAAAGACTTCAAGGAGATAGGATTTTTCCTCCTCTAAGTGCTCATCACCAGAGACCCTAAGATCTCTAGTGGCTACTGTGTTTAGAACACCAACGTTTGGAGTTGGAAAATGGTGAAAACTAGCGTGAAGATTCTGCTCAGTGTGGGTCTTCTTTCTAAATACTTTGTGGGAAAAAGAGCCATCATAATTCCTTGAAATAAGAACATCAAGAAAAGGAAGCCAACCATCAATTTTGGTTTCCATAGTGAACTTAATAGAGGAAGACTGACCATTCAGGTACTGATGAAAACCTTCTAATTTTTGAAAACCATGCGACCAATTTATGAAGGTGTCATCCACAAAATTTTTCCAAATATTCCATGAAAAGTCTAGCTACAACAGGAGAAAGTGTAGATCCATTGCAACACTGCAAGTCTGCTCATAGAACTCACCTTCAAAGCTAAAGAAAGTCAATGTAAGACAAATTTCAACTAATTTGGCAGTGTCTGGATCCATGATACGATTTATCACTTCAACTGCCTCATTGATAGGGATGTTTGTATAGAGTGATACCACATCAAAACTAACAAGATTATCATTAGGATCCGATTTTAAATATTTTAGAATAATTGGTAAATTCATTTTGAATTTAAGGTTATTTAATCTTAATTATGTGACTTTCCATTAATTTTTGGTGTCAGTTATTTTATTCACTGGCGTTTCATTTCTACATTATTTATAATGAATGTCTTTGATCAGCCATATCTTTATTCCCTGATGATGAACTACTCTAAGTAGTTTGAAATGCATTGGTTCTCAAATGATAATGTGATTTTATGGAAGATTTATGATAAATTAGATGTGGATCAAAAAAGTTTACACTCTCAAATATTATCCCTACACAGAAGGGTTATAGCTGATAAGGTTCGAATATTTGAATGAACACGGCTAAAGGTTTCAAATAAATTGGCTGATCTATTATTTTTAAAGCGCTGCAGAAATTATTTGGTAATTCCAAATTTCACTAAGATTAAACATCATCTTGATTCTTCCAAAAATAGTCTCATTTTTATAAAATAAAGTTTAGCTATTATGAGGTCTCAGATTTGTAATGTGAGAATATCCTTGGATTTTCTCTCTAAAATGCTTCTCTCTCTACACCTCGAGCTATCTTGTACCATTTTTTATTCTTTTTGGTTTAGGGTAGATGTGTGTTCAGCCTTGAAGGCAGAACGGTTGGAAGAGTCTTCGAAGAAAAGGCCGGTGAAGAAATTTAATTGTTGTTTCTAGTGAGGTTTTCAGCATGGTTCGTGTTGTATTGAAGCGTATGCCTATGTGGTTGGTGATTCCAGAAGTCGTATCAGACATTGTCATATCTCGACCCTAGGTGCAATGATAAACTCACACTCTCAGGAAAATCAGAGCGTTGTTCCTGCCGGTTCGGCGTGGATGGTGATGGTGAATGATAATGGGGCTTCAATGGTTTTTGATGATCCAAGTTCCTCTATCGATAATAAAATATCTTGTTTTGTGAATCAAAACAGTAGGGTCATCCAATGCCCTTCACTATTTTTTGCAGTCTCAAATGATTAGAAGAAATCAAAGCAATGGAAAATAATGGATCAAGTACAGTCCTTGCGGAAGTCTATTCGCCACTTGTTGACTCGATTGGTTCTCCCAAGGTTGACGCTCTAAATCATGGTTTTCTGAATGGCATTGACAACCCTTCCTCCTCTCGTTTCAGGAACTTGAATGAGAAGTTGAATACTTTCAGTTTACCCTTGGCAGTTTCGTGTTCCCCCTCCTCTTCAGATTCAATGCTTTCGTGTTCCCCCTCTTATTCTAGCTAGGTAGTTTCGTGCTTTGCCTCATCTTCTAGCTCGGCATCCCTTCCTCTGGTTATGCCCCCCCAAGTCGTGGTCCCAGACACTCTCCCCTATTTTTATCATAGTGATCGTTCTTCCTTTTTATGTTTGAATAAGTCTTATATTGACGATTGTAATATTAATAAGAATATCAACCATAATAATAATAATAATATTTTTAATAATAATAATAATAATAGAGGCTATAGCAATATGGTTACCAATTTATCTAAGTTTTCATTTGATTCTTCGGTGTTTTATCTCTTGGAGAAGGGTCTTAATTTTGCGATGGCTCCTAAAAAGATCCCTATCAAAGAGATTATCTATAATGTTGATTATGGTATTAGAGGTTTATCCGATGATTTTAAGGAATTCATAGGACAGGATTGTGTGGTTGTTCTTAAGAAAGCTAGACTGCCTAGAAGCAATATTAAGAAATCTGAGTTTGAAGCTCTTAAATCCCTTAATTGGAACCCTGATATTGTTTTCTTAAAGTAGATAAAGATGGCATTGTTCTAATAATGGATAAAGATGACTATATAAAGAAGATGTTGGAACATATTTGTAACAGTGGCAGTTACAGGAAGCTTTTGAAAAACTCGCTTAGTAAGGTTTCTAAGATTGTGTTAGTTGCTATTAAATCTAGTAGCAGCGTGGGTTCAATGAGCCATAAGCTTATTGAAAGTAACACTGTCACTCCTAGAATTTATGGGATTCCAAAGATTCATAAAGAGGGTATACCTCTTAGACCCATTTATAATACAATTGGGGGGCCCACTTATCTCTTAGCGAAGTATCCTGCTCGTAAGCTTAAGCCACTTGTAGGATGTTTTGATTCTTTTGTGAAGGATTATACCTCATTTGTAAATGGGTTGAAGCATTTAAAATCATATCCTAATGATAATCTTGTTATTTTTGATGTGGTATCACTTTATATGAACATCCCTATCAATGAGCCAATTGAAGTGATAAATCATATCACGGATCCAAACATTGCCAAATTAGTTGAAATTTGTCTTACATAGACTTTCTTTAGCTTTGAAGGTGAGTTCTATGAGAAGACTTGCGGTGTTTCAATGGGATATCCACTTTAAATTGTTGTAGCCAACCTTTTTATGAAATATTTTGAATCAAAAGCCTTATATTCCTCTCCTTTCAAGCCTAAGATTTGGGAAAGGTTTGTGGATGACACCTTCTTAAACTGGTCGCATGGTTGTCAAAAGCTAGAATGTTTTCATCAGCACCTGAATGGTTAGTCTTCCTCTATAAGTTCACTATGGAAACTTAAATTGATGGTTTCCATCCTTTTCTTGATGTTCTTATATCAAAGAATTCCGATGACTCTTTTTCCCACAAAGTATTTAGAAAGAAGACCCACACTGATCAGTATCTTCACGCTAGTTCTCATCATTTTCAAGCTCAAAAGGTTGGTGTTCTAAACACACTAGCCACTAGAGCTCTTAGGGTCTCAAATTATGAGCACTTAGAGGAGGAAAAATACCATCTCCTTGAAGTATTTCAAATTAATGGTTATAGTAAGCGTCAAGGTCTTAAGGCTTTCCTAAATGCTAACAAAGGTACTAGAACTAAGAAAGATCCTGGTGAGTTAGTTGGTAGTGTTCAATTGCCAGTTATACATGGTACTACTGACAAAATAGCCTGGATATTAAGGAATCATGTGATATATTACACCTTTAGACCTATGAACACCATTCATAGTTCCCTTAGTTCTGTTAAGGACCCTTTGAACCCTAAAATCATGAATGGTGTCTATTTGATCCCATGTTCATGTGGGATTCCCTACATTGGAGAAATCGGCCGCTTTATAAATAAGAGAATTCAAGAGCACGATGGTGATATTAGATATTGTAGGACTCGGTCCTCTTCTCTTGTTGAGAATTCTAGGAAGACTAAGCACCACATTTGATTGGAGGTGTCAAACTTCATTGCTTGGGTTGAAAATTTCCATCACCGCAAATTTAGAGAAGCGGTTGAAATTGAGAAAAGATCTCATACTCTGAATAGGGATGACGGCTAGAAAGTTAGTAGTTGTTGGGTTCTGTACCTATTCTCCTAGTTTAATTCTTTCTCCTCTCTCCTTGTTCTTTTATCTCTCTTCGTGTAGAATTTTGTGTGTAGGAGTTGATGTCGAACCCTTGTTCTTAAGCATGGTCTGCAGAAATGTATCCATCAGATTTTCTTTCATCTCTCCTTTAGGAATCATTTTGATTCTTTTTAAGGCTTTGGCTTCTTCATTCCTAGAAACATGAGGCATATAAATTTTTAATTTATGTTTTAATACATGCTCTTCTTCAGAACTATAACCAGGATCTTACTCTAAACTACTGAAATGATAATTTTTTAAAATTGTGCAATTAGAATAGTAAATAAGAAAAAAATTCTCATGATCATCTGTGGATTCTGAGTCAAAAATACTTAAACTAGAAGTTTATGTAGAATCACAACAATTTTCTCCCAAAACATGTACTTCTTATTTGATGTGAATATTAGGACAATTATCAGTTTTATGAAATTTGAAACCACATTTGTAACATTGAATTTGAACTAGTGGTTTCCTCTCTTCTCTTTTTTGTCTATCCTGCTGGTATTTCTTAGCTATTCCCTATGATTTTTTTGCTTTGTGCAATTTGGATTCTTCTCCTTGTGGGAATTTATTTGAAGTATGCCCCTGTTTTCCACATAACCAACAGGTGAGCTTATTCTAGGCCTCTTGCTTGTATCCTAAGATGAATATCTTGAGGACCATAATAGTGGGATATTGGAATCCTTTTGTAATAGCCTTTTGTTTTTCTAGTTCTTTGAGGCTTGGAAGAATAATTCATTCTTCTTTTTTAAATTTTCTATGGCCTTTTTCATTCTTTTCTTATGCACAACTGGGTCATCTAAAGATAGACCATATTTACTACAGATTGATCTTCTGTGAGGTAGCTTCGAATTATTTTATATAAATTTATTAATTTTCATGCTTTTACAAATTCCTACCAAGGGTTTAGTTATGACGCAATACATTTATCCCCGTGTATAACATTCACAGGGATTTTGAAAGACTTCATGAATCTTCAAATAATCTACATATTTGGAAGGAAGAGCTGCAAGATATGCTTGTTTCCATAAAATATTTTTGCTATCTTTTACTTCATAAATTCTTTGGTCCCAATGCCTATAAAAATATTCATATTGTGACATCTTCTTGCATTTGAGGTTCATTAATACCAGTGAGTGTTTATCTGAAATATATGTCTTTTCACCACACCAACGTTCAAGAATTAATGATGTCAGAGCTCCTATTATTTTATTTTGTTGACTCTCATCTTCATTATGTACAATGTCTCATGTTTCATCTTTCACTATTTCTTCTCCCATTTTTTCTACAAGTGCTGGGGAGGATTCAATTTCCCACCATCTCTGAAGTGTACCAATTAAAACATTGAATCAATGTTTTACAAGCTTCTACTTGAATTTTTCCCCTCATGCACATTAGCTTATATTCAGTGAACATTTTATCTATAATTTGCCTTATCTGGCCTAATCTTACGTTATCAATGTTCCATTCCTTATGGGCATCATTGAAAAATGTATGGGACTCGAGAAAATTAACTTTACCGCTTAGATTAGGGGAAAAATACTAAGAGTATTGGCTAGGTAGTGGTTCATAGACTAGAAACATATGAGAATCATATGGGAATTCTAGTTTTTTATTTATTTTACTTTACGAAACAAACTGGGAAATTTATCTACAAAATTCTGGATAGAAAGTACTGATACAGGATGGCTAAATAATAGTGAAGAATGGATATCTTTATCCTTTTTATTAAATACATTTTTTCAAAATGTGAGGAAAGGTCTTCAATATTTGCATGGATTAAAACAATTCCTTTATGAGCTTCATTTTCTATTTCCTCAAATTGACTATCTATTTTTGTTGACAATGTCTTTGCTTCATTATGAACTTCTCGAACAAGTCCTTCTATAGTAGAAACAGAAAAGTAAAATTTATTCAGAATTTTACTCCCACTATTTACAAAGACTTTTAAAGAATCTACTTGTTCCTTCTGTGCACTGGTTTCTAATGAATGGATTGCTAAACCTTTTAGGGAAGTATTAGTCCAATTTATTTATTCAATGAAATTTTCTATTCTTCCATCAACCCCTAAGGTAGAGTCATCTTTTAGGACTAAAGGTATTTCTTTAGTAACTTTGCATGTTTCTTCGAGAATGATTCTTCTATATGGAGGAAAAATACAAGAGGATTCAATCTGTGTGCCATCACTAGCTATCCACTGATGTTTAGAAGAGGAGGAGGATATGCAAATATCATCTACACATCCATATTTTATTTTTTTCTTCTTCCATTCATAGAAATAAATCCATGAATGTTTTTGATCCATATATTCTTTCCAGCTTAATGAGAGATTTGTCTTCTCTTCTAGAGACATGGTCATATTGAATTCTTTTGTGTCCAGCTGAGTAAATAAATCCCAGTTTAGAATTATTGTCATCCAGGTTGTGTCTAATTTGTGATTTGTACATCCCTCCATAATAGAAAATAATTTATACATCTTCATCTTAGATGGCCTTTTGCAGTCATTTTCCATAGGTTTTTGAAACCGGCAGGATGGAATGAGGTCATCCATCTATTATAAATATCCGAGTCCATATTTTGGCATGCTTGGTGGCCTCATTTTTTAAAACTTTTCTGTTAGCCTTGGGTCTTCATTTACAAGAGATGGAAGTTCATGTATCACCAAGACATTATCATGGGGAAATGAGACGTTGTTGTATTTTGGATTTAGACAAGAGTTGTTTAGCATAGCAGATGGAGCTTCTCTTGTTCTAGGGTTGTGATTTTTATGGGAAACAATATGTATAAGAGACTATAGGTTTACTAATAACTCTCAGGAAGGGAATTTAACTAATAAATCATGAAAATTTAAAACTTGTGCAAGCTCAAATAACTTAGTGTCAGAACAATTTGTACATGTGGATGAACTATATGATGAATATGCTTCAAAAGATATGGGATGAGATTTTTTGTAATCTTGAATTTCTATGTCAAATTTTCGTGTAGGAATGGTAGAATTCCTTGGAAAAGACATAATCACAGAGGAGGAATTTTCTTGAATTCGGGAAAAAGTTATGTTTTGTACTTTTGGAGTTTTAGGCACATCAACTACCTAACTTTTTGGAAAGCTTAACTCTTCTCATCTTATAATCTGGTGCTCAATCTTCTGATTTTGAGCATATGTGATGACTACAACACTTGACTTTGAACCATGACTTGGAGAGTGTAACTTAACCAGATATAAGGTATTTTTATGTCTAAAGAAACCCCTTGTATGGATATAAATGTTTGTTCTCTTTCTCTTCATATAAAATCCAGAGGTTTTTATTTGTAACTATAAAATATCTTTGATGCATTCATAAAAGAAATAGACATAAAATTTAGGATAAAAATCAAACCATACTAGACCATTGGATAGGGGAGAAACAATCCCAACAAGCAGGGAGTCAACATATTTATTAAGTGTGATATCTATGATTGTTTCTAAAACGAATGTATTCAATCCTCTGTCGGTTAGGGAATAAATACCGAACCTTATACATCTGAGATGGAATATGATGTGTTGTGTTTGTGAGCTTCTTTTTGTAGTCCTTTGGGATCTAAGAAAGGAATTATTTGAATGGCCTCTGTATTTTCTTGAATTTTACTAACACATTCTTTGACAGAGACTCTGGTAATTTTATTTAGGTGAAACATGGATAGATTGGAGTAAAGCTCAGAAGGACTAATTGAAGGGAGTTTCCAACACAAGGAGGGTTAGTTTTCTATGATCTCTAATTCAGCTAAATCTATCAAGGATGAGGATATTATTAAAGAAACTTTACATGTTGAGACTTTATTCCTTTTGTTCATTTTATTGCACTTCGTATAAAGATACATATTTACGTACAACTTGCATTTCTGATAGAGAAGAAGTTTCAGAATTACCAGAAGAGCCATAATTTATTGGCTTTGATACCAATTTGGACCGCAATGGTAGCAGAAGCTTCCTCCAACAGATAATGAAGCTTGCATCTTACCTGACCGAGTTACATGAACTATTACACGAACTCGTACATGAAACTTCAAACAGATCCAATGCTCAACATGATCTCACGTGACATCCTCCTGCATTCACGAGCTTATATGGCATTATAATATCCTAAGTGAAATTATGATAAACCTCAGATGAACTTCGCTCAGGAAAAATATATAACACAGAGATATAACAAAACCATAACTAAGACTCAATGCTCCTTTTATTAATTTACACAATTGCTGGATATTACAATCATAGAGTCTTAATTTCTATCGTAGATTGAATTATAAGGAATTTATCAGTTAAAATAACTTAGAACAAGCTCGAAACCGAAAGAAACTAGAGAACTCAAACCAAAAGACTCTTCCCTAATAAAGTCTAGCCACTTTAGGTTCTCACCACTCACAGGTCTTGATGCACAGGGTTCTCAAACTTTAGACTTTCTATGACTCAATTACAGATTGAAGGATTTTATTCGTGATGCAAGCATATTTCCTTCAAGACACAAATGCAAAGCAGGGATAAGCCTCACTTCTTGACCCTCATACTCCTGATTTCTATAACTCTCGATGTCCTCTTTAGTCTCATTCCTGGGAGACATGAGGCATCTGATAACTTTACAATCATACTTTTCCGTAGATAATCCTATGGGAACGTACAATACCTTTTATGATTATGGGTTATTTATGATTATGGTTTGTCTTACATAGAAATATTAAGCATCCAGCTGCACAATATTTGACCTTATATGTCCTTGTGTATACCTTCTACCTCATTTGCGAAAAAGTGTAATCTTGTAAATACACAACTATAAATAGGAAACAACATTGTAAATATTGTAAATTCTATTTACAAAAGTATTATGATATTATTAATTTACTATATATTTTAATTTAGTATAAATGTTTTACTTTTGGGATTTTTTTTCTAAATCACTGAAATGTTTTATGCATTCAAATATATATTTTATACAACAAAAAATTCAAATTCTAACAAAAAAAAATTGTTTACTAAAGTTTCAACCAAAAAATCTAAAACATGTAGATTTAAATTTTATGAAAGACGTTTTTGGTCTTTATACACACTTAACTAAAAAGTTCATTGATTCTTGATAATTTCCACAATTAAACCCATCATCAACTCCATAATGAAAATTATCATTTCTAATTTTCACCAAAATTAAAATTTTCTCAATACATTTACACCAACTATATAAATACATGTTGTGAAAAAACATGTATATTTCAATAATCCAAATGGTGATAGTTATATGGTGAGTGCTTAATGTTCACCATGTGAACATCACCATCGGAAATGCAAGTAAAACTTAAAAGTACATGTATGATTGGATTCACCAACTCATTCCACTGAGACTATGAAATGGAAATGGGGATATCTGAGTGCCCCAATTTCACTCCTTTTTCCTTTTCTCTTCTCCCAATTCTCCTTCTAGATTCCATGCATGCAATATATACTAGATTATCAATACATGCAATTAATGGAGGATTGGACAATCCTTCCAAAGAAAGAAAGAGGTGTTAGATTGGCGAAAAAATATCGAGGTTTTCCTGTACAATTTTTTTAAACTTATCCCAATGGTTGAATCTTGAATTTGTGTGAAAAGTATATTTTGGAATATCTTAGAATTGGATGTGATTGCATATTTTGGAGCATCTTAGAATTGAAAAATGAAAATAAAAAGACTAAAATTTTACCATTCCCAAAATCTACAATAAAAAATGTCAAGCACACCAATAATTTAGCATAAATAGTGTACTATCTATGTACATATCCTTTTCATAGGAATCTATACTCAAATCAAATAAAGGAGTTGGTTCACAATGGAGGCATCCAACATCTTCTCCTCCTCTGTGTCCATGGAAGCTAATTTCTCTATAAATTTCTCTTCTATATTTAACATTTCTACAAGATAATACTCTCCTAAGATCATACAATACAAATTGAATCTATAAGAGGGTGTAGTATATCATTTATTAACCTCATAAATGTAGTTGGTGCATTGTTTAGGAAAAACAAAATCACTAACCACTCATGCAAACCTAGCCTGGTTTTGAAGGTAGTCATCTAGGTATCTTCTTCTTTGATTTGAACCTAGTGATATCTAAAATTTAATTCCATCTTGGTGAAGTATTACAGTTGTTGCAATTGATCCATCAGATCATATATCCTTGGTAGGGGTTACCTATTCTTAAGCGTAATTTTGTTTAATGCCCTCTAATCTATACAAATAATCCAAGTCTCATCCGTCTTTGGCACAATGATAATGGATGACCCACATGGTTATGTACTCGGTCAAATGAACCCATGTTCAAATATATGTTGCAATTGATTATTTACTTCACTTGCTTCTATGACATTTACGTCACCTTGAGCTATCTTGTACCATTTTGGATTCTTTGTGGTTTAAGGTAGCTGCGTGTTTAGCCTTGAAGGCAGAATGGTTGGAAGAGTCTTCGAAGAAAAGGATGGTGAAGGTTCACAATGCATCGAAGTGTATGCCTCTGTGGTTGGTGATTCTAGAATTTGGATCAGACATGAGTAGATCTCGGACCTAGGTGTGATGCTAAACTCACATTCTCAGGCAAATCAGAGCGTTGTTTCTGCAGATTTGGCGCAGATGGTGATGGTTAATGATAATGGGGCTTTTATAGTTTGTGATGATCCCATTTTCTCTGTCGACAATGAAATATCATGTTCTATGGATCAAAATAGTAGGTTTGGCTAGTGCCCTTCACTGTTTTTTGTAGTCTCTAAATGATCATAAGCAATCGAAGCAGTGGAAAAGAATGGATCAAGTACATCTCTTAAATCCCTTAATCGGAACCCTGATATTGTTGTTATTAAAGAAGATAAAGGTGAAATTGTTGTAATAATGGATAAAGATGACTATAGAAAAAAGATGTTGGACCATATTTGTAACAGTGGCAGTTACAGGAAGCTTTCGAAAAAGCCCCTTAGAAAGGTTTCTAAAATTGTGTCAGCTACTATTAAATCTAGTAGTAGTGTGGGTTCAATGAGCCATAAGCTTATTGAAGGTAAACCTATCACTCCTATAATTTATGGGATTCCAAAGATTCATAAAGAGGGTATACCCCTCAGACCCATTGTTAATACAATTGGGGGGCCCACTTATCTCTTAGTGAAGTATATTTCTCGTAAGCTTAAGCCACTTATGGGAAGTTTTGATTCTTTTGTGAAGGATTCTGCCTCATTTTTCAATGAGTTGAAGGATTTAAAATCGGGTCCTAATGATAATATTGTTAGTTTTGATGTGGTATCTCTCTACACGAACATCCCTATCAATGAGGTAGTTGAAGTGATAAATTGTATCACAGATCCATACACTGCCAAACTAGTTGAAATTTGTCGTACATCGACTTTATTTAGCTTTGAAGGTGATTTCTATGAGAATACTTTTGGTGTTGCAATGGTATCTCCGATTTCTCCTGTTGTAGGCAACATTTTATGGAATATTTTGAATCGAAAGCCTTAGCTTCCGCTCCTTTCAAGCCTAATATTTGGAATTTTTTTTTGGATGACACCTTCATAAACTGGTCGCATGGTTGTCAAAAGATGGAAGGTTTTCATCAACACCTGAATGATTAGTCTTCCTCTATTAAGCTCACTATGGAAACTGAAATTGATGGTTGTATTCCTTTTCTTGATGTTCTTATTTCAAGGAATTATGATGGCTCTTTTCCCCACAAAGTATTTAGAAAGAAGACCCACACTGAGCAGTATCTTCAAGCTAATTCTCATCATTTTCCAGCTCAAAAGGTTGGTGTTCTAAACACACTAACCACTAGAGCTCTTAGGGTCTCTGATGATGAGCAATTAAAGGAGGAAAAATCATATCTCCTTGAAGTCTTTCAAATGAATGGTTATAGTAAGTGTCAAGGTCTTAAGGCTTTCCTAAATGCTAGAAAAGGTGCTAGAACTAAGAAAGATCCTAGTGAGTTAGTTGGTAGTGTTTAATTTCCATTTAGACATTGTACTACTGAAAAAATAGCCAGGATATTAAGGAAGCATATGATATCTTCCACCTTTAGACCTATGAACACCATTTGTAGTTCCCTTAGATCTGTTAAGGACCCATTGGACCCTAAAAGCATGAAGGGTGTCTATTTGATCCAATGTTTGTGTGGGATTCCCTATATTGGAGAAATCGGTCGCTCTATAAATAAGAGAATTCAAGAGCAAGCTGCTGATATTAGACATTTTAGGACTCGGTCCTCTGCTCTTGCTGAGCATGATGGGAAGACTAAGCACCACATTCGTTTGGAGGAGTCCAAGGTCATTGCTAGGGTTGAACATTTCCATCACCACAAATTTAGAGAAGCGGTTGAAAATGAGAAAAATTTTCATATTTTGAATAGGGATGACGACTAGAAAGTTAGTAGCTATTGGGTTTCGTCCCTATTCTCTTAGTTTAATTCTTTCTTTTCTCTCCTTGTTTTTTATCTCTTTGTGTATAGTTTTTATTGCCTTTATTATTGATTATTATATATAGTTCTAATATCATTTATGGTTATTTTCTCTTTATTTTCCTATAAATAATATACTTTTAATTATATTTATGGTTATTTTACCCCCTTTTTTTCCTTTAAATAAGATTTTAAATCCACATTCATTTATTATTATTTTTAGGGATTTTATGTTATTATTATATAAAGTATATTAATTGTGATTTTATGTTGACTATTTGGGTTATTTTTACTATTGTCATTTTTTATTTATTTTATTTTATTTTATTTATTTATAATTATATTATTTTAATATTTCTAACGAATTTGACTAAACCTATTGTTAAGATTGGTATGGTTATTCTTATTTTTTTATTATTATTTTAGAATAATAGGTAAATTAATTTTGAATTTAAGTTGATTTAATCTTAATTATGTGACTTTCACATTTTTATGATTTAATTTTTTACTATTTTATTATTACTGCATTGATTTTTGTTTCAATTTAATTATTATTTTAGTTATTTTTTACTTTGTTTTTTTTTTCATTTCCTTAACGTTCCTTTCCATTAATTTTTGGTGGTAGTTATTTTATTGATCATTGCATTTCTACATTATTTATAATGAATGATTTAGATAAGCCATATCAGTATTCCCTGATGATAAACTACACTAAGTAGCTCGAAACGCGTTGGTTCTCAAATGATAATGTGATTTTCTGGAAGATTTATGATAAATTAGATATGGATCACAGAAGTTTACACTATCAAATAAATGTATTAAATAAGAAATCAGTTCATGCTAAATATTTGGCTAAGGCAAGAAGAGAAATTATAGGGCTAGGAACACAAGAATACAACTTTCAATATGAAGTTCCTAAAGCCACTTTTTTTATAGAACATCACTACATAACTATTAATTTTGCAGTAGGAAGTATCCTAGTGGACTGTATTCTAGGAAATCCATTCTTAGCAGCTATTGAGCCCCATGGTTTGGCATGATTAGATGATGGAAGTTATGGATATTATATCTTTGTTCCAAATCACAAAGGATATTTACTAGCCATCATGCTGCCTTTTGTGTCAACTCCAAGGATTTCAACTATGGTCCAAGCCATGCAGGAATTGGGGCATTTTGAAAAGCGTCTAGAAAAACTCCAAGACCTAGAATCCTATCTGAATTTTGATGAAGGATTTTAACAAGCCGCATTCATAGAAAAAATAGAATAAATCAAAAGATAGTTAGAGGAAAAATTTTGTGCAGAAGAACCCAATGCCTTTCGGCATAAAAAACAGTATTTGTAGAACTTCCTTACAAAATTGGGCATACAGGAAGGCCTTGTAGGAGAAAATTCATCCCAATGAATGAAGAATACATAAAAATCTACCAGAATGAAATACAAGATCTTTTGAAAAGAATAATAATAAGAGAATTTGACTGTCCCTGGAAATATTATGAATTTTTATGTAAATAATATTTCTGGACAAATTAGAGAAATAACTAGATCAGTAATAAATTATTGACCACATATTAATGTTCTGGCTAGAAATACTTATCCTATTCTCCATAAATGGAATATAATATCCAGAATGGCAAGAGCAAAGATATTTTCAAATTTGACATGAAATCATGTTTTTGGCAAGTATCAATCAAGGAAGAAGATCGATCCAAAATGACATTCAATTTCCCCTCCAGATGTTATAAATGGAATGTTATTCCTTTTGGGTTGAAGCATGCTCCTTCTAAGTTCCAAAAATTCATGGATCAAGTGTTCAAGACATATTTTGAAAATTTTAAGCATGGATCAATTGGTCAAGAATAGTGGTTTATTCCTGAGAAATGGAAAATATGGATATTTTTTAGACCAAGGTCAAATTCCTCGGACAGATCATAGAAAACAAACATATTTCTCTTCAACAACATGAAGTGGAATTTGTAGACAAATTCCCAAATGAAATAAAAGACAAAACTAAAATAAAAAGGTTCCTAGGTTGTCTGAAATATGTCTGTAACTTCTATAAGCCTGACTGTGCACAAGAGAGAAAAATATTGAACTAAAGACTACATAAGAATCCAGAACCTTCAACCACAACACATATAACTATTGTTAAAAAGGTTAAAGAAAAGGTAAGATGCTTCCCATCTTGCATGTTTCAGATGAAAATCTGTATCAAATTGTTGAAACATCTGCTAGAGATATACATTGAGGTGGAGTTCTCAAACAACTCAGATAATGTCAAGAACAAATTATCTAGTTTGCCTCTCGAGTACAGAATCCTGCTCAGAAAAAATATTCTACCATTGAGAAATAAGTAAATGGTGCATGGAACTATATTGATGAATTTGACATACATATGACTCCATGAAATGGGAATATTACTCTCGTTCCTGGAAACCAACTTGGAAACTAAGAAATAATCAAGTTTTAGATGTCAATCTCTAACCCATGGAGATTCACAACACCTGGTTCAAGAAAGAAAAATATATCCCAAATCAAGTACATGGATCCATGATATGGTCTATGATCACTTAAGGCACCTAGAAAACCTGGCAGAGGATGCCCTAACACTCCTCTTCAACTTACCTTGAATTTATTTGGAGGGATGAACAAATTTTATCTAGCACATTCAACAAATACTTTATGATCAACAGAACCAGAGATCTAGGGTTTCATCAAAAACTCATGTGGCCACATCATAATCCAGAGTTCATCTTTCTTGATATAGTCTATAATTTTTCTAGATATAAGAAGCTATGGTGGAACTTTCTCTTTAGAGACAAGTGTGATTGTACCTACTATACACTTATGAAATTTGGAGCAGTATTTGTTACCCAACTTCTACATCAACTAGACTGGTTAAAGGAATGGTGGACCCAAATCAAAATCAACAAAATTGCTATGGACCCAATTTTATTCCAATCAGACTTGAGAGAGGAATGTATCAGCAAAAATAGACTGCCAATTTGAGGAAATAGAAAATGAAGTTCATAAAGGATTTGTTTTAACCCATGCAAAGATTGAATACCTTTCCTCACATTTTAAAAAATTGCCTTTAACAAATAAGGATAAAGATATCCCTTCTTCACTATTGTTTATCCATCCTGTATCAGTACATTATATCTAGAAGTTTGCAGATAAATTTCTGAGTTTGTTTCCTAATGAAAAATCAGAAAAAACTAGAATTTGCATCTGATTTCCATATGTTTCCAATTTATGAACCACTTCCTAGCCAATACTCTCGGAATCATGCCCTTGATTTGAGCAGTAAAGGTAAGTTTCCTAAGTCCCAAACATTTCTCAATGATTCCCATAAGGAATGGAACATTAATAACCTAAGCTTAGGCTAGATAACACAAATGATTGATCAAATTTTCACTGAATGTAAGCTAATGTGCACGAGGGGAAAACTAAGGTAGAAGCTTGTAAAACATTGATTCAATTTTTTATTGGTACACTTCAGATATGGTGGGAAACTGAATCCTCCCCAACACTTGTAGACAAAATGGCAGAAGAAACATTCAAAGATGAAACATGAGACATTGTACATAATGAAGAAGGGAGTCCACAAAATAACATTATAGGAGCTATGACATCATTCATTCTTGAACATTGGTGTGGTGCAGAGACAGAGATTTCAGATAAACACTCCCTGGTATTAATGAACCTCAAATGCAAGAATATGTCTCAATATGAAGATTTTCATAGGATTGGGTCAAGAGAATTTATGAAGTAAAAGATAACAAAATTCTTTTATGGAAACAAGTATATCTTGCAGCTCAATTGGATGCTTAAAATTTGTATGTAAGACAATCCATAATCATAAATAACCCATAATCATAAAAGGTATTTTATGTTCACATATACCCTTTAGAAAGAAAGGGTATGTTGGGATATTTTATTTATTAAAACTTATTGAAATAATAATTGAATTTTTAATTAGCAGTGACGATTGAATTTATTTGTATATTTAAATATATAGTTAAAAATATATATATAACTTTATTCAAAAATTTATTTTTTGATTTGGGAAAAAAAATTAAAATAAAATGTGTAAATTTGACCTTAAACGTTATACACATTAACAATGAAAATGCAAATTGATAAAAGTATTTGAATCTTGAAAATTGATGATTAATAAAAAATAAACCTTACACCAAATACCCTTTTACAGTATTTTCAACAACAAGCAGTCATAACTTTGGATAAAATTCTAGAAGTGTGGTAAAAAGTAGCGATAAATTTGAATGATGTGTTAAAAACAGTTTAGTGTAACTAATTATAATTTAATAGCATAGTTTGGCCAAACAATTTAGTGTAATTAATTATAATTTAATAGCATAGTTTAACCAATCGCTGTTAAAATAATCATCAAAATTCTTACAATTATGGAAGAAAGAAAGAAATAAATTATTTTAACATTCACAAAGTTAAAAATAGCTTATGGGACAAATTGTTTCTCCATCCGGTTCTCGTATTCGACCCTTTTCCTATGGAGCCTTATAAACACTCCAGCTTCTCGACAAACTCTTCGTTGAATAGATTATCCCAAGAGATAGCTTCCAGAATATCTACATAATTTTCCTTCTTGTCTTTGAAGGCCTCAAATTCTAAAATGAAATGCTCTTCTATTTCCACTTTTTCGGAAGAGAAAAAAATACATGCTCTTTTCTCCCACATTTCTTTTGGCCTTTTCCAACACCCTGTTTCACAACGTAGTTGATGAGAATTAGTCCTTAATTGAGCAATAAGAATTTTGGATCTCTGAGAAATATTGGCTTGATGATTATGAGTGGGCTAAAACTCTTCAATGTAGTACTTTTTCTTTCTCCCTAGCTCTTTCTCCCAAGTATATTTATGGAACTTATCCATAACAAATTGTTTTATCTCTTTATAGTTTGTGGGACACATGCTCAAGAAAATACCCCATTTACTAAACAATTTGTAATTTTTCCGCATCCAACTATTCTTTCTTTTGCACAATATGTCGTTAAACAAAACCTTAGGCCATCCACCCTCTTCCATTTGCTAATTTTCTTTAAACAAATTATGACTCGCACCATAGCAATTGCTTCAATAGGATTAGCCCCTGTTTTACTTAACAAGATAACATAAGGAACTACACTTTTAATTTTTAATTTGTTTGTAATGAAACGCTTCTGAATTTTCTCAATTTATTTCCACTGCATCTCAGATGTGTTGTTGGAACATAGTTTACAACTGTAGAGAATAATCGGGATTACTAGAAGCCCAAAAAGAGTTAGAGTGATTTTCCAGTCCCATAGCTCTGCCTCTCTACGCCTGTTTTGAAAAGCATAAAATTATTTTTAACTCCCCAGTTATTTTCTTTCTACAACCATCCCAAATTAAATTTATGTTGAAGTCAATTCCAAGGTATTTACAATCTGCAACTTCTTCCAGAATGTTTCCTTCAAAGTAGAACTTATGCTGGTTAGGATTTATTTTGTTAGAGAAAACCACTACTTTCGTTTTGCTAATATTGACTTGCATTCCCACCCTTCTACAAAAGCGGTCAAGGGAAAGTAAGTGTTATTTCAAACCAAGAGCAGATTTAGCAATCAGTATAAGGTCATCTGTGTACAAAAGAAGCCTTATAACGAACTTTCCCAAATGGATATCGTCACCCCCTTGCGAATGTATCCACACTTCAAGCTTGTCAATATATAAACCAAAAAGGGTAGGAGACAATGGGAAACCTTTATTGACCCTAATATTGCTTCTAAAACTTTAAGAAATTCCTATTGAAGTTCTAATTTTGACTTTCACCTCTCCATATAGAATATGCACAAGTGCTCTCAAGTGCCTGGGAACCCTGAGTTCCTCCATTCTGTGCCAAAGCTTATCTCTAGGAACCGTGTCAAAGGCTTTTCTCAAATCAACAAAGCAACAAAAAACGTCTTCCTTTTTTTCCCGAACTTTTTCAATGATGTGCTTTAAAGTTTTACAATGATCAACTATGGAATTTTTAGGTCTAAAACCTACTTTCCATTTAGCACATCTATCTCTTTCTTTTTCCCACTTGCTGATTTTATTTTCTAATATGCTTCCAAATAACTTTTCAAACAAGGGGTTTATAGTATGGTCCTATAATTGAAGGGATTATTGACGTCACCACTCTTGAAAAGAGGTATTTCTAGACTATTTTTCCAATCTCTGGGGAACCCCTGCTATATGATGTTGACAATTTTTTTGATGTGAGGTGCAAGAATTTTTAAGCCCCACTTTAGACACTTTACTTAGGGTTCAGCTAAGTCTTTTGCTTTTCCAACACCCAACTTCTTGATACCCATCTCTACCTCCTGCATCGTGAAGAGTTATGTGTCTGTGTTGACCAAGGGAGGAGGGTAAACCTTGGGATCCTGCTCATAAATTTGTCTTGCATAGTCGAACCATTTAGAAGCTTTAATGTCATTTTCATTTTGCACCTTTTTTCGGTTAGAGCTCCTTCCAGAATAATTTGGGGTTATTTTTCCCAAGGAAGATTAGTTCTTCTCTCCTTGAAACCATGAAATCAACCTTTTTATTTCTTAATATCTACTTGTAAGATTTGAGATTTATGTTATCCTTGTTTGGTTCCTTCCACATTCTCCTTGCCTTTTTACATTCCTCATCAAACCAATCATTAACGGAAAAATAATTTTGTTTCAAACTTCTTATTTTTTTCTCTTTTTCACTCTACAAGTGCGCTTTGAATTAAGTGTTTTAGTTCATGACTATGATAATGAGATTTCCTCCTTCTCGAAGAGCCTCTCTAGTGTTATTTTGAAGGTATTACAATTTTTTGGAGTCAAAAGAATTATGCCCTTTGGGGGATTTTGTTGAACACATAGATTTTTTGACCCTAATTGCTTCTTTCCAGTCCAAGAGAAACTTAAATATATTAGCTCATGATCTGATTTTAAGTCCTAAATCTGATCTCCAATTGACACTTCCTCCATTTTCTCACACAAACTATGCGAGAAATTACATAATCTACTACACTTTCTCCATTGTAAGTAATGCAAGTGAAAATTTTGGACTTTTTCCATCTAGTCAAACCATTACAAATGACTAAATCGAAAGCCCCACATAACGTAAGCAATTATTCACCCAAGAGATTGTAGCCTTTATCCTCTGAAACTATTTCTCACTGATGATTACTCTCTTTTGTAAACTAGATAGGGTCACAGTCTTCTTTACAACAAAGAATGCTAGCTTGCTCACTTGCAGTCCTAGCATTGAAATTCCCCATGATAAGGACTTCACCTAGTTGAGAATATGTTACAATATTTTATTTTAGGGCTGCAAAGGTATCTTTGGGGTCATGCCCTCTACTTTTGTAGCTTTTTTAAACTTACAGCGCAAAATAACATGTTGCAATTATGATGTGATTTCTATTTTATGATATTTTTAGACAGTCAAATTGCTTATTTGGGTCTTCTTTTTCTAGTTGAATGAAACAACCTTCTTTTTCTCTCACTAATACCAATGATACCTTTGTGTCCTTTGCCATTCCGTGTTGCCTTGTTCCACACTTTTATCTTCCAGTTCCTTCAAACAAAGGTGTCTTGCACCCTTCATGCTCATGTGTTTCTATGAGTCAAATTATGTCTCTACCTTCCGTAATGGGCCCTAACCTAGGTGCTTGTCTCTATGGGTAACCCCTTTAGTTCCAAAAAACTAATATTAAGGAAACCTGGGTATGACTTAATTGCTATTTTTTTTGACATGCAAGACTCACAGTTGAGGCAAGACTCACAGTTGAGTCTTTGTCCCTTCTTGCCCATATTGACCTTGCTTCCTCATTTCTTGCTGAAGATTTTTTTGCCTCTTCTTTGTTATCGTTTCGCTGCCTTGTTTTGGAAGAAGGTACAAATTGCGCTATCACATCTTTACCTTTATAAATCCATGCTCTCTTTCTCTCATCTCTTGCTGCCCTAACCTATGAAATTTCCTCCGTCCTTTCCTCTTGTTGTCTTACAGTTAAATCTTCTTCTAGAAAAAACCAAGAATTCCTCAAGAGTTGCTTCTTACTTAGAATGATATCTTTATCATGCAAGCTACGCATGATGAGTTTTATGGGCCTGACTCTTTGACCATTAAGCTTACCTACTCTCCATGCTTAGCATATTTTTCCTTGCCATTGAAACTTGTCTTTCAAGAAGTCTCTTGCAAAGTCAAGAGTAAATTCATTTTTCCCATAATCTTTCACCCCTTTAATAATTATGTTTGTTGCTCTATATTTCCTTTCCTTGCTTTCTCTATCTTGCATGTTGTCAACCTGAACGTTTTCTCCTTCCCTCTTAGCAAAACTATGCCACTTGCTCCTTCAAAACTTTGTTGCTTTATGCTAAAGCCTGGTTTTCAGTTGTTATTATATGAATTGTACAATATATTTCCTGCTCTTTAGCTTCTACAAACCCCCAACCTCTTTTTTACATTTAACAGTGCTTTCACATAAAGATCAGATGACGAAGTGAGAGGTGTGGATGTGGGACTATAGAGTGTAGAATCATTAATGAATTTTCCTTTGGACATGTTTTTGCCACTTTCTTGCAAAGAGGACTTGTTTGAATATTGTGTATTGCGAAGGGGCCAAGTACTTTCCCTTTGAGACCATTTTTTCCTTGTATGCTCCCATTTTAGATGAGCTAGTCTTCATTTTAAAATGCCCAAACCCACTTCCCAGCTTTGGTTGACGAGACAATTTTGATTTGCTCTATATCATTTGTTTCCATGGATTCTGAAGTTTTTTGTCACATTACCATGTTTGAATGCATTTATGTTGTACTCTGAAATCAAACCCTTGAAACCCTGATTTTACATGTTCAAGCCCTTCAAACTCTGGTTTCTTATGTCAAATATCCATTTCGTTGTCTACTTCAAGTAGAAATACTAGCACACATTACATTTCTCCTTCGCTACCTTAAGCGGGAATGCTCATGAACTACGCATGTTCACATCACATCATCCGACAGCTTTCTGCCTAGCCAATTTCCCTGGAGATCCCCGGACGACCCACACCTGCACACTATTTCCCCGGACAACTTACACCTGGAAGTAATATGCATTGACTAATATTTGCTAACAAGAGGAAAAAAATGAAGAACAAGAAAACGCTAAAAAGCAAAGGCGTAGAACTACGATAAATAATTTTTCTTTCGAAACGTTACAACCACGTGTTTTGCCATAATTCCATTAATATTATAATTGTTTTAGAAATTTTACTTAAATAGTTTTATATTTTTAAAATTTGTTAAAAATTATCAATTTAAAAAGAAGTAATATTATTTTGAATATTATTTTTTTTAGAATTTGTAATTTTGTCCCTCAATTTTTTATAAGTCATTGTTGCACAAGATTCTAGATTTAGGGAAATATGTGATTTTGTTTCTTTTTATAATAAAAATAAAATATTTTTTTAATAAAAAATAGTGTTAATCATAATTAAAAACAAAGATATGGTTGGTTTTAATTAAAAGCATTATGTCAATATTACAACTCAGAAAATGTGGTAAAAAGATTTCACTCTCTCTCCATCATAAATAAAATACTCAAATGTTATTGTGAAATAACAAAATGTTATATCAACTTAAAAAAAAATGATAAAAGTAATTAAAAGTGAAAAATAAAATAAAAATAAAAATGAAATATTTCCAAATAAAAAAAATATGTCAACTATAATTAAAAACAAAATTGAATATACCTATTTGGTTACTTTAAATTACATTACAACTTAGAAGATGTAAAAATCTTTCACTCTCACACTCAACTATAAAGAAAATATTTAGATGTTAAAGTGAAATAACAAAATTTTATAGCAATTTTTAAAAATAAAATAATTAAAAGTATAGAAAATAAATATATTTCCAGTTTAGGTGTGGAAGATGTACAAGTTTTATACTTGTTAAAAATATTTCAATATAAGATTTAGATAAACTATTTAAATATCCATTTATATATATATGAAAATAATTATATATATTGAAAGTTTAAAAAAAAAAAAACAATTATTTCTTAACTAGAATTCCGAATAATAATAATAAAAGGGAGGTGCGCAACTCTTTCAATTCTTAATATACAATTAATATGTGGCATTTAAAAAATGTTAATAATAAATAAAAAATTGGATTATAAATAAAATATTTTAATCATTTTGGCTCTACTATAAAATAAATGTTTATATGGAAAACTCCTTTTAGATTTGAACATTTGACTTCCTTAAAAAAATACATGCCCTTAACCATTAGCTACATTTTTATTATTTCAAAAAATGTAATATACTTAAGATATGTTATTAGATTTATGATCATAATATAATAAATAAGTATTATGTAACAATAGTCATATGATAATTATTATGTAATATAATCATTAATATGTAATATTGATTATTTATAGAACGATTATTACATGATATTTATTTATTGGATTATGATTATATTTCGTATAATATACTTTAAGTATACTACAAAAACCTTCTTCAAATTTAAGAAGATTATTTAAATTTGATGAGAGTTTTTTAAATCACTACTAAAAATTATTCCTTTTTGTAGTTTTTTCAATTTAAAAGTGTTTATTATTAGGGATATTCCTTCTATTAAGATTTTATCCATAAATTTGAATGGGATTTTCAAAAGTCTATCCACACAAAATATAAGGAACGTTAAATTTAATTTGAGGAGGTTGTTCAAAATTAATTCTATACAACCTCCATTAGTTTGAGAAGGCTATTTAAAATAGATTTTGTCCCACCTTGTATTCTTAAATATGGAGAGGGTTCCTATATTTCCAAGATTTTATCCACATAAAACTTGAGGAACCTTAAATTATAATAAACCTCTTTTGATTTGAGGAGATTGCTCAAAATTGATTGAATACGACCTCCTTTAGTTTGAGACGGTTGTTGTTAAGTAATTATATTTCTTAAATTATGTTACATTCAATTGTAAATATGTGGTCATAAACTTATAAACACCAACATTGTATGTGACAAACTAGTACATAAATTATTCTCAACCTATGTATGAAATTTTACAATATAATTCTCTAAGACATGCACTCGCAATAAAATTCTATCAGAATGAAAATTAAAGGGCTACAAATTTTTTTTGGGTCACTGAGCTTATATTTTAAAGAGGACTTTGTGAACTCTAATCATAGTCCTTTGTTTAGTATCAAAGGCATTAAATGGTTCTATGATTCCTTAGGAATCACTTTCGTTCTTCAACCTTCAGTGCCTAACTTCTGTAGGGGGAATCCACACTTTACAGTCAAAACATAAAATTCAATCAAGAAGAGAGTAAAATGATACAAGTTTGTTAGACCACTAGTATTATGTTCACAAGAGCATTTTACGAGCTTTGATCACAATTTTTGTTTTGCATTAAATACATCAATAGTTTTTCAATTCCGTAAAAATAACTTTCGTTCTTAAATCTTAAGTGCCTAACCTCTATAGGGAATCCACACTTTTGCAATGAAGGATATATGGAATTTCAAGAGCTAAATTGACATTGATTTAAAATATTAATCTATAGAATAAATATATCTAATTAGATAATCTAACTAATGAATAAATGAATTTTCAACACAAACCAGTTAGGGGGGCCTACCTTCTAACTTGCACTACAAAGGAAAACTATAGTATAAGTACTTTTCTATGAAATAAAACTCAGAATAACATCATTTATATTAAAAGAGGAATACACAAGTTCACATTAAAATTATAAAGACAAACTACATATAATCAACATGGATCACACATACTTTTTCATCAGACTACAATATACACCAACATATGGCCTCCAGATTGGAAGATTTGAACAACTTTGCAATACAAAGATAGAATGTTTTCTTGGTCAATCCTTTAATATTACAAGAAATGACCTTCAACCTTTAATTTCTCTAGATGTTATATAATATAGGGATGGGTGTATTTAACCATGAATAACTATAACACCCCTATGTGTTACTTTTTCATACATGACTGTTTTTAAACTTTCAAATTATTTTTGGACTCAATGGCCATGGAAGCTAGAATGGAAACTATGTGAGGATGTAATTATATATTATTTTATTTAATTAATAAATAAGAGTTTTTTGATGTTCATGAAAGAGAACTAGAGTTTTAGAAGACTTATTTCCATCTTATGAAAAGCTATTGGTGGTTAGGTCCACATGATGGACCTTTCCTAAAAGTCTCTTAAAAATCCTTAGGAGAAAATAATTAAAAATATTAACATAATGGGAGAGAAAGATTATGTTAATCACTTAGTTGGAGAGAAATACTAAGTGGGCTGGAATAAATAATTGTGGGAGAAAAAGACATGCTTTAAATAGTAAGAAAAGAATCAATTTTCGAAAAAACCTAAAACAAAAAGACCTAGGCAAAAGGTTGGCAGACCTTAAAGTGGGACATTGTCAAAATATGCTAGGAAGAAATCTATAAAATAAACTACACGTGAACCAAAGAGGTTGTTTATTTTTGAAGGCAAGAAGGACTTAGCTCGGGGGGGACTGCTGTAGACAGTTCATAGTCGAGTGAAATGTGCTTAGCCCCTGAATATTCTCCAAGCAGTTATTACGGTTAGACAATTTGTGTTCCTATATTAATGTGAAATTTGACTAGTTAATGACATGTGTGGATAGAATACAATAAATTTTATATATCCATACTCTGTTAAAATTATTCAATAATTAAATTTGCATGCATAATTCAACCGATCCTGAGTTTATTATTTTACCTAAGCATGGATAGAAGAATAAAATTAGCATTATTATTGATGCGAAATTGTGATGAATGAATATATGCATGTTGAATCTGATTGAGAATGAGATATGAGTTAGAATAGCATAAAATATGTATACTAGTGTTTAGAATAGGTATTTAAGTTTTGCATTCGGGATTAATTATGTTGTTATAAGTTACAGTCATCAGCATATAAATTTAATGTGTCGACAGTGAATATAAATTTAATGAAGAAAAGTGTCCTGAGTAATATTAGAAAATTGAACTTAGAATTGACATGAAAATAGGAGAAACTGATACACATAGGACTGGAAATTATAGTTTTTCATTTTATAATACCTAATTTGAACTGTACTAAAATATACATAATCTAAAATCACTGGGTGTGAGTTAAATATAACATTGCAAGACTAAGAATAATGTCTTATGTGGAAGAAGAGATGAGATAACGATTGAAACTTATATATTATATTTAGATTTTCTATAATGCTAATTGCTATGAAAACTTATTACCAATCAACAAAGACAAATATTGCATCTCTATAAAAATGGTATTATTAAACACTAAAGATATACCGAATTCAACTTGTCTTAAAAAACTATATATGTATGAACTTGAATGTAATTATATTAGTTTAGATAAAGAAACATAGAATACCTATTCTATCCCTAATTAGTAATGAAATGTGAACTATGTTGTTAGTCTAACTAGCAAGGAAGTATAATACTTTGCATGATCACTATTAATTAATCTTTGTATAGGTAAGTGACTGCATGCCATCCCTTGTATTAAAGGTGATTGTTTACTAATATATAGAAATGTGGAATGTGATGTTATTATGGTTGTCATATAATATTATAACCTAAGCGGTTAGAGACACTAAACAATGAGCATGAAAGAAAATTTAGAAATTGTAGATACATAAGCAATATTTTAAATAAAAATTATGAGTTGCATGTAATGAATTATAAAGTCTACATTAAGAGGTAGACCCTGTACAATATATTATTATTAAATGGATAAAGATTCCATACAAATAGAGAGGAATATAAATCAGAAAGGGTTATTCAAAAACAAATAGGATAATCAACTTCATAAATAGAGCAATATAAAGTAGAGGAATTTTTAACATATGTCGATTATATCAATATTGTATAATATTTATTGATAGGAGCCATAATATGGACCAAAAATGACATATCAAAGCTTAGTACAAGGAACCTTATATGCATTTATGTATATACATTAAATTTCGATGTGAAATCACTATATAAACAAGATTTCGATGTGAAATCACTATATAAACAAGTGGGGTTGCAGAGCAACAAGTCCCTGCCATAATAAATATCAATGGAACCATTGTTCCTTGTTTTGGGTTAAATATAAAACACAAACGTAAAATAGGATCACTCCAATCATAATATGTATAAAATAGACTGCCTTCATTCAAGGGGTGAAATCCCTCTTTGAAATTCACCAATGAAAACAAAGTCGCGGCAGGGATTTTAGATACAACGTCTCCCCATAATTCCATACCCGAGAGAATAGCAAAAAAGTGCTAAAATAGACAATAAGATGACCACTTTTTACTATTTTGTGGCATCGTAAGGTTTCTATTGCACAACCTGAGGCAATTTCAACCTGTGCAAAATATCTATGCTCTGCTGCTGAGTAGGATTTGTCAGGATAAGTTGGGGCTTTTCTTAGTCAAATGCCATTTTACATTCCTAGATTTGGCAGCTATGTCGAATGCTAAAAATGGAACAGTCGTAGCTTCAACTTCATCAGCCTTAGCTTTTTTTAGAAAAATAACTATGCGGCATCAACTTCCAATTGGCTTAGGCAATATGGATCCGCAACAAGTGAGCAAGTAGCATGATGTTAGGATGTTTCAAGTGAGTTACAGTCAGTTCGATCCCACCCGCCTATTGATTTATTAAGTCAGTTGATACAATTGTTATTTGGAAAGGCTGGCATTTGGCAGGATGCTAGATCGAGGGCCTTTAGAAACTCGGTTGACTACAGGAGGGGTGGGCCGTACAGAAGCTACATCTACTACAGATTTTGCATCGATCACTCTTCAGGCCATTCCTCAACTTACTTTATTTCTTCGGTACCAGACATAGGTTGAAGGTTAGTTTGTCCCCTGTTAATCCTAAAAGTAACATATATAATAAGGAAGGTGAGTCTCGTTAATGTTCCATCGATGCCCCTACAGATACCCCGTGCTTCCCTTGTTGGCCATTTGCCATTCCTAGATTTGGCAGTTATGTCGAATGCTAAAATGGAACAACGAGATCGGTTTATGAAGTTAAATTCCATTACATACCTCTACGCCTCCGCACCATAGTCCAAGATGGTATTTTGTATACAGCTAATGTATTATAAAATACACGAGCCTACCAAAACCATTCATCCATGTAGCTTCATGCATGTAATGAAAATGGACACATGAAAATCAAAAGCTATGTTTATTACATAATTTTATTATTATTGTTTGCAATGTTGAAACACTTGTGCACATAAATCACTAGCGACATGAACTGCTAGGCTAACCTGGAATTTTTTTTTTAACTCCATCATTACCCTATCGAGGAATCAATGTGCTTTAACTCCATCATTGCCATGTCGAGGTACCGGCACTAACATTTCCATTATCAACTTCGTTGTAAGCAACCCTGCCTTCGTTGTGAGCACTTGAGCTTCCATCCGCTTATGGCTATGTCACCCTGATCATAAGCAAGCAAGCATCTCCTACGCCTGCAAAGGTTTCGTCTGAAGTTTTGAATATGAAAAAGGTATTTCTGAACGAGAATTTTGGAAGGAATTGTCTTGAAAAATCATATGAAGGAAATTCATTATGAAAAGGAGTTTTTATAAAGGTCATTTGAGGAGATTGATTTAAGAAGGATTGAGTTGTATTCCTTCCAAACTCGGCATTTCGAAAACTGGATTTTGGAAAGGTTATTTTGGGAGATTAATTTCAGAAGGGCAAAAGAGGTGAACTCTAAAACCCGAAAATATGTACGATGAAAATATAAAAGAAAGGAGCCTGAATGTGTGTTGAGATAGTAATACGCGGAAGAGACCGCCATGGATTTATTGTATACAATAGTAAAGCTAGTTGAGGTTAAAGAATTAGCAAGCTAAACCTGCATTTGGCCTGATAAAGGCCTAATGAAGTAGACGAGTATGCAACAGAGTGGTATTAAAGCGAAGGTTTTAACACTCCACTCAGTGTAGAAATTAGAAAGTGCAGCATGCTAGTGTGGTAATGAAATGTTTAATATGCCTGGAACCGAAATGCATGATAGCTTCGCCTATGAATATGCTTAGGGGATGGATAAATAAGATAAACTACTTCTCTCGCTGTTCAATCTTCACTACCAGTCTCAAATCCTAGCTTTTGAACAACCTATGCCTTCGCTACCTTTTATGTTGATGGGTCACTGGTATCATTCAGTGGAACAGGGTAACCTGCACCTGCCTAACACAAACAAAATTATCGATACCCATTATTCAAGGTATGTTTCTTTAGCGTGATGTTGGTTCTACTATTATAGCTCTTGCTCAACCTAGCAGCCAGAGGGTATATAAGTGAAAGTGAAGAGAGGACACACAAACCCGGGGAAGCTACTTCTTACAAAAACAACTAGCAACAAATTTCATCCGTCTTTCAGTTCCACGGTGGGGGGTTTGTCGCGGGTAGTAAGGATTCTTCTGCCAATGATATTTTTTGCAGGAGGTTGGCCAAAGTGTGTCAAGAGCAGCTTAGCCAATGATCCCAACCCATACTGAGATGTAGGTCCTTATGATGATGGGCGTGATGCAGCATTCGATGATGGATTCAAGGCCATTCAGTGGTTGGTGAAACAAGCCAATCTTGCCAAGTGAAAAAAGTATTTTTCGCATGTATCCAAGGGTTATCTTAGAAATGATTTGGATGTTTACAGAGCAGATTCTCATCGAAAAATTCTGGACACATTTGGAGCTTCTTTGGTAGAGCCATGGGTCGCGGCCCACAGAGATCCTTCCGGGTTTTTAACTCTATATTCCTTTCTTTCTTTTGCATGTTGTTGGAATTTTTCTCTACTCAAGAACCCTTATTGCCCATTCAATTACAGAAAAGCTGTTTGAATTAAAGTTATCCAAGCTAAAAATATTTACGGTCAGTATTCTCCCGATGTTTAAATTCTTCAAAATATTACCTGCACAGTGTCTGTAAATGATATAGTTCCACTCGCCATAAAATATAATATTAGAAGCACTTGAAATGAATTGGGATTTTAAGAAAACAACCCAAAACATTTTCTCATTAAATTCAATCCTCTGTAAGGTTATTCAGTTTAATTCACGTAGATCACATTATTATCTGAACTACTACTTGAATAGTTCATGGTTTCGTTACATTTTATGGTAAGTGAATTATTTCATTGTAAATAATATTATATATTTTTAATTTTTTGGGTAGCTTAATTGCGAGCAGTTGATTACATTTTTTGCATTTGCAAACGAATGGAACAATAATACTGTGGATCTATGTTTCTTAGGTTTTTTCATCTCGACTTAAAAAAAATGCAAATGCAAATCCTGTATGAGCACAAACTTTACTCTTAGAATTTTACAGAACTAGAGCATAAAATTTTCTGCCAAAACAAGTAAGAAACCCAAAAATTAGACCAAGGATCGAGCAGCCCTACACGGGTGGCTCGTTATTCCCATGACACTGAAATTAAAGGATTTAAGGAACATAAACATAATATAATGTACATAGAAATAGAGGATCGAGAGAGAACATTCTCACATGCAGAGTCATGCATAGCCTTCTTTGCACCCCTAACACTATTCTGCTCACACTGCCTGCCATCTCATATTGTAGGTAAACCTCCAGGTATAAATACATGTAGAGCGAATATAAAGTATACCAGTGTTCCGAATGTGTCGCAGTCAAGTTGATACCTCACCAACTTAAAAATGGAACGGAAGGAGCAACCTGATCTATCCAACTAGTGATAAGTCATAGAAATAAGAGTGAATGGAGAAAGAGCGACAGACTGCCCGCCCTAGAGCAAGGAACATAAACTAATGTGTCGCAGTCAAGTTGATACCTCACCAACTTAAAGACAGAACAAAAGGAGCGACCAGATCTGTCTGGCCAGTGATAAGTCATAAAAATAGGAGTGAATGGAGAAAGAGCAATAGACTGCCCGCCCTAAAGCAAGGAACGTAAACTAGGTATTCTGGAGTACCATTCTGGCCTAGTCTTCCAATTGAAGAAGCACTGAATGAAAAGGCCAAGGAAGGTCTTTTGAAAATTTGTCCAGGGAACAAATCACAATGACAGCGTGATGGCAAGCATAATGAAAACTGTTACAGTGTATGGGACAACAGAACCCATGGTAGGCGTAAGCGGTGGACAATGATTTTTTATTTTTTATCTAAGGGAGCCATAGTTTTCAAACATTTTATCATAGCATTTAATATTTAGAACTAATGTCAACATTAGTTCATGTGAAAGTGAAAATTTCAAAAATTTCATTGTTTTCTCTTACTTATCGTAAATTTAGCCTCATACTTGCCTTAGTATGAGGCCAAATAAGATGATAATTATACTGATTGGTCAATAAAAAAAATTTATGTAGCTGATTGGTTCAAGAAAATGTGGTGGGACATAATATATAACAAAGCATACTGTATAAGTTTTAAAGTGTATCGATTTATTTGCAGGGACTAATACACTATATCCATTTCGATTACTATAGTCCTTGCCATGCCGCAGGTGGCAGGGACTAATAAAGTCTTCTTAACCTAAGAAGAATTACATACGTGCATTTGATTATGATGTAGGAAACTCAACAGGTTCCTCCATCAAACACATTGAGAGTGAAACTTTCACATATTTTAGCATAGAAAAATGAAAAGTTGGCGATGGTATATTATGTATTAATAAAAGTAATAATTACAAATTACAACCATTATAGTTTCAATATGGTCATACATATGGACAAAGAATTGACATGTCCATAGCCATGAGATAGTATTGATCTCTAGTGGAATTGTGAAATAATATAAATAAGAAAATCCAATGAAATCTTGATGTGGTTAATGAAACCTCGAAGAGCATATATACTCAGTGTCCCTATGTTTGCACACAAAACATGAAGATTTTCTAAGAAATCCAACCTATGGTACCATGGCATAAAGAAGTTAATTAATGGAAACCAAATTAAGCTTTGAAACCAAGTCGAACTCAACACATAAGTATAAACCCACCTACAAACACAAGCCATAAGAGGATTACCCCAATGCCAGAAATAAAGGAAAGCATGTACCTATAGTCATAAAAGTAATGGGTAAAAGAAAAATAAAAAGAAAACTTTTACTTCAATAAGGGCATGCCTCTTGCATCCTTGGAGCTATAAACCAAATCATATTTGACTAGGCTAGTCAGGATAGAACTATAACTCCTGATTTAGGACTAATAAATAATTTCCTGACATGGGGTGTAGTAATAGGAACAATTTCAATAGAATAATAGGGTCCGAGAGTATTTTACCACAATTTTCTGTTGAATGCAGTGCGAGAGGAAGCTCAACATCCGTTCTAGCCAAGAGTGGTAGAAAGCGATAACCAAACTTAAGGGCTTAACCTTGGGGGAGAAGAAATTAAAAGAGACACAATATGTAAATCAAAAAATTATACAACAACTAAATAAATTCCATGCAAGGATAAAAGGAACTTGATGTACTTGGTCATAGTGTTTTGAGGCCCAAGGGTTCAACAAACCCAACAACGCCGAGTCCTAGGTATGGAATACCCTAGAAAAAAGGGGAAAAAAATCGTCAACAGATAATTGAAGCCCAATTTAGTTAATAAATGTCAAGTAAGAAAATAAATTTTCATTGAACCAATATACAGAAATAAAGTGTTAAAATTTTACCTTGTAAAAGAACAAAAACCCCTTATTCTACTGCAATCGAGGATAGCTTTGTTATTCAATATTGTGTCTCCATGGAATAGTTGGATGGATATAACCAAAGGTGTTACTCCCTTATTGAAAAAAAAACAAAATCGACATAAATGATTCCATTACACTAAAAACAAAAATAAAGGTAATTATAACCTACCTCCTTTAGTCGTGAAAAGATCGAGATAAAGTGCACAATTTTCTCTGACAGTGCATGTTTAGTCAATAACTATGGAAAGTGCACTCTCACTAAGGAAAAAATGTGTGCTTTCTTGATTTTGTGTGGTGTGCATGTTAAGTGAAGTTAGTTTGGCTAAGTCAAAGAAAAGCTAGTGCTTTTTCTATTTTATAAATGAAACACAACAACTTCCAAAAGATAAGAAAGCAACACTTAGGAAACATTGAACTAAGATGAAAATAAACACTTAAAGATGTTGAAAGGATATCCGAAACTTAGGAAAACATGAACAAATGATAAGAAAACACAATATATCTAAGAGCGACCAGTCATGAAAACATAAGTAATCTCCAAAATTGAATCATGCAAAAATTTTGGAGGGTCATTGTCGCAGTGACAACACCATCCCATGATCATCAACTTGTATTGGGGGGAATAACCAAGATTTTTTCACCATATTACTTCTAACCAAATTATAAGATATTTTTATTTTACTTTTTTTCTAACAATCATGTTGATCAAGGGTTGGTTCATTAAGACTTCAACCCTATCCATACCACATCAAGTTTTAGTACTAGTTTCACCATATCCTTTCTATAGCTAATACATTTTTTTCCTTTTCTAATTGTTAATTCATATTGGTTGACTTTGTCTCTAAGATGCATGCTTTAATATTTGACCTTAGTTCCATCCCTAATAACACCTCTCTCACACCTTCCACAACCTAAATAGAGTTAAGTACTTTAAACTTCACAATATGATATATACTCAAAATTATCAATATCAAAGGCTCTAGCACTGGTAGTACATCAATCCTTGTTTCATTTTCTTTGTGGTTGGAGTGAGATGACCTTATCTCATGATATCTATCATTTATTAATGGAATATCTAGCTTGACCATTTTATTTCCATATAGGAATTCAAGGCATCATCTAATAGAATAAGTATTTATTAAAAGCTTGTGCATTTCTCTAGATTATAACTAACTAATTATGCATCTCAAATATGACTAACATATTGTGATATTCATCCTTCCAATTAGATAATGTTAGGGTCCTGTGATTTAGCAGATTGGTAGAACAAATGCACAGGTAACATTAGACCAGTATTTGGAGTCCTAGGACCTAGCCTTCCTAGACTCAGAGAGGGATCTCTCTATTGTATGCAAGGGATGTGAACTTGTTTGCTTTAGATGGTTGATTTTAGGCTAGTTGTTAAGTGTAGGTTTTGTTGTTTGTTTTGGTTGGGTAAGATGAACAAGTAGAATAGTTGGAGTGAGAGGTCTTCAAATCATTGGGTTATGGAGTCAATGAAATTCATGGATATCTCAACAATGAAACATGATGCATAACAAGGAAAATATATCATAGTCAAATGGATCTTTAAAAGTATGTGTGAAATGAAATGAACATTAATTTTGTGAGCATAGTAGATGTGCAAGGAAAGTAAAGAATCCTTAAACAAATTCTTTTAAACAAGATGGTCTTAAATACTGATCAACATAAGGACATAATCATAAGGCAGGGCAAACCAATAGCTCTTAGATTACACTTTAAGCAAACAAGCAATTCAAGATGAATAAGTCCAATGAAATATAGAAGGCGAGAAACTCATTTAACTTCTAGTGATTTCACTTTCTAGGTTTAGAAAACATTCAAGATAAAAAATAACTTTAATCAATGAAGAGGGAATGCCTAAACATCAATGATCAAGCTACAAAGAACTTTAAGGCAACTTCTCAAGCATGGACAAAGGGCATGATCAAAACATGGCCTCTTTGGCTAAAACCTAACAAGTAATACTTCAAAGAGAGATTCCAAAACATAGTTTAAATAACATCAAATAGGCAGGGCTAACCATAAAACATATTTGAAAACTACTATATTGAACCATTCATGGAATAAACAAGTAGAGGTAGATCTAAGGAGCAACTAAGAATTCCTTAAACAAACCCAATAGAGGAAAACATCAAGGCAATAGAAGGCAGGAAGGACGAAGGTGCCTCAAACAACATTTATTAGCCTATACTTTTCTATTCTACTGCAACATAGAAAGATTAACATAATGATAAACATGAAAACAAGAACTAGAGAGAGGCACATCACCATTAACCATGCTCAGGGATCCTGCAAGCTATCCTCCTTCATCATCAATCAAAGCAAGCCATTCAGAAACTCCACAACACCAATTTCTTCTCTAATCTCATAAAAACCATGTATTCTTCTCAAAACTCATCAAATGCCAACATTTACAATGAAAACCCTCATGCTCTATTTATCTAGCAAAGGAGGGAAAAACCCTAGATAGGGTTGGAAAATGTCAAAATTACTCATAAATGTCATTAATGTCCAAGAGACCATGCAAGGCCCAAGGCACAAAATATCTCATGAAATAAATGCCAAAATAGCTTCTAGCACCTAATTATAGAGTGATTTTCCTTAAAAAACACTAAACTAGCAATTGCACCGGAAGGTGCAAGGGAACGCCAATATGATTTTGCAATAAATGAGTGTGTTTTGTTGACTTTGGCCAAAAACACATAGTGTTGTCTATAAGCGCAACACCATCCTAGGCAGAAAATAGGTCCTATTGCAACCAAGTTTTTGGGACCTTCCCAATGTTGGAATTTTCTCCGTGATGGCCCGTTGGAAATATTGTTGTGTCTACTTTCCAAATATTCCTTTGGTTTTTTAAGTGAGCTTCATTAACCTGTCCAAAAGGCAAATTTCCCAACACTGCTCTAAGCATAGTGCCAGCACAGGCAGAAAATGGGTCTACTTGCAGCCAAGTTTTGGTGACCTTCCCGATGTCGGGTTTTGGTCTGTGATAGCCCGTTGGAAAGCTTGATAAGTCCTATTTCTAGATATACCATTTTGTTTCTGATTGAGCACCTGTAACATGTCCAAAAAGTCAAATTACCAAGACTTCACTGAGTGCAGCGCCAGGCCTGAAAAGGAGGCAGAAAGGTGAAAAATGAGGTGTTTTTTGACCTTTTGAGGGGTAAAAAATGCACCAATTTCTCTAAAATTTGGTGAGCATAGTTTAATAGTCATGGGAAATCCAAAAATGTAAATTTTTCCCTCTGAAGATGCCTGAGGGAAAAGCATAGCGCCATTGGCACTGCGCTTATAGGCCTTCAAATTCTCAAAAAACAGACATTTGTAAAAATTTCTTCAAAATTGGTGGATGTCTCCTTCAAGGGGTTTGAGAGACCTGTAGAGAAGATTGTGCCAAAATTCCAAGTATAGCTTGGCCTTTTGCTTCTTTTAGTGGCTGGATCTTGACTTGGGCCTTCTTTAGTTTAGCCCTTGCAACTTGGTTCTCCAGGCATAATGCTTAGTCATCCTTCTTTGGATGTCAAGATTCTTGTTGGCCTTCTCCAATTCAGCCTCCAAGTGTATGTTGGCTCTTTCCAACCAAGGCTCCCGATCATGTGCTATCTCCATTGCCAATAGCTCATCTAGGGGGAGTTGTTCTACTAGGGCTGCTTCTTGTTCTCTTTGCTTTTCCAATGCCCTTTTCAACCCCATGGTTCTAGGCCTCCTCCTAGATTGTCATTATTCACCCTTACTCTGCTCATAGGTGCCCATGAACTCTTCTAGTTTTACCTATGCCTTTTGGGCTTCTTTCTGGGCCTTGATGGCTCTAGCTTCATAGATTGCAAGTTGTGCTCCTAGCTGCCTATTCTCCAAGTCAAGGGAATCATTTATATTTTTGGCTCTATTCAGATTGGCTTGGAGGTCTTCAATGAGTGAATTTTTGTTTTGGATGCGCAAGTTTTAGATTCTTGCTTCATTATCCTCATCACTGTCTACTTGAATGATCTCAAACTCCCTTTCTACCTCATGATATTTTTCTTCTTCTTTTACCTTTTGTTTTCCTTTGTCTAGTGGCTGAGCTGAGGTGGATGGAATGGTTCCTTACCTTTTGGAGGAAGTAAACACAAGCCTTGACCCTCTCTAATATGTGAGTGAAAGAGGTTTGATTGTGGTCTTGTTGGTGTTTTGATCATGGCTGTGATCCTTACTGTTGTCATCAAACCCCTTCATTTTTTCCTTCATTGCAACTACTTGCCCTTTCACTACTGTGATCATCATTTGGATTATCACCCTCTGTAATTTATTCACTTTTATTTTGTTCATCATCAGGATTGTTTTCCTCTTTATCTTTTGCATTGTCGTCATTGTCATTATCACTAAGGGGCTGATCATTTTCATGACTGCCATGATTGTTGTCATGACGATCATGAATGTTTTCTTCTTCACTCATACTTGCCTCATTACCTTCTGCATTTTTGTCAGTTGCTCCACTTGTATCCATGCTACCTTTTGCTTCATCGTGAGTGTCATTGCCTTGACTGCCTGCATGTTCATCTGAGCTATTATCTTGATTGTCACTTTTACCCATATCCATGTCCTCTACTTGTTCTTCCTCATCTGCCTCTTCTTCATCAGATATGGTGACTAGTGCTACCCTTAGACAACCCTAGGCCTGCTTATAAAACTTGGTAGGAGGAGTGAAATCAAATAATGGTGAAAGGAAAACTTTGAAAATGAGTGAGATCGAGGTGTAGATGTATGACTGATCTCCTTGAGCTTGAAAGAGGGCTTATCTTGAACTGACTTGTGATTACCCTAGTGCACACCCCTCTTCAAATGAAAATTTCTTTCTTAGAGGTTAAAAAATAGAGGTATACTTTCTATGAATGCCTAGGGTTTCCTATGGCTAGGGTTTGATCATTATTTTAACCACTAAATCACCAAAAACACTTGAGGAGGAGGGAAAAAGGCCACCTACCAATTTTAGCTTTCTTGCAAGGTCTTGAAAACAATTTGGAGATGTTTTCCCTTGAGTTTTGGCACCTTTCTTGCAGTTTGGAGGGTCTTTGGCTTGAGCGCAACACCCTGAACGCGTTTAGGTCCTATCGTATCACTATTGGCACAAGCATAGTGCTCTGAATGTGTTCAAGTCTTGTCAGGTCACTTCTGGCATAAGCGCAACGCCCCGAACGCATTAAAGTCCTGTCAGGTCACTACTGCCCTAAACGCAGCGCCAATTTGCAGAGGGTATTTGGAGGCCTTCTCGGTGTCGTAATTGGGACCATGATAGCTCGTTTGAAATATTAACTTGTATAGTTTCCAAATAAACCATTTTTTCCCTTATTGGAGTTTATTTTAACTGTAAAATTTTGATTTTCCCAAGACTGTTCAAAAAGTGCTGAATGATGATGCAGAAATGAAAAGTGCTGTTGCAGACCACTTTTGGATGCCTTCCTCAATTCCAAATTGAGCTCATGATAGCTCATTGGAATGCTATTCAAGTCTCATTGTCATTTTACACATCAAGCAAGTCATTGGACACTTCATCTATGAGAAAACCTAATTTTCCCAAGGTCACTCTAGGAGTGTAGAAATTCTTCTATGACACCTGTATTTTTGACATTTCTCCCAAAACATGATACCTGTGTAAAAATTGAAGGAGTTTTTTCTTCTTGGACCTATGAGGGACACAAACCTCTCTCACTTTTTCCAAATTCATCCCTGTTTGGTCAAAAACATATTTTTAAGCAAACTTGGCCCTAGGTGTGGCAAATGACTTGGCTCTTGGAATGAATTCTTGGAAAATGATGGAGGCATGATGTTTATGAGTTGGTATAGATTTATGTTTTTTTATATGATCTATCATATGGATCCTTTGCTCCTATGCTTCCTTTCCATAGCAAACCCTAGCTTAGTTGGAAGGGGAAATTAGGGTGTGGTGTAGGAAAGACAAGGGATTTATGATTGCCTTGTAGAGGGAGGGGGGTGAAGGGGTTAAGGGTTGTATAAATTCTTGGGGAAATTTTTGGGAATAGGGATGGATGTTAGAGAGTAGGGGAAAGTGGAATTTGAAGGATTGAGTGAGGGGAAGGGGTCCAAAAGGGAAAAACACAGGCCTAGTCTCGAAAAAGTGTCAAATTGTAGGAATAGGCTAGGTTTTGTAGACAAATGATGATTTTGAGGGATAGGAGTGATGGGAAGTGTTTATGAAGGTATACTAAGGATAGGAGGAGGTGTAAGAGCATCAGGATACAAGCCTTGTTGATGATTTAACCATGGAAGTCATGAAATCAAGAAAAATGCCCTCAAAAACCTTAGATGGACAATCGAGTCATAGGCAAGGGATAAATAGAGTAATGGGATTATGGGTAGGAAAAAGGATGGAAATTAGAGGCACAAGCCATTTGGAGTCTGTAGGAGTTACAAGGTGATCATGAAATGGCAAAATGGTAGGATAGTAAAAAAAATTCTCTAAGGATAATGAAGGCAGTGAGATTTCTAAAACTCACAATGTTCATGGAATTTTGTTTTTAGAAATATAGAACCAATAATTATTCATCTACGAATAGTGAAAATTACTGATGACTAACAGATAATAGATTTTATTTTGTGAAATTTCTCAAGTGCAGCCTAAGACAAATATATGCACCCTCCTAAAAATCACAATAATATCACAAAGTGGAAATAGATACATGAATTTTATACATAGCAACAGAGCTATTGATGAATTGAAATGACCAACTCCACATCCAATATATAAATAAAAAGGAAATAAGCATGCAATGAACATGTAGCAGAAGGTAGCATCAAGAGAAATCCCCAACAATAAAAAATGCTAAGGGAAAAAAAAGCAGGAGGCTCAGGAGAAGAGTTAGTAGGTGATCTGTCCCAAGCAAAGAAGAGAGTCTGAGATGAATTCTTGAAAGTGGATCGATCCCAATGATGCATAAAATCCGCTTTTGGACAAAATTTTAGCTTCCTTGTTATGTTCATGATAGATGTGAGAGAAGGAGATATGAAGGAATGATTGAGATAGAGTTTGAATTTGTTGTTGCCAAGAGATAATGTTACATGTCATTTTGTCACCATTACATTTGACTGTCAATATGGATCTATCACCATCCATACTCATGCTTCCTTAGAAGTCAAAACATTTATGTTCCTGAACAAAGTCTTATAAACTGGGAAAAACCTCTTAAAAAATATTAAAGGTTGCCTGTGCACTTTTTGTGGTCACTTCCTACGCATGCACTGATACTTCCTCTATTAGCTATGGTGATCTCCACTATGTTCGCCCATAAAACCTATGCACCCCCGTAAATAAACACGAAAAGTAACTTCTAGAAGCCTAGTTGGGCGAATATTCTTCCAACTAAAAGCCTCTTGAGTCACACCAGTTCAAGCTATATCCCTCCACTCATGGAACTTATCCCCTTGGATAAAGGAACCCTAATCCTTTCATTAGAGGATATCATCCCTTTCTTGATGGATCTAAAACCTCCTCAATTTCTCCTATAAATTGAGTTGAAGCTTTAGGGTTAGGGGTAGATTGTGGAATGTAGATTGGAGATTACACATTGTATATAAGAGTTCATTGAAGCTAAACCTATGTTGATCATTCTAGAGAGGAAGGCTTGTCAAACCAAAGAGCATGATTGTGAAAGCATATGGGAGAAATATGTACAACATCAAGGCTCAGGTTGTAATATTTCTCTTTATAATTCTTGATAATACATATGGATCTCTTTAAAAAGTGATTCCATATAGGTGAATTGGTTTTTCAAATTGGAGGAATAACCTGTTATGAACCCAACGTTTCGGACTTCATATGTGAGTCCATCATCAGGGGTAAACGCTTAGTGATCTTTGAATTTTTTTGAGAATTTAAGGCAAAGGAGTAAAGATATATATAGTAATTTTAGAGGAAAATTTATTTTTAATAAGGATGTCGGTTTGGAAGAAAGGTTAATAATTTTTATTTTTATTTTTCATTTATTTATTTATTTATTTATTTATTTATTTTTTTAATTTTTTTTTTTGTTTTTTTTTTAATATTAAATTATTATTTATTATATTTTATTTAATTATTTTTTGTTTAAACATATCATTAAAATTCTTATTTATTATTTATTTATTTATTTAATTCTTTTTATTTTTACTTTTATTATTATTATTTATTTTTATTTGATTGATTATTATTTTATTTTATTATTATTATTATTATTTTATTTTATTTTATTTTATATTAATTTTTTTTTTAATGTTATGTTGAAAACTTATGAAATTTTAAAAATTAGATGGATAATAATTATATATATATATATTATTTTTTTTCTTTTATTTTTATTTATTTATTTATATTTTATTTATTTATTTTTTTAATTTTTTTTAAATAATTAGAATTGTTTATTAATTAATTAATTAAATTATTATATTTATAGTTATTAATATTATTAATTTATTTAATTTTTTATATTATTATTATTATTATTAGATTACATTATCATTTTGTGGATTCATTATTGTTAGGATTGATGTCGCGTGAGGTATGATGGATTAGGGGTTTCCAAGTGTTGCTGATGTTAAGGCCATCGTCGCGATTCATGTTATTTTTTATTTTCTCTATTTCAATGGCTTCTTTAATTTTTCATTTTAGGTAGTGGTCTTCTTTGGATATGAGTTTGGCATCTTCCATTCGTATGTAATGTGAGGATGAGAAGGCATGTTCTGCTAATGCGTATTTTTCCGTTCTGTTCCTAGATATGTCAGCAGTATGCTCCTTAATTCTGATGTTAAGGGATCTGCCAGTTTCACCAATATATTCCTTTCCACAAGAGCACAGTATGATGTAGACGCCTTTTTGTAATCTAGGGTTTATGGGTTCCTTGGCTGAGTCTACCATATTTCTGATGGTATTAGGAGGAGTGAAAGAAATTTTAATGTTATGTTTGTTTAGGATTTTGGAAATTTTGTCAGTTGTTCCTTTTATGTAAGGTAAAGAAATTTTAGGGATGTCAAAAGATCTTTTTGCGTTGTTTTTATTTAGGGTTTGGTTAATAGTTTTATTAATGACATTTCTGTTGTATCCATTATGTTGAAAGACATGGCGGAGGTGGTTTATCTCTTGTGCTAGATGGTGAGAGTCTGAAATTCTAGACGCTCTAGTTGTTAAGGTTTTAATGATGCCAATTTTTTGCTTATGATGGTGAACAAGCTTAGTTTTCTCTTGATTTTTTTGGTTTAGCATTCCAAATTTTCTAGTTTGACTATTTTGAATGTGTTTGGGTTTATGACCTTTTATATTCTCTGAATTAGAATGCCTTCAATTTGTTTTTTTAAACATTTCTCTACCCTGCGCTGTTTTCTGTGATAAACATAGCGCAAACCTGCGCAAGTTTGCAGTTTAATTTAGTGCGCATGCGCATTGGTTTGTGCTAACAACCTGCGCACCCCCTGAGAATTTTTGAAAAAATTAATAATTTCTCTCTCAAAGTCAGATAAATTTTTTCTTAAGATTTAACCTGACCTATATCAACTCTCAGAGGCTGCTTGTTAACTCTTCCTAATTACCTTAGAGTGTTTTTGATAGATCATCCTTTTTTCACATTCGGGTAGGGTTTTCTTTGGTTTGATGAATTTCTATTTTGGGGAAAGTAGATTCACTTCATAGATCACTAGTTTTCTGTCATTTCCCTCTAGAGCTACCGGTAGTCTTTTCAGCCTTGCTTGTTTGAGTGATTGTTTCTTTCTCATTTGCAAAAGGAAAACTTCTAGATTACTGAACTGTGATTGTCTCAAAAGTTGTAATTTATGCAATTGTTTGTGCTAGTTAAAGTGAAAAAACAATTTAGTTTGCTTTCAACTAAAATAAATCTTGAAAAGACACTCATAGGTATCTTAGTTAGGATTGTTAGTTAAGAGCTTTAATTTTTTGATTTTTTTAAGGGTTTTTATAGTTGATTTTTCTTTTGAAAATTGTTTGTTCATAAAATTGTATATTTTGGCTTTGTAACCAACGAATATTTTCATTACAAGGTGATATTGGCCATGCTTAAAATAAAATTTTTTTCTTGATGAAAAAGAACTATTATGGGATGTTTTAGGAAATTTGTACTTTTTTGAGTCCAATAGTCCTCCTACTTTGTCTCAAATAGAAATTCATCAAAATAAAGAATTGCATTTTCATTATTGATGCATTTAGAGTATTTTTTGAGTCAATCAAAATATCATTGAGTTTCATCTCCATACCCCTCTATGTAAACAAAATCCAAATTAATACAACACTTAATTTTTTTTTACATTTTCTAGGGCTCATTCCACCAATTAGCTTAGAAGTAGTGCTTTGGAATAGGTAGTAATTAACTTTCCAAAGCAGATAAAAAAACAAGTAGCATCTTGCGGTAGGGAAAAACCCAATTGTTTCAATTGTGCTCTGGGAATCTCTTCTTAAAATGTTCAAGCACGAGATCATGTTGAACCCAGTGGAGTAACCATACCTACTTCATTGGTGAAGATAGAAGATGTGCACTTAATACAATGGGTAAACCTTGGATTAACCATTTTCGAGAGCCTGGGATCACTAGTTAGTAAACCCCGTATTTACCATGTTAATGAGCTTTCAAGGGGATTGAGCTTTGATACTCTGCACTTGCGTGTATATCGGGCCACAGACTATTCCCCCAGGTTTAATTGTCTGAGTTGGTGACCTTAGTGGCCATAATCTTTAGGATTTTTCCTAAGGTGACGGTGGAGGGAAGGTCCCACTATACCTGGAACAGACATTGACTAGACTCACTTGGACTTCCTGGAGGGTAGTCTTCACTTCGAGATGGCATAGTGTAGTTACTTTCACTGTATTGTTTCATTAAGTAGGTTGTTAGGGTAACTATTCCAATGGCTAGTTTTCCACATTAATCTCTGCGAAGTTGGATTTCATCACCAACTAGTGATTTTATTGTGGAAACATAATGTTTTTGTGTGGATTGTTTCTTATATTTTGTAAGCGCGTGTTCATTTGTTTGATTTTTAGAGGCCCTAGGTGTGTGATTATCTTGAATTTTTTTTATTACGCATGTTAAATAAATTAATTGTGGCTAAATTATCGAGACATTCACGTAGAATGCAGGGGAAACCCCTTGAATATACACCCAGTCATTTGGAAAAAAATCAAAATGAAAGGTTTCAATCATCAGGAACTGGGTCTACTGAACAAGGAGAAACATATATTATAATACATCCTGATTTCAAAGTTAATAAACCTCAGATAATTGAAACATAACAAGATCAACCAAAAATTTATGAAGTAATTACAATTGAATCTATCATTGGTGAGTTGTCAGATACACAACTCATTGAACCTGAAATATCTGAGTCTGAGTCTAATTCCACTTCATCTGAGTCACCTTCAGATCTTATAGCCCCGAATCTTGTTCCTCCTTGAGTAAATATTCTCCTCACTGAGAATATTCCTCCTGGCCTTATTATCATTGAAGAAATATCTAATGAAGAAGAAGAAATTACACTTCCCTCACATCAAGAATATTTACATTTGAGGTTTAGTGAACCAATATACCCTTTCTTTCCTTTTCGACCAAATCCTTGGTATCACTAGTTCACCAACTTTTTACATAAATTTGGTTAATGTCACCCACGACGTCGAATCCCATTCTACTCTTTACCCATAAATAATAACATGGCTTCTGAAATCATGTCTACTGAGTCATATATGTTTTATTATTCACCATATATAATGCCTGGGGGAAGCAGCCTCTCAAAGGGTAGCAACCTCTCCAAGGGAAGCAACTTCTTCAAGGGCAGCAACGTCTTCAAGGGAAACAGCCACTCCAAGGGCAACAACCTTTTCAAGGGCAGCAACCTCTTTAAGGGTAGCAAAATTTTCAAGGGCAACAGTTTTTTCAAGGAGGACAACCTTTTACTGGAACCTATCCAATGGTTGTAGGGAAACATATTCCTGGTAATTATCAAACATATGTTCCAATGCCTCAAATTGGTTATGGTCAACCCTATGAATCACAACCTTAAATGGGAACTCCTTACCTAGTGATAAATACTATGTGGAACCCTTTTTTTACTCAATATTCTTTGCAACCTACATTGCAAGTACCTTTTAATCAACCTGCTTAACCGATTGGACAATTTGGTTACACCCAAGTCCAACAACATGTTCAAGGTGCACTTCAAATTACCCCAAATATATCCGTGCCAAGTAGTCAGTAAGTTGGTCCAAGTACTCCTAGTACTCCTATCCAATCTGTTGTGCAAACTTCTGTTGAACAAACAAAGTACACCTATTGCAGGAGTTTATCAAGTCTCTATTGCTACTACCCTTCAAATGTCAACATTGACCGTTACGCAGGCTATCCCACAGAATAATACTCATCTAATTGGACCTATAGTCCAGTCGATTCCTTAAGCCTCTGTGGGACAACCTAGAGAAAAAATTACACGAACAAGTAAAAACTTTTCAAGGACAACCCTTTGCAGGTCAACCTGTTCAAGGGAAACCTTTTAGAGGACCAAATTTTCAGGGACAACCCTCGGTAGGTCAACCTTTTCAAGTTCAATTTATTCAAAGCCATCCATTTCAAGGGAAATTACAATATGGACAAGTGGGAAAAAAATCCATTTTTTCAGAGCCAAACATGCCCTGGTTATACATATCAAATACCAGTTGAACCTCAACTTGGTATTGCTACCCCTAGATACCTTGGAGGTATAACAATTCCAACTGCTCAAGCTATCCCAGTTTTTCCTAGATATCCTCCTCCAGGTACTGGTATTGTCCCTTAGGGTTATCAATTTTCTCTGCAAGACCCTAACAGGCAGCTACCTTTTATTGCAACTTTAGATTTATCGGACTTGTCTCGACTAACGAATGATCTAATTTACTACCTTCCGTTTTGGTCTAAAATGCCTACTAATTTTCCTAGTGACATTCCAAAGTTTGAAGGAAAAATCAGGAGAAGACCCCTCAAATCATGTTATGACTTATCATTTGTGGTGTGCATTCAATTCTTCGATCGATGATTCTATATGTTTAATACTTTTTCAAATATATTTGATCAGCTTAGCCTATTTCAAAAATTTCAATTCATTAGAAACTACTTTCCTTGCTCATTTTCAATTACCAGTCCATTATGATAATGTCACAAAACTTTTGAATTCACTTAAATAAAATACATCTGCATACATTTCATATCACATCCACGAATGGTGACGTAGACGCTGCTTAGTCAAAGTTTTCATCTCAGATCAAATTTTGCCTGAATGGTTCATTAAATAATTACTTCCTAAGATTATTGAATATGTAGCTAAAAGATGCATTGTAACAGAAGAGAAATTCATCGCTCAAACCCAGTATCTGGACCTTGTTTACACACAGTCTGGTACTTTGTATGACAAAAATTCTTGATTTACCTTGTCTAGGTCAACTTAATACAACTCCTTCTTGTATTCATGCAGTAGACGGTGTAATAAGTACAGTTAATAAATCAAAGAGTAAGAATAAACCATCTAAATATACTACTCAAGTCATAACTTTACATGTTCACCCAAAGGAGACTCTTCCATAGAAAATTTTACCGAAATTCATGTTGTAGATACATCTACTGCTAAAACTAAATAATTCGGTAATAAGAAGAAAGGGAAGGGTAAAAATAAACAAAAAAATTCTCCAAAAGAGAAAGAAGAAAAAACTGAACCATCACACAAAAAACGGAAGCCTCATTATCCTTGTCTTATCTATGACGAGGATCACTATACCAAAGAGTGCCCACACCGAGCAGAGGTATCTAAATTTTTCAAAGGTTTGTCCACACCCGTTTTCCTTAAAGATCCTTTTCCATCACAAGACAACAAAATGAATGGATATTCTTCCAATTCATCGACGGATATCTTGATGATGTCCCAGGTCAAGGTTGCAACACGATCTCGAGACTATGGATCTAATAGTCCTTTAACTAGAAAGGAAACTGAATCATCTAGTCAACCTACAGTATCAACTCCTCTTGTTTCGGAGCCATTACATATTGAGAAACCTAATCCTGATTTGGTAATTAAACTTCCTACCAAAGGTGTACTTCAAAAATCGGCTTTCAATTTACATGCAAGAGTTGCTCATAATTACAATATTTTTGAAGAGCCAACCTTTTCCCCTTCAGCAATTTCGGCCCTCGAAGTGCTACAAACTTGTCCAACTCAGAGGAAGTTACTATTATATCTATTGGAGCAATTGATCCTCAATATTCTAATCTTAGTGTTAATATGAAACTTGATCGCAAGCATACGAATAAGGCTCACTTTAGCTGTGCATAACAAACAACCCTAACAAAAAATATGGTTGCTAATATCTTTAGATATTCAATTAGTTGACCAAGATAAATGCTGAGAAATCTAGATCTATGCATTAAAAGACATTAAGCAGTAAATAAAAACAAGAGTTGCTCCATGCATCCAATAGACAAGACAAGAATATGTTTAAAGAATTCTGTATTTATGGCACCTGGGAGGAGAACATAGAAGGATGTTACCAGTCCTCCTCAATGGGATGGGTTCTTGTAAGTCCTCAGCACTTCAGATCTAAAATCTCTCTCTCTTGATGGTGTAGAAAACCCAGACAAAAATGGAACTCAAAGGGAGCTCACAAGAAATGGTAGAAAAATATGACAATGATGGTGGATCAAAGTCAGACCAAAAGTATAGATCCAGAGTGATCTTTAGGCAACAAAAGGTAGTAAATGAATGGATAAACCCTTCTATTTATAACAAAATATTGAGTTAGTCTAGATATTGGCACATAATTAATATACTATTAACCAAATCAAGATCCAACTTTTATGGAATATTTTATTATTTTAAGGACGTAGTTGAGTAATAATCAAATAAATAATGATTTATTTGATTATTTATAAATGATTTAGTCATATTTAACAAGGAATATTATTTAAATAAGGTTTAAATAATTATTCCTAGAAAATAATAAGATAAATAATGATTTATCTAATTAATTTTCCTGTTTTGGGTTAAATATGACTAGGAATATTAATTAAAATACTGTTTAACTAATTATTCCTTGAGGAAAATAAAAAAAAAATGTGGATTTATTTAATATTTCCTCATGGGGTTTCCTGTTTAGACCATAAACAACTTAATAAATGTGGTTTACTAAGTTAATTTTCGTAGTGAAAGAAATTTTAATTAGGATAAAATTGGTCTTACATGGTGTAATTAGGTCCATATAATAGTAACATGTTAGATGACCAAAAAATGGTGTAACAGATTGCCCCCCAACGTGTGAGCGTTAGGACCTAATCGTATGACCGAAGTACGTTGTAAGAAATCAATCACTAGACACCGAAGGGGAAGTCAGAGAGAGATAAATATAAGGTAGACCAAAGTGCTAAAGGACTAGACCCTAAGGAGGTGGGACTTATAGGTGCGACAAGTCTCTTTTATGAGTGAGTACCTATGCTATAGGTGGCGGGGGAGGTATACCTATGCTCGCCGAGACAAAGTACAAAGAACAATGCGTCCAGTAAACAAGGGATTGAACTATATAGTACATGATGGCATAAAAATGAGCTAGATAAAAGTATGATAATGAATCCCACATAAATATTGTGCCTAGGATAACAACCAAGACTTATACAATAATATCTGAGTACATGAGTATAAATACAACCAATGCGCCCCTGTAAACAGGAAAGGGCTTTGAAAATTTAACTGATACATGCAAACTAAAAGGCATTGCAAGCGGTTGAGGCTGACATCATCAAATATATGGAGCTGCATCAAAGGTTGTGATGAAGAGGTCATCTAGGCATGTGGGGGGATACTTGAAGAGCCACCCCCTCATGAGGTTTGAAAACATCTCACGCACACCCGGGAATCAACGGTATCATCTATTGCATCATTGAACCATCAAGTATACAGATCGCGATCATGATGTAAGGAGCTGGAGCTAAGAAACAGTCAAGTCAAAGGGCAATAAGGAGTCCCTCTGCGTGATCTGAGGCACCGAACAAGAGTGGAAGCTAGAACCAAGGTACAACGCCCTCTAGACCTATCTTCTGGAATGAATGATTTGATGTCGACAGAAGGAGGTCTGCCATAGGTGAGGCAATAAGGGATCCTCAACTAAGGCACGAGAGAAAATAGTAGAGAGACTATTAGACAGACACCAGGGATGATGATGAAATGGGGGGTACTGAGTAGCAAACGAACAACTTCCCTTGTTAGAGCATAAAGGGCATGGATGACCTGGCAGTGACTGACACAATATCAAGGGGGATAGGGGATAGTAGGTGTTGTCCAGGTAAATCCACTCTGCGGACAAAGGCGATCCCTCTAGCCCTAGGGTGGGTCTAGCAACTACGGGAATATACTAACATCTACCTTCCTAGATTGTAAATGAAATTCAGAGCAAGGAAGATGTCCTACCTCGTTCTGATGCTATGTTGTCGTCTTCCGCCGAAGCTTCTTGTTACGTCGCTCTTCTCAAGCTTGATGCACGCTACTACCAACTTTCGATTACCTGTACAGACAGTCAAGACACCACGACAAGTGTAAAACCACGAAAAACATAAAATAATTAAAACTTGTCTAACTGATCAAGGAATGCTAGAAATCTCATTATAAATGTAAACAAGAGTGGAAGATAAACATCAGATGCATTTTGTTATGATAAAGACAAGGGGAGTTTACAACCAAGCCTTGATGTTGAGGCTCTCCTTCGGCATGTCCGTATCCAAGCACGTTTGCAACACTCTCACACACAAAGGTCTAAGATCTCATTATGTTCCCAATCACACAAAAACAATCACACTCTGCACTATTCTCCCAAAGCTATGATTGCTTCTTCTCTATGCTAACCTCTTCAGCTATCTGTTCAACTAGCACATCAATGGAAGATGGCTATATTTATGGAGGAGAGGAGGAGGTTGGGATCCATACAATAATGGAAGGGAGGCCTTATCCCTTGGGAGGTTTCCCCATAAGGTGGAAAAAAGAGGCCAAAGGAGGGAGGCCGTGGTTATTCAGTCAAACCACTCCCTATGACTCATCCACGAAGTTGTTGGGATCGAAACTTCGTCTCTATTTTTAAAAAAAATTCCATGACCAAATCGGCACAGGTGCTTAACTGGGACAGAGTGTCAACTGGCACGGGCTCAGTGTTAATTTTCCAGCTCAGCGCGAGAGTGTAACTGGCTACTCGCGCCAAGGAAAAAATAGATGTTTTTATTGGTCTGCTTAGGAAATGGTCAACAGAGGGAATGTTGTCCTCATGGAAAGGGATACAATGATGGTATTTGTAAGGCACGAAACTTCTAATTAGTCACAAAAATGACCCTCCAATGTGCAATATGGGGATTGCAGGGACAATGACAAATTACTATGTAATAGATGCCCCCTAAAGTATGAAGTCCAAACATGAGTGAGGGGTGAAATTATTTACAAGTACATCCAAGGAACTAGACGTTGTTGTCAGGAGACCTGCAAATCAAGCATAGATACATATACATAACTGAAATCTATATTGAAAATACATGAATCCATGGTATAGGCGCAACTATCCATCAAGAAGAGGATCATGTGCATGGATCCTCGGCATGGACGCAGACATCTGAATGAAGGGATCATATGAAATAGATCCACGGTATGGGCGCAACCATCCGTATAGAGAGGATCAAAACAAGAGAACCCACAGTATGGTCGCAGCCATCCGTATAGAGAGGATCAAAACAAGAGAACCCACGGTATGGTCGCAGCCATCCGTATAGAGAGGATAAAAACAATAGAACCCACGGTATGGTCACAGCCATCCGTCTAAAGAATCATGTATATAATCATGAATGACTCATCACTCCTTGCAACTTGGACTTTTGTGATCGAAGCCCAAGGTCTTGCGCTCCAACACCACCCGATCAAAGTACAAATTCCAACATGTGAATAGACATGTTGACGTTGAACATGCTAGAAAATCACTTGATTACCAGTCAATGATGTGAACCGTTAACAAGTGCAAGAGAAACCACCCATAATGTCAATGGCTCTGAAGGTACGATGAGTACAATCCACGGAATGTTAACAGTGATCTGAAGTCGAACACCCATGAAATCACTCGATCGAAGGCCAATGATGTGAACCTATTGTTGAATGTGAAGAACTTGCCATTAGGGCATGCAAGATCTAAGGTACCAGAAAGGAGTCTCTAGATCAACTTCCTGGATAATGAGCTAAAGTCGATAGGAAGTGATCCGTCGAAGGAGGGTCATAATGAATTCCACATCATCGACACGAAATAGAGAAGGTAATATGAGTGTGAATCAAGACTGAAACAGAGGATCAGGAATGTACAAAGTGTAGAAGGATTTTCTCTTGAACATATCGGCGACACGAGCTTGAAAATAAGAATGGTTTCATTTTTACACAAGCTTGAAATGGAAACAAACTATGCAAGAAAAAATTAAGCATGCCCCCAGAATGGTGACTCAATTCAAGGTACGTGCCCCCCAAGCTTCAATCCATGCACCTGAGTAAATAGATGGAGGGAGTGAAGGTTCAGTTACGAGTTCAAGAGAAAGAATCAACTAGGATTTTACGAGATCGTATCAAAGACTCGAATTGAACAGGAAAGTGTTTCATTGTTTTAACGAGGTTGACACATTAAAAGAACTATCCTCAATGCCTAATTCCCTTTTTAACGAGGTTGACATAGAAGACGAAATATCCTCGGAATACCTTGTTTCATTTTTTAAGGAGCTTGACACAAGAAAACAAACTCTGCTCTGACAAGCTTGTTTCATTTTTTAAGGATCTTGACACAAGAAAATGAACTCTGCTCCAATGAGCTTGTTTCATTTTTTAAGGAGCTTGACACAAGAAAAAAAACTGTGCTCTATCAAGCTTGTTTCATTTTTTAAGGAGCTTGACACAAGAAAACAATCTGTGCTCCATTGACAACCTTTTACATGTTGAATAAAAATTCATAGACTCCAAGAGGTTCACATCTGATGGGAGAACAACATCTTGGAAATCAAGACCCAATGACCCCAGCACGTGATGCACAACGACACTATCACTGAAAGAAGGTATGGGACAAGTAGAAACATAATTAACCTACGGAGGGAAAGATACAAACAGCAGGTAAAGACCTAGAAGGGACAATAATGGACCAGATGTCATGCCAGGACCAAAGAATGAAAGTTGATCAATGGTCACGATTCGACCTTTGTGTGGAAAATAAATCACACGAAAAAGGGAAGAGACAACTGCCCCCATGACATAAGTATAGTCGTGCCCCAAGAGAAAATTGAAATCCAAGGGGCCTGGAACAACCATCACATCTATATGGATGGTTTTCCTTCCCAAAGTAACCAGTAATTTGGGAGGGATCCCTAACGGTTGACTGGTTCCTCTGTTAAAAGCCAACAGATTCTGCGTAACAGGCATAAGCGGTGGAGAACCAAAATATTTCCAAGTAGTGGAAGACAAAATACTAACAGATGCACCTTCATCTATAACGGTGCTGTGTACAACCAGATCAAAGCTCTGTACCATTATCTCAAAAGGCACATAAGATGGAAGGCGGTATCCCACAAATCGACTCCAATCAAAGGAAGCGACCAAAATACTTGGACGAGGTACCATCAAACTAAGATGGTTTACCCTTGGTGTTACTGGAGCAAGAGGAGAATCCTCCCGGACCTCCATCATGGAAGCAGGAGGAGAAAATTATTGAATCATAGGGATGGGATGATCTTTCTCCAAGTCCGAGGAATCTAAAGAAATAAGAGGAACGTGAGGGGGATGAGATCCACTTTCGATGGAAAAGACCTGATGAACCATAAGTGGGATCAAGTCGACCAATTCCACGTCTAATGGTTGGTCGAGAACGGATTCCTGAATTTCAATTTCCGAGGGAGCGGGATCGACCAAGGATGACTCTTGACTGATCGTGGAGTCAACTAGCGGAGGACTCAAAGAAAGTTTATGGTAACCAGCTGGAAGGCAGGGTGCAGAAACAATAGAGTTGTTCAACACTCTCCTGGCTTCATCCAAGTACAGACAAAGGTGAATGGGATGATGCCCTTCACACAAATTACAGGGATTGGTAATCTTGCCTTGTTTTTTATGAGCCTTACCAGAGCTAGTCGAAGATGTGTTATCAATATGACTTACAGAAGTCAAAAGCAACAGTGGACGACCGTCAGACCATGCGTCAAGTACTTTGGGAATTCCAGAGCAGTCTCGAAGCAGATGGTTACCTTTGCAGAGCATGCAAGGGAATTTTAATTTTCCGAGGCAGCTTGGATGGTTTCTTAGGCACAATAGCCGCAGAGCTAGCCTCTCCTTTATCTGACTTCTTCTTCTTCTTCTTAGCCACCTGGTTACTAGAATCTAAACTTTCACTAGGCGAAGTAGAAGAGAAGGACGAAGAAACAGGCGAAGAAGGGGAGAGGTCCACTTTAGAATCAACATGATGTTGTTCAGGTGGAGGAGATGGTTGTACAGTGGAAAAAACACTCGAGACCATAGAGTTCAAGAATAGCCAAACAAGCAACCCAACAGTTAACCCAGGCAGGGATAACGTTGCCATATAAGGAGCACCAACATTCACAAAATAAGGAAAAGGACCAGGATTCCCCTCAGAGGGGATTCCTTGGTTGGTAAACTCCTGAAAATTTTCCATTAGAAACAACCCTAAAAAAAAATGCTAAGGAATATGACTTTAACCAAGAATATTTCGTGGGCAAGTAAAATTTTAAGACACTGAAACAAAACTCTACCATTTTATATTTTAAGAGTTGAGAAACAGAAAAAGGTGACTCTATCACTTTCAGGTTGAAACGAGCATGAAAGGACAAGAGCTCAATGATATTTTCACTTTTTAGAGAGTCACGAAAAGATCAAAATGACTACTCAGGTACTCTAAGCAAGTGGGTGTTTCAGGTTTCCGTGAACTGCCATATACACCTTCATGATCAAATGAAAGAGAAATGAACAAGGACTTAACGTACGTGTAGGTAGTCTCCCTGAATGCTATGTTTAGTGTATCATGGTTACAGGGCGGCAGACTCAGATTCCTATGGATAAGAGGATTGCAACCAAGAGGGGTCTCCCTTTATATACTCGACGGTACGAGGAGCATAAGTCTGTACTAGCGTTGTTTAAAGCCAAAAGGTGAACGACAACTACTAGGTTTAAAGACGCCGGAACATGTCTCTAACTTAGACCACTAAATATTTCGTTAAGTTTCAATGTTGCCTTAGGTTATTTGAATAAATTTTAAGTTGATCTTGTATTTATGTTTCAATTCCAAGGTCCTATCGAATGTTGGATCTCACAAATCCCTAAATGCAAGCTACATGCCATTGAATACCATTTCGTTCAATGAAGAGCTATCTACGAGAAATTTTAAGGAGTTTTCAAGCGACAACAAATAATGAGAAAACACAGAAGCATCCAGTACAAAATCTGATGCAAGCTAATGAAAACGAGATATCTTTCCTAGAATACCCAATGCTAGTTATGCAAAATATTTTTCAATTCCACAATGAAAACAAGAATGCAAGCATGAAATGAATTTTTTGATTTTTCAATGTAATAGAGCAAACATTGCACTACATGACATGAAAAATAAACCTTCACACTAGTTCAAGAATATCAATGCGAGAGTTGAAGTGAAACAATCCAAACAACTCTAAAGCAAACAAGACAAGAACTCAAACCAATGTCACAATCTCTCAAATCGAAGAAAGATGTTGAAACAGACCCATACAAGAAATGTGAGATATGCTTGGAGTGACAATAAGAAAAAATGAATGAAAGAGGCAAGACTCACTCAAGACTCATTCCACCAAATGAAATCAATCAAAACGGATCCAGGGAGCTGAATGAAATCAAGCAAATAATGAAGGTGACCGCGAAAAAAAAGACTCAAGCTCCTACAGGAGGCTTAGCATACCCTAGCACTAGAAAAACCCTAAGGCCATGATGCTGAAAGAAATGGACAAACAACCGAAGGAAGGAGGTCGTTCACAGTCACAAACAATTTCAAAGCACTCAAATAAAGTCAAGAAAACACCCAGAGGAACAAGTATTGACCAAAAAATCCAGAATAGGGAAAACCCTAGCACCTACAGAAATGGCACGACTGTCTGGCTGTAATCCGCGCCAGAAAGGGGATGGCGTGGGTGATGAACTAGAAACATGCGTCAGTGGGCACGTCTGTTAGGCTAGAAACCGTGCCAATCAAGCCAGCCTTATAAAGATGAAAATTTTGGAAAAACAAAGGTCAGATCTGATCTTCTGGGGCTGAACAGGGGTCTTGGACTTAGAAAAGATAATCAAAAAAGCAAGCTAAGCAAGCAAAGACCAAGAAGACGACCTAAGGGACGAAAAAAAACTCATACTGATCCCCAGCGGAGTCGCCAATTTGTTAGTGAGGTAAATCCCCTCTGTGGACAGAGGTGATCCCACTAGCCCTAGAGTGGGTCTAGCCACAAACGAGACACGCTATGACATCAATCCCTAGTTAAGAATGGACAAATACATGGTAGATTACTTACCGTAGGTCCTGCGCTGTTGTGTTGTCTGAGAGAATGGCTGCCTCTTGCTCCTGATTCGACAGATCACAACCTGCTCATTCTCACGCCCAGATACCTGCACATACACAAGAAATGAAGATGATGCACAACATACTATTTCACATTCCTAACTATTAGTCAGTCGAAGAAGACTAAATCAAATGCGTCAAATAAACATAACACAGAGATGGAATCAATACCATAGTCGAGTATATTAATTTAAAGAAGGAAGAGTACAACCAGGCTTCAAAGTTGCGATCTCCTCCAGCAGGGTTCCAATGGAGCACGTCTCACAAAGCTCGTTGGGAATTCAGACGGGGCTCTCTCTACGAGATCCTCCTTGGTTCGACCTTCTCTATAGCGATTACTCAACTATAATATCTCTTCTCCAAGTTCAACTTCTTGGCTATATGTTCAGCTCTAGCCTTTGTAAAGGGAGAAGGCTTGTTTATATAGAGGGAGAAGGAGAGGTTAGAATTCCTATAATCATGGGGGAGTCCTATCCTCCAAGAATGTTACATCAACCATTTCCTAAAGGAAGATATCCATGGCTTATCGAGTTTAACCACTTGCAATGAGTCATTCCTGAGGTGGTTAAAGGAAACTTCCGCCTCCAATTTGTTAAAAAACATTCCTAGAAAGGCTGGTGGAAGCACAACAAAGACACATAGCGCCAACTAGCGCGGGCTCTAGTGCAAATCTTTCCCATTGGCGCGAGGGATGAACTGGCTACCCGCGCCAATGCAAAAACATAGGTTTTTGAGTGATTTCTGAGGAAATGTTCAACAAGAGAAATCATGTCCTTATATAGAAGGATGTAAAGAAGGTATTTGCAAAGTATGACATTGCTCACAGGTCACGGGAAAGACCCTCCAATATGCGGGGCGAGGGATTGGAGGGATGGTGAAAAAATGTTGTGTAATAGTAGGACTGGAGGCCATAATTGGCGACATGAGAGAGGAACCAAGCAATGAAGGATGGAGGACTATAGCGAGATACAAAGGGACTCGGGATAGACTCCATGAATGCGATGATGACTCAACTCGAATGCTCTAAACAAGGGTGACTCGATGATGCTGCCACATAGTAAAGGTCCAATGGGGACCATAAAAATATGAGTACAAGACTATAGCTCATGACGAAAATCAACACGAGCATGGAAAAATATAGAGGCAAAGTGGTGCCGCAAGTATAAGTGTTTCAAGTGAAGAAATTTTATTTTGAGGAGTGGTGATGTGACGCTTCTTGGACAAAATGTGTCCTGGTGAAGTATCAAATCACAAAAAACTAATAGATACCCATTTGAGGGCTCCATGAGGGCTTTCCAATGGTACAGACAGTTTTTCAAATTGAGCTACGGTTTTTCCGCAGTAGGTGAAAGAAAAATCAGGGACTTTTCTTTTAATAAGGAATTTTCCCTCCAAATTCACTCATTTGCAAGTGGAACTGTGGTGAATGTAGAGAGGAGAGAAGGCCCTAAATCTTGCGGCGATTGTAGCGGACAAATCGATAGTTGGAATCAAGATCCGTCAGTTGCATGTAAGAGGCATAACCCTACTCTTTCATTTCAGTGGATTGAAAGTTTAGTTTAGGTCCATAGAGCTCAGAAACATACTCCTGCTCCTCTTCACGATCGAGTCACACTTTTTGGGGCAAAAAATGTAACCTAGGTAGCAGGTTTTGGGCAGAAAAATAAGACCTATCCTAGGATTGGGCCTGAAAAGTGCGACCTGACAGAGAGGGGTTTTTCTGTGCTATTTTTTGGCTGAGAACTGGGTTTTTATGTTTGGATACAATCCTTGTTGGTCCGAATTATCAGCTATTGATATTCAGACCATGAGGTCTTTATAGTGCAGGGGCACTGGATCGAGTTGATGGTCTAGGATATATATTTTCTGACTGGTTTCCCACCACTTGGGATGGTCGGGAATACTCAGCTAGTGTTACCATGAGGGTGGGACATCATGGAGTTTGTAGAGTGCCATTTTCGACCAGGTCTCCATGTCAAGGGGACACGGATACCCATAAGGGATCTAGAGAGGTTAGAGACCCGTGTTGTGGCTGCAATAGTGCTGCGGATCCTGGGAAACCAGGCACTCCACCACATCACTAGAGGGCAGATGATGCTTGTGGAGAGTGTGTTGAGTGGGACCTATTATGGGTGGGCCCAGATGATGCTTTCTTCGTTGAAACGATAGTTGTCGCTATGCAAGCGACAAGTGAACCATGACTATGCATATGGTACAGTGTTGTGCTCGCTCTTCTTTGAGAAGATCCGGACACCTCGAACTCACATACAACTCTAAGATGGGGGCCCGAGGGAGCCCAGGATGTGCTGGTGGGGGTGACTATGGTGCAGAGGAGGAGGTGGGGCGGTCGGATGGGTGTTTCGACCCGAGTTCTTTGCTCATTGGGATTAGATTCCATTGTATATAGATGACTATCCCTATAGTAGTATGAGTAATCGTGGGGACCCAGACTTGCCACTACCACCTAGTCGAGCATGGGGGCCTGATGGTAAGTGACACATTGCTAATATTCTATGTGCATTGTAAATTTTTAGAATATTGTATATGGTACTGATTCTTTCACTTTTGGTATGCAGATACAGCACCGGTAAAACTGGCCGGGTATATGGGACGACTTGCAGTATCAAGAGCTGTAGGACCTAGTGGATCAAGAGCGCCACAAAATGAGGATGCAGCAGCCCTCTTGGAGGACATCCTTCATAGATGTGAGAGGTTTCTAACCAGTGTTTCAGAGTGCTACTGGCAGGATTTAGATGACCAGTACATAGAGCCATGTATTGGTCTACCCTCAGAGTGGCAAGGGGTCATGTGGCGCATGGCGATGGCTGGAAAGGGGATGCGCGATCTACGAGCTGTGGGAGAAGATTCATTGGCTCGGGATCCTCCAGATAGTGATTGGGTGTAGGGGCAGGTGGTGCCCCCAGTTTTGAGTTTTTGTAACATGCTATGGGCATGTCATATGTATCAGAATTAATGGACTCTAAAACATATTATATGACACATATTATGGATATGCATCTTTTTGATGGTTTTATGTTATTATCTTGTTATAATGCATGTGCTAAATGCCAATCTATAATATTGTTTTCAATGCTATCTACATAGTGATTTTGTGCTCTAGGTACATGAATGAATGTAATGATTTCAAATTCACGCATCAAAATCTTCACTCATAAATATATTCTAAAAAGGATAGGATTATGCACAAAATAGACACCATTCAATTGCATGACAAGAAGCAAGGAATCTAAATGAACATGAAGGTGGAGGATGTGATGGGAAAGGGCATCATCTAATAAAACTTGCACTACATCATATTCGGCCTAATTATTGGTGGCAGTACCAATGAATACACTGTTTGAGAGAACAAGAGAATGAAAGGGGGTGAAAATGGCCCAACTTGCCGAAGCTAGATTCCAGGAGTAGCGACTTGCACCATCGGCATAACCGATATAAAGTGTGGATGGAGGGTCCATCTAAAAGGTGCCACATGAAAAAAAATGAGAGGATGATAAAAAATGTTGGCAACCTGAGCGCACATTAGAAATCGAACAAACACTTCGAGAGGGAGTGATCTAGGTAGGATGTCTACTACCCGCACACCGACGAGAAGGTGGTGAGTGGGAGCTACCTTGGGTGTATCTTGTGCTCAGGCTGCGAAAGTCACCATAGACACAGATGGTGCCATTCTACTTATGGGCGGGAAAGATGAGGTCATAGGTGGACAAGGCTTCCATGATGTCATCATCACAATAGAAGATGGAGTGACTGGAGGAAGGGAGACCATATGACGCGGCGAAGCTACCTAACTCATCATCATGAGAAGAAAGGTTCACATGCGCATCGTCACGGGTGATGATGGAAGAACAAGCAGATAAAGGATCTGTTAGTGTCAGTCTAGTCATACTGCCATCAGTGATCAAAATTGCTCTTTTGCATTTGCATATTAGGAGTCTCATACCGAATAAATGTCATCGTTCCGCTAGGTCATGGATTCATTGATGGTAGTGAGTTTTCATCAGTCTTCTCTCATGAGGCACTTGCTGATTCTCCTTTCTATGGTCTTTGGTCATAAGTTTCTTTCACTCTAAAATCATGTCAGTATGTCATAGGACGGGTCTCATTAGTTTCTAGGGCCTCACCATGATCGAATTGATGAGTCAAGTGTCAAATAAAGATCAGCAAGGTCATGAGGAAGTCAATAAACTCGAAATCATAGCACCAGGAAGATGAGAGATATCATTTATTTAGTTTGATGCAAGTTTCACCTCAAAACCATGTTTTGAGGTGAAAACATAATACTTTTCCTTTCAGTCACAATTCAGAAGCTGTCATCTCCGACAAGATAATCACCCTGCATTTCAGAGAAGTTTTTTCATAGTATGCTCAGCGTCAAATCATTTTCCAAGTAGATCCAGCAAAAAGAGCCTGGAAAGAGCTTTCCAATGGTATACTACACTCTCAAAACTGACTTCTGGATTGAAATTTATGCTTAAGTGAAGTAAAAGTCCTTATACCCTCATATACCCCCCTATTTCCCATTTTTCCTTAAACTTTGTTTTATTAAAGTTTTATATTCCTTTAATAAAAATCCATTTTCCCCCTTTCCGATTATAAAATCGCATTATTATATTAATCCGATCCCAAACCACCTCCCCTCCATCCCCCGTTGAAAACCTTATGATAAAAATTTCGAAGGTTCATATATATAAAACCCCGCCTCAATCGTAAACCTTCCCTTCCCCTTTCAATCGCATCGCAAATATTAACGTGCCCCCCCGATTACTCCAATCTCACAAAACTCTGATGCGATTAATCGCGACTCTTCCTCCGATCTTCCGATCGCACCCCTCCCTCCGATTTCCCGATCGCAACTCTTCTTCCGATCTCCCAATCCGCTCCCCTGATGGAAAACCTCCGATTGATCTCCCCACCGTTGATCTCTCCCCACTGATCCGACGGCTCAAAATCGATTGGGCCAATCGCGTCGGCGTTTCACATATGTTGCATTCCTCCTCCCCTCCGATATTCAAGTTACGTTCGACCCAGAAACCCACGATACGATGCCCCCACCCACATATAATAAGGGCCTTTCCTTGGTTTCGTCAAATTTTGGGTTTAAAATTCATTTATCAACTTTTCGTTGCTCACTGTTTAAAGCCCATCTCCGTTGAACCCTCCCTAGAAAGCTGCGGTGCGATTGATACCAAGCCACTCCTACGATCTGATCGCATATAATCTTTATGTTCGTACCGTTTTTAAAACACTTCCAAATCACGATGCGATTATGATTGGTCAGCCCCACCACAGTTCCTTCTGCATTTTTTCAATTAAATGGGTTTTCTCCTTTGTTAATGCAATAAATCGATTTTTCAAAATATTTCAATCGCATCGCATTATTTCTTTCTACCATGGCACTTTGCTCCGCTCCCTCCTCATATTCTATGTGGACCCCATATCCCTCCCCTTTTCCCATTCAAATTACATTTTTCCCTTCACGTAAGGCATTATTTCATTTCATTTCTGTTTCAACAACATTAATAAAAAGTCAGTTTTCTTCAAAACGGAAAATGGAAAGCAAAACGTCAGAGGCCGAGACCCAAATTCATAACAGTCACATCTGCAGTTACGTGGTAAAGAGATCTACGTTACAATGTTTCGCCTTATCACTGACCAGATGTAACGCAACTTTTCCTTTACGGAGAGATTATTGGCTCTTCGTTTTCCATCTTCAGTTATGATTTCTCCTCTTTCCATCGATCTATATTCCCACAAAATATTTCTATTTATTCTAAACACTAATAATTTGTAAAGGGCTAAAAGTCTGAAGTCTGAAAACTCAAAAATAGGGGAATAGTGTGGCAGTGAGCTCTGCACTCCATTGTACAGTTTGGAAGGGAATTAATAAAGTGATGCAGCTCTGATTTGTGGGATTCATGTGGTATGATTTTTAGCATATGTCTCTCCTTGTGTTTCATATGTACATTGTTATGTTTCACCATTCATTCAAAAACATTTCCAGTTGAATTTTTTTCAATTTAGAAAGGTAGAATCCATTTTATATGCTCTGCCTTGGGGAATCATTCATACTCTGTGTGTTTTCTTCTGTTTGAAAAGGATTCATTTATTATGCCCTTTTCAACTTCTCAACAGTCTTTCCACTCCATCTTATTTCAACTTGATTGCTAAATCTCCTGCCTATATTGCCCCATGAAATACTCTGTGTCTTTGATTTAATTCCTCGGTTCATACTATCCTTTTATCCCAAACATCCCTGAAAATTCAGTCATTTATCAAAACCCCTCTTCCCATTTATATACCTAGCCTAAAATTAGGTCATTATTGTGTTATTGAATATGTATTCTACGGAGAGAGCCCTCTCCTGTCCTTGTAGGGCTAGCTACAAGGCTGAGCGTGGTTTAGTTTGTTACCCTGATTTTCCTTTTTCAGCCTGAGGTTCAGAATGGGTGCTAACATCTCTGGTGACTCCACTGGGGAAGCTACAAACTTTTTGCATAGAAGATTCATCACCCCAGTAATACCTTTCTTGTAAAGTCTTGATGATGAGATTTCAGAGTTTTCTAGGCTGATATAAATATTGTACAGTAGAAATTTAACCACACTGGCTTCAAGAAGATACACAAGGGCTAATCCTGATCCAAATCCTCCCCCTGTGTTTGAAAATCCAAATATTATCCCAAGAATAGTCAGAAGACAGGAGGGATCACTAAGTCCTGCACCTATTTTCAGGTCCCATAATTGGCCCAGTGAGTGGTTTTTTGTAGAAGAGATTTCTTTTGACGAGAGTTTTGAGCTCTCTTTGTTTAGAAATCAGTCTGAAACTGCACTCGAAGACACATTTTTAGATCCATAATTCCTTGTGGATATTGAAGTTCAAAGAGCGAATTCCTCCATTGATGACTACATTTTGAATTCTCCCCAGTTCATCACTATAACTGATATTCCCGAGGTTTCAGAATCATCAGGGACATCATTCCATCCTCCTGACTCATCAGCATTCTCATCAATCATTTTCCAGTTTTCATCTCCTCCATCAACACCTCCCTCAAATCCCAGTACTACAAACGCTGTTGTAAATCCTCCCAGAATCATGGCTGCCAGGTATGCACCACTGGTTTTACCCCAGGTCCTCAATGATATGCCTGCTGACTATTAGAGGAAAATTCCAATATTTGATGCCACTCAAAGCATCACATCCCAACAACATGTTGATAAGATGAATGATTTTTTTGATCTTCATGAGGTAGAGGAAGAGAATGTAACCACTAGACTGCTTGTTCAAAGCTTTGGAGGCGAAGTTAGAAAGTGGTTTAGAGCCTTGCCAGCAGGCTCTATTCATACTTTACAAGAGTTACACACATAGTTCTTAGACCGGTGGGAGGTGAAAAAGAACCCACTCCAAATTCTGTCTGAAAATGAGAACATTAAAAGAAATATGGGTGAAACTGTGCAAGACTATTGTTTAAGGTTCAATGCTGTATACAATGCTATTCCGGTTAACCTCAAACCTCCGGTGGATTCAACTTTGCTGAAGTTTCCGGATGGTTTTGATGCCGATATGGCTTATCAGCTGCATGAAAGAGATATTCCGTCACTTGAAGACATGCAGAGGATAGCAGTAAGCGTTGAAGCTAATCTGCTGGCTAGAAGAGCTTGAGCCAGAGCTGAAAAGAAAGTCGTGGTGAAAGAGGAAGCCTCCCCTTCGGACAACAAAATGGACACACTGATTTGTAAAATGGAAAGGATGGTTGATCGATTAACGATTTCGGACAGACTTAAACCCCAAATAAGAAATCCAAATTTTAGAGGACAATAGCAGCTGCAATTCAGAATTAGACAGAGAGAACAGAGGGTGCAGGACCAAGCGGCACCACAACAGCAGATTGAAACGCCATTACAGCAGAACTACGTGCAAGGGACAGACTTAGATGATGATGACCCTACGATCGAGGCCAATCACTTTTTCACAGCTGATGGTGCGCCCATTTTCCTCACAGAAGACGAAGAATACACAGTGGCGACTCCAGACATTCGAGGGGACGAAAATTTCATTTTGGCAAATGACGTGGCGTTAGAGGAAGAATCTGATGACTACCAGAGAAGGTATATGAACGCTCTATCAGCCCAGCAAAGGCAGTATTCTCTGAGGAACAGAAACGTCACAATCAGTCCCATTCAAAAGAGAAAAGAACTCCAAATGAAGGACGAGGCACAGAAGAAAGGAAAAGAGCCGGCCAATCCTTTATCCAACAAAGTACCCGCAGCTACTAACATAGCAAATGAAAAAAGCCAGCAGAGCATAACGAAGGAGCAAACAGAGAAGAAAGACCCTCCCATTAAAGAGGTAGAAAAATCTCCTTCCTTTAATTTAGAAAATGAAATTTCTAAACTCAAAGTGTCTGTGCCCTTGACTGAGTTGGTGAAGAATATTGTATATAAAATTCAGGTGTCTAAAGTCTTGCAAATTGACCCTCTTTCTGATATGGTTAATGTGGAAGATGACTACCCTGAACTTATTTTTGGTCCAGCCACAGAAGAATCTGAAGAAAATGAAGTCCCTCCCTTTTACCTAAGTCTTAGGTTGCATGAGTTTATCTTGCATAACACCATGTTGGACTCCGGGGCCTCACATAATTTGATGCCCAAAGCTGTCATGGAGAAGTTAGGCCTTGATGTTACTAGAAAATACCATGATTTGTATTCTTTTGACTCAAGTAGGGTCCATTGTATTGGTCTTATCAAAGACTTGGTAGTGTCTTTAGATCAAATCCCAGCCAAAAATATCTTGATGGATGTAGTTGTTGCTGATGTCCCACCATGGTTTGGAATGCTTCTATCTAGGTCTTGGGGCGCAAAACTTAAGGGGACCATACATCTTGACTTCTCTTATGCCACAATCCCTGTATTTGGCCAGTTGAGAAAGTTATATAGGGAAAAGAAAATTAAATATATGATTACTAGCAAAGACAAGCCAGTAAACCATCCCATCAATGCAGTCCACACAGATTTAGAGTCTTTTGTCTTATATTCAGATGGTGATTTAAATGATGAGGATGTTCAGTTGGTACAAGTGGATGAGATACCTGAGATTTCAGAAAATTTTAGAGAGGTCCTCGAACAGGAAAAGGAAAAAGCGGCAAGTACTTCTGAGTCTCCTGTCCCCCAGCAGTAAAAAGACAGCAAACAGCCATAAATCAGCCAAGGTAAAGAGAAGGCAGAAGCTAAATTTCAGCATCTGCAAGAAGAAGAAGAAGGTCTATGGGGTATGGATTTTGATGGAGCTGTTAGTAAGGATGGAGCAGGTATTGGAATATGGATTCGGAGCCCTGTTTTCTAGCCTGAAAAGGTCCCTAGTAATGTTAGAGTATGTGCTGATAAGTTGGCTTTTGACTGCTCCAACAATGAAGAAGAGTATGAAGCTCTGATTGCAGGCCTCAAAATCTTGAAGAAGTTGAAGGCAAAAAAGATTTCTGTGCATGGGGACTCTGAGCTAATAATCAAGCAGGTGAAAGGAGAATACCAAGCTAAACATCCAAGACTGAGGGCATACAGAAATGCAGTTCTGGACATTTTGAAGACATTCCCAGAGTACACTTTGACAGCAGTGCCTAGGATGTAGAATCTTATTGCTAATTCTCTTGCCACTACTGCAAGTAACCTGAAGATTCCAATGAACTCCAGCAACAAGTTTGAGATCCATGTCAAACATAGGCCTGCCGTTTTGGAAAATTTAAGGTATTGGCAAGTATTTTTGGATCACAATGAGATCAATGCATTTTTGCAGGGTGATGGAAAATTCAAGGACACTCCCATAGAAGGTGAGTATGTGGTTGACGATCAAGAATTGGAAACAAACCAGATGGACATATTGCAGCTTAAAGATAATGTAATTCCTAGAGGTCTCGTACCTTTATAATAGTTGTTTGATCAGGATGATGTGGCAAAGAAGCCAAGCTTGGTGCCCACGGAGAAAGGAGTTGAAGATGTGAATCTTGGAACCCCTGATCAGCCCAAGTTCATGAAATTGTCAAAGGCATTGTCCCCTGAAGCGAAGGAGAAGTATGTGAAGTTGCTTTCTGAATTTTCTGATGTATTTGCATGGGATTATTCAGATTTGAAGGTGTATGATAAGAACATAATCCAGCATACTATTACTATCAAGCCGGATCAAAAGCCATTCAGACAGAAGCTGATAAGAATCAATCCGAAGCTGTTGCCATCTATCGAAAAAGAAGTAAACAAATTGTACAAAGCTGGTATCATAATCCCCATTAGATTTTCTGACTGGATTTCAAACTTGGTCCCGGTACGTAAGAAGACTAGAGAAATAAGGTTGTGTATAGATTTCCGGAACTTGAATAAGGCTTCCTTAAAGGATAATTATCCACTTCCGAAAATGGACCATATTCTACAGAGAGTAGTTGGAGCATCCAGGATGTCACTACTTGATGGCTACTCAGGCTACAACCAAATCTTGGTGCATGAAAAGGACCAAGATAAAACTGCCTTCACAACACCCTGGGGAACCTTCCAGTATGCCAAAATGCCATTTGGACTGAAGAATGCAGGAGCTACTTTCCAGCGTGCAATGGAAATTACTTTTTGCAATGAAAAAGATGTTTTTCTGGTCATTTATTTGGATGATTTGACAGTGTTTTTAGGATCAGATGATGAGCATTTGCACCATTTGAAAGGTTTTTTTCAGCGATGTAGAAAGTTTGGGATTTCTCTCAATCCCAAGAAGTGTCCCTTTGCCATGGATGAAGGTAAGATGCTGGGGCATATCATCTCTAAAGATGGTATCCACATCGATCCATCTAGAGTGGAGGCAATCTAGCACATAGACCTTCCATGAAACAAAAAGGAGATCCAGGCATTCAATGGTAAGATGAACTTCTTACATCGATTTATACCCAATCTGGCTGAACATTTGAGGGAAATGACTAACATGTTGAAGAAGGACAACACTGTCAAGTGGAGTGAAGAAGCTATCAAGTCATTCAATCTGGTAAAGTTCGCTTTGTGCAATGCCCCAGTTTTGATCAGTCCCGACTACACTCAAGACTTCATCATATTTTCGTTTGCAACGGAGCATAATTTAGCTGCTGTTTTAATGCAAAAGAGAGATGAGATCGAAAAGCCAATTTCCTTTTTAAGTAGAACTATTAGAGATGCTGTTTTGAGGTATAATATTATTGAAAAACATGCATTGGCTCTTATCAAGGCATTGAAGGATTTCAGGGTCTATATTCTGCATTCACATACTATAGCATATGTCCCTAACGCAGTGGTGAAGGATGTGTTGATGCAAACTGATCCAGAAGGTTGGAGAGGTAAGTGGATAACAGCTATGTTGGAGTACGATCTAGAGATCAAGCCCACGAAGTTGATCAAAGGCCAAGGCTTGGCGAAATTGATGGCCCAATAAAATATGTGTGCTTTAGATATAAACCTCATAACAGCAGTGGCAGAAGATGAAGATGAAGGTTTGCTGGTTTCAATTTCAGATATTTTTCTACAGTCCCCGTGGTATTCAGATATTGTCTATGTCCTTCAGCATTTGTCACCTCCTACCGGCATGTCTAAGAGTAAGGGTATATCTCTGAAGCTAAAATCTGCAAAATACTGCATTTTAGACAGCGCTTTGTATTGGAAAGATCCAGGAGGCATTCTACTCAATTGTTTGGTTGAAGAAGAGGCGCAGAAGGTAATGCACGATTTTCATAAAGTCGACTGTGGCGGTCACTTGTTTTGGAAGACTACAACTAACAAGGTATTGAGAGCAGGATATTATTGGCCCACATTATTTTCTGATTTATATAAGACAATGATGAAATGTCATGAATGCCAAATCTTCCAAGGGAAGAAGAAATTTCTTCCACTCCCTTTGAAACCAGTTTCAGTGAACGCACCCTTTCAGCAGTGGGGGCTCGATTTCATAGGAGAAATTCATCCCGCGTCCTTAGCGCAGCACCGATGGATATTGACAGGGACAAATTACTGTATGAAATGGATCAAGGCCATCCCAGCTAGGCAAGTAACAGACACAGTAATCATGCAATTCCTGGAATAAAATATTTTATCTCATTTTGGCTGCCCATGCAAAATCGTAACAGACAACGCAGCAGCGTTCTGATCCAAGAAGATGATCGATTTTTGTGACAAATACAACATCGCGCTGGGCCATTCGACAACATATTATCCACTAGGCAACAGCCTGGCTGAGTCATCTAACAAATCACTGGTAAATATAATTAAGAAAACGCTGGAGGAAAACAAAAGAAATTGGCATTGCAAGCTCATCAGCGCTCTATGGGCAGACAGAGTTAGCGGTAAGAAATCAATCGGTATGTCGCCTTTCGAATTAGTTTATGGAACTGATGTTGTCTTCCCCACATTCCTTACAGTCCCACTTATGATATTATTGCAAGAAGTTGGCAGCGAGGATAATGATAATCAGCGAAGGATCAATCAGATGATCCACCTTCAGCAAACAAGAGAGGAAGTGTCACAGAACGCCATTTAGTTGCAGGAGAAAATAAAGAAGATCTTTGACAAAAAGACCAAAGCAGAAAGGTTTCAGCTGGATGATATAGTGTTGAAATGGGATGCCAGAAATGAAGACAAAGGGAAGCATGGTAAGTTCGAAAATCTGTGGAAAGGACCATACATGATTTCAGCATATAGAGGACATATTTCCTTCTTGCTCTCAAAAATGGATGGCCAAGATTGCCCTGGAGGAGCAGTAAATGGTAGGCTTTTAAAGCACTACCATTGTTGAAAACAAAGGATCAGAATTTGTGTCATCATCATTGTATATACCATGTTATTTTTATCAGAGTTCAGAGTACACAGTCATTGAAGTTTGGGGCCCGAGGTGAAGGCTATAAGACTTGAATGTTATGTGTATGGTTTGGTTTTATTTCAGCTTCTCAGTCTTAGTCTTGAGTCAGTGTCAGTCTGCATTGTGTCAGTTTTTCAGTATTTTTGACTCCATGCCCAATGGATAAGGCTACTTGGTCTACGGTGTTCTTGGCACCTCCAAGGAGCTACCATCCCCATTGGAGCCAATGTTAGTATCAGTCTAGTCATACTGCCATCAGTGATCAAAATTGCTCTTTTGCATTTGCATATTAGGAGTCTCATACCGAATAAATTTCACCGTTCCGCCAGGTCATGGATTCATTGATGGTAGTGAGTTTTCATCAGTCTTCTCTCATGAGGCACTTGCTGATTCTCCTTTCTATGGTTTTTGGTCATAAGTTGCTTGCACTCTCAAATCATGTCAGTAGGTAATAGGACAGGTCTCATTAGTTTCTAGGGCCTCACCATGATCAAATTGATGAGTCAAGTGTCAAATAAATATCAGCAAGGTCACGAGGAAGTCAATAAACTCAAAATCATAGCACCAGGAAGATGAGAGATATCATTTATTCAGTTTGATGCAAGTTTTACCTCAAAACCATGTTTTGAGGTGAAAACATAATACTTTGCCTTTCAGTCACAATTCAGAAGCTGTCATCTCCGACAAGATCATCGCCCTGCCTTTCAGAGAATTTTTTCACAGCATGGTCAGCGTCAAATCATTTTCCAAGTAGATCCAGCAAAAAGAGCCTGGAAAGAGCTTTCCAAAGGTATACTACACTCTCAAAACTGACTTCTGGATTGAAGTTTATGCTTAAGTGAAGTAAAAGTCCTTATACCCTCATATACCCCCCTATTTCCCTAAAGTCCTTAAAGTTTTATATTCATTTAATAAAAATCCCTTTTCCCCCTTTTCGATTATAAAATCACATTATTATATTAATCCGATCCCAAACCACTTCCCCTCCATCCCCCATTGAAAACCTTATGATAAACATTTTGAAGGTTCATATATATAAAACCCCGCCGCAATCGTAAACCTTCCCTTCCCATTTCAATCGCATCGCAAATATTAACGTGCCCCCCCCCCCCCCGATTACTCCAATCGCACGAAACTCCGATGCGATTAATTGCAACTCTTCCTCCGATCTTCCGATCGCACCCCTCCCTCCGATTACTCGAACGCAACTCTTCTTCCGATCTCCTGATCCGCTCCCCCAATGGAAAACCTCCGATTGATCTCCCCACTGTTGATCTCTCCCCACTGATCCTACGGCTCAAAATCGATTGGGCCAATTGCATTGGCATTTCACATATGTTGCATTCCTCCTCCCCTCCAATATTGCGATTGTGATTGACCCCTGAGCCCACCATACAATACTTCCACCCGCATATAATAAAGGGTCTTTCCCTTGGTTTAAAATCAAATTTTGGTTTTAAATTCATTTATATAAATCTTGCCCCAAATCGCATCGCACCATTTAAAGCCCATTTTCGATTGAACCCTCCCCACTACAAAGCTCCGATGCAATTGATCGCAAGCCACTCCTCTGATCTCCCGATCGCATCGCATGTTTGCGATCGCATCAAAATCTTTATATTCAGCTTTTTAAACTGCTCCCCACCTTCGATGCGATTGCGATTGGTCAGCCCCACCACAGTTCCTTTCGCCTTTTCCCAATTAAATGGGTTTTCTCCTTTGTTAATGCAATAAATCGATTTTTCAAAATATTTCAATCGCATCGCATTATTTCTTTCTACCACGGCACTTTGCTCCGCTCCCTCCTCAGATTCTGATTGCTATGTGGACCCCATCTCCCTCCCCTTTTCCCATTCAAATTACATTTTTACCTTCACGTAAGGCATTATTTCATTCATTTCTGTTTCAACAACATTAATAAAAAGTCAGTTTTCTTCAAAACGGAAAATGGAAAGTGAAACGTCAAAGGCCGAGACCCAAATTCGTAACAGTCACATCTGCAGTTACGTGGTAAAGAGATCTACGTTACAATGTTTCGCCTTCTCACTGACCAGATGTAACGCACCTCTTCCTTTACGGAGAGATTATTGGCTCTTCGTTTTCCATCTTCAATTATGATTTCTCCTCTTTCCATCGATCTATATTCCCACAAAATCTGTCTATTTATTGTAAATGCTAATCATTTGTAAAGGGCTGAAAGTCTGAAGTCTGAAAACTCAAAAATAGGGGAATAGTGTGGCAGTGAACTCTGTGCTCCATTGTACAGTTTGGCAGGGAATTAATAAAGTGATGCAGCTCTGATTTGTGGGATTCATGTGGTATGAGTTTTAGCATATGTCTCTCCTTGTGTTTCATATGTATTTTGTTATGTTTCACCATTCATTCAAAAACATTTCCAGTTGAATGTTTTTCAAGTTAGAAAGGTAGAATCCATTTTATATGCTCTGCCTTGGGGAATCATTCATACTCTGTGTGTTTTCTTCTGTTTGAAAATGATTCATTTATTATGCCCTTTTCAGCTTCTCAACAGTCTTTCCACTCCATCTTATTTCAACTTGGTTGCTAAATATCCTGCCTATCTTGCCCCATGAAATACTCTGTGTCTTTGATTTAATTCCTCGGTTCATACTGTCCTTTTGTCCCATACATCCCTTAAAATTCAGTCATTTATCAAAACCCCTCTTCCCATTTATATACCTAGCCTAAAATCAGGTCATTATTTTGTTATTGAATATCTATTCTACGGAGAGAGCCCTCTCCTGTCCTTGTAGGGCTAGCTACAAGGCTGAGCATGGTTTAGTTTGTTACCCTGATTTGCCTTTTTCAGTCTGAGGTTCAGATTGGGTGCTAACAGGATCTACCGATGTTGAGCCCAGGGTGATCGCTGAAGGGAGCTCAAGTGAAACAACTGGGGAAGATTCAGAGGGAGCTTCCACCGAGGGTCTCATGGATGATGATAACTAGAGGATGGTGGTCGCAGACTTCGTCATCTTGACATCAGGAGGGGTAATTTCAATGGGATCGAGTAAATCCTCAGGCTGGTCTGAAGCATACTACACAAGAACGGGAGAGGCGAACTAGTTTTGTTTAGTCTCGTACTCCCGGACTACCTCCAAAAAGGCGCGGTAATGCATAAGGCGGGGAAAATGGTGGGAATAATGGCCATGAAGATCACACAAAGCACAAGGTTGATTAGTGTGAATAGTCTCAGGGTTCTTGGCTGCAGTCGAGGAAGAAACAAAGGCTTCATGGACCGTAGACTCAGGGAACGCAACATTAACCATGGGCTTGATACGGGGCAACTCGGGACAGGTATGGGTGGCATGACCGACGACATCACACAAAGCACAAGGCTTTGGAGGCGGAGGAGGAGTAGGGTCAGTCGGGGAAGCCTTGTCTTTTGAGGCCCTCTTGCGAGCTTTGCCATTTTTACTTGAAGATGTCACAACATGAGAAGTTTCCTGTTGATGTGGCTGAGGAAATGTAGCAGCAGGAGAAGTCATAGGGACCGGTTGAACTGGGGTCAAATCAACATAAGGTTTGGGTTGACCAAGAGGGGTAGCAGCTAGGGGATCAAGGTACCAGACGGGAATCCCCAGGGTCTAGTTAGGAAGAGATAGGGGAGCCATGACAGGTACCGAGTACACTCCAGGAGGGGGAGCTAGGAACGGTATCTGACCGAAGGGGTAGTGGTGAGGCGGGATAGCTCCAAGATGGCTAAAGCTTGGAGGAACCATTCCAAGAGGATAAAGAGGCTCATGGATACCAGTTGTAGGTGAAGGGCTAATAGGAGGGGGTCCAGAAGGCTGAATTGAAGGGATAGGAGTTGGCTGAGGAGGGTGACGCTGCTGACTAGCTGAAGCGGGCCACTTGAGGGAAGCTTGAGATGATTGCACCATGAAAACATTAAATGAGATGGGATCAGAAATAGGAGGAGGAAGACCAGGGAATGTACCAAGCAAAGAGGAGTCTTTGTAGACTCCGAGTGAGACACTAGTCAAAGGATCGATGGTTTGCTTACTGGCCACCGAAGAGATGATGGACTTAGGGGAGGTCTGAGACTTTGTTTTGTAATATGTCAACTGGTCAATGGTGACTATCTTTCCGTTATTAGGGAAGGACATCTTGCGATGAACTGAAGATGGGACAACAAACATCGCATAGGTTTAGCTACGACCCAATAGAATGTTGTAATCTAAGGGGGAATCAATGACTTCTACGTCAATGCAAATAGTCTTGCCCGCAAGAGTAATAGGACAATTGCAGAACAGGCCGATCAGATGGGAGGCGTGGCCATCCCACACTCAAAGAGTGACCGTGGGAAGAGTGATCATGGAAGGAGCCAACTCAGGTAATCTGAGTTGCTTCCAAACTGAAGTGGACATCACGCAGGTGGATGCCCCCTCATCAATGATACAATTGGAAACGTTGGCATTCCATACCTTGATTGGGATTTAGAAGGCGACGGAAGCAGGAAGAGGAGGATGTTTTGATCGGTCAACATCGAAGATGATCAAACAGTCATCTGGAGGATCTACAGTGCCCATGGAAGATAGTAGAGCTTTTTGTTGTGAGGGGCATGACTAGAGGAGTTCCAGTGTTGAGATGGCAGTAGGAGATTGCGCCAAATCATCTACTATACTATACGAATGGAAAACTTTTCTAGAAGCGGAATTTTGGTGTAGTGGTCCCTTAGGGATCTTGGTATGCACCTCTGCCTTAGGCTGAGGGATCTACAAAGGACCATTAGTTGTCGAAAGATGCTTTGTATAAATTTAATAAGGGATCTCGGGGGTAGATGTAGCGAGAGGCTTATTGTACTGACGGGACCGAGTCTGAAGGTTGAGGTATATGGTTATAGGTTGGTTAGAATTCATCATGAGAATTGGGTAATTGGGGGAACTAGATAGAGGAGGTTGATTGGCCGCCTGACCTTTAGGTGGTTGGGTAGCCACAAATCCTTTCTGAGGGAAACAATTAGTAAACACAACTGGTTGACTAGGCGTAGGATTGGGAGGGATGGAAGGGGAGGCTTGAGGCCCTTGCGATGCTACTTGAGACCCCCACATCTGTCGCATATGTGGTAAAAGAGGACAATTGTGCATGTAGTGACCATAAACACCACAACATGAACAAGGGTTATTCGTGCGAACAATCCTGTCCTGCTTGGGCTGAGTGCCCTATTGCTGGTTAGTAGTGTTAGGTGCATTATTTTGCGGATTAGGTCCAGGATTACTGGGGGAAGATTTATTTTGAATGCCTTTTCTCTTATTTTTGGAAGGAGGAGGATTAGTTGCGCCCTACTGTGCATACACTTGCCCCTGAGGGGGCGGTGGCTACTATTGCAGGGGTTGATAAGGCAAGGGAGGCAGAGGTGCTAATGATGGAGGAGTTGGAGCACTAGGCTGCGGATACGAATAATAAGGAGGTTGGGTAACATTATGGTAAACAGGAGGTTGGAAAAAAGAAGGAGGCATGCTGTATCCTTGATACATGCTACTGAGAGGGGGAAAAGTGCCGGAGGTGTTGGCCCCTCCTCGAGGAAAAGCATAGCCCATAGGAGGCTGAGCGTATGGATGGGAAAGAGCTCCAATGATACCTTTGGTAGCATGATATTCCCTCGGTGCGTTAGCACCACCGGGTCTAGGAAGATCAGGTAGAACGGTATAAACATAACCAGACTGAGCGTAGATCAGGTCATATTTTAACGCAATCTGGAGAGCGGCTTCTGAGGTTTGAGGGAAAAGCGATGAAAAATCCTTCCCGATAGAAGGTAAGAGAGATCTAAGGAACCAGTCCATGTAGACACGATCTTCGAAGGTATGGGTTCGACATAGGATCTTTCTTCTCCGCCATTCCTGGACATGATCGGATAGGTGGTTCGCAGACGATTGACGAAAAGAAGTCAAAATTTTGGTACTAGTGTCATAATGAAGGGGAAGCTGTAAATAAAATAGAAGAGCTCGAGAAAGAGTCGCAAAGGTAATATGAGAGGATGAGGCCTGATCAATATACCACTTAGAAGCTTCACCAGTAAGCATACGTTATAACAACCGAAGACAGACATAGTTATCGGTAATGGAGTTAGACGAACACCACATGTGGAAATATCAAACATGATTTGTAGGATCTTCTCTAGCAAGACCTTCAAACTTGGGGAGAAGGGAGCTTGGTTGGCATAGAAGGCCAACCAACATCATGGCGTATATGGTCATTTATTAACTAGTTAAAATCAGGAAGGCTGAGGCCTGCCATATAGGGGAGCAAGCGAGCAGCCGGGGCAGTTCCAGTTGCGGTCCCACTAGTAGTATTCCCAACATTAGGGCCAGGGCTACCACCAGCGTTAGGTCCTGAACCAGACATGGTGAAGGTGACAGGGGGAGAATCGGGTTCAGAACCAGAAGGAGAACCCAATGGACCAGAAGAAGAGTCGGAGTGTGGACTCGGTGGAGGACTAACTCGAATCCTATGTGGAGGAGTAAGTCTTCCTACTGTAAAATGAGGATGAAGGCCAAGAAGTCTCAGGGATAAATGCCTTGGTGATGCAATGATGACGGAAGAAACATGACACAAAGGGAGGAGAGACCAACAAGGGCAAGGAGGTGCAGTATCAACTGATTACAATTTCGAAACAAGGGTAGAGAGGTGTAGGATCAGTTGATTACAATGTTTCAAAGTCTTTGCTTTATGGTGTTAACCAAGCTCTTCTTCACTTAGGGTGTGTGTGTCAAGTGTGTAAATTTTAATTTTTAAACCCAGACGTTTATAGAGAAAAAAAAAAGTGTGTTGTATAACTGTAAATAAATCTACAGATAACAGTATATGAAACTGAAATAACAGAAAATAAACAGCTAATTATGCATTAATCTAAACCCAAGGAGGTGGGCCTCTTAACAACTAGTCTATAGGTAGGAAAAAATATAGTCAAAACACACCAAAATATCTAATAGATCCAAATTCGGGAGGGATAATGATCTAAGGGTCAGATCTGATGGAAATAGGTGCAGAAAAACAGCAAAAAACAGAGGAAAGATTGTTGTAAATGAGGTGGCGAAAGTCTGTCTCCTAGAGGGAAGCAGAGGGGACCCTAGAGGAAAACCCAAACAAAACTAGAAAGAGGTGTTTTGGATGGATAAATAACCAATCTAAAGTGGATATGAATTTAAGATATCAGATCTGAAAAATTGTTGAACATACTAAAATTTCAGAAAACCTACAGCAGCTAAATCTCTTCCACAAAAGGTGGAGGGTACTGAAGCCCTAGGGGGCTAGGTTCCCACTTTGTTGAGTAAAATATAACAAGTACAGGTCCAAAATGGGTGGAGACGGAGGTCAGAGAACCCTGAACAAAGGCCTAGACAAACCCAGAAAACTTTTAGAAAAACTCCCACAAAAAGTCTAGGTCACAGTTTCTGACCTGATTTCTACAGAGGTTGCAGGTTTTGGCCTGTTTTCAATGCTCTGGAGGTTCAGGTCGTAGGTTTCAGAAGAATGTGTCGTCTCAGCTGCAGCTGATGCCGATCACCTGCGCAATAGGTCCAAAAACACACAGAAGTTAGAATTTTTAATCGTTTAGGGTTTTATAGGTTAAAAATAACATCAAGAAAAGAAAAACAAAAAGCTAAAGAGAAATCCTAGAGTTTGAAGCAGCTGGATATGCAGGGATCTGAAAAAAGACAACAGTCGTAATCATAAACCCGTGTGGAGTCGCCAGTTGTTAGTATGAATCTTAATCGCAAGTGTACGAAAAAGGCTCACTTTAGCCGTGCATAACAAACAACCCTAATAGAAAAGATGACTAAAAATATCTTTAGATCTACAATTAGTTGACCAAGATAAATGATGCAAAATATATATCTATGCATTAAAAGACATTAAGAAATAAATAAAAACAAGAGTTGCTCCATGCATCCAATAGAAAAGACATAAATATGTTTAAAGAATTTTGTATTTATGGCACCTGGGAGGAGAACATCGAAGGATGTTACCAGTCCTCCTCAATGGGATGGGTTCTTGTAAGTCTTGAGCACTTCAAATATAAAATCCCTCTCTTGATGGTGTAGAAAAACCAGAAAAAAATGGAACTCAAAGGGAGCTCACAAGAAATGGTAGAAAAATATGACAATGATGGTGGATCAAAGTCAGACCAAAAGTATAGATCCAGAGTGATCTTTAGGCAACAAAAGGTGGTAAATGAATGGGAAAACCCTTCTATTTATAACAAAATATTGAGTTAGTCTAGATATTGGTGCATAATTAAAATATTGTTAACCAAATCAAGATCCAACTTTTATGGAATATTTTATTATATTTGTTGGAGGGAAAAAGAATTTGACTTGGGTCAAATCCCTTTATTTGTAAAAAATAAATAAATAAATGTTTTATTTATTATTTTAAGGATGTGGTTGAGTAATAATCAAACAAATAATGATTTATTTGACTATTTATAAATGATTTAGTCATATTTAACAAGGAATATTATTTAAATAAGGTTTAAATAATAATTCCTAGAAAATAATAAGATAAATAATGATTTATCTAATTAATTTCCCTGTTTTGGGTTAAATATGACCAGGAATATTAATTAAATTATTGTTTAACTAATTATTTCTTGAGGAAAATAAAAAAAATGTGGATTTATTTAATATTTCCTCATGGGGTTTCTTGTTTAGACAATAAACAACTTAATAAATGTGGTTTACTAAGTTATTTTTCATAGTGAAAGCAATTTTACTTAGGGTAAAATTGGTCTTACATGGTGTACTTAGGTCCATCTAATAGTAACAGGTTATATGACCAAAAAATGGTGTAACACTTAGTGTCTTTGATCTCGAGAACTTTGTACCTAGACTTTGACACCAAATGGCTTTTCAAATTCCTGTTTTAGTCAAATATAGGCGAGTTTTTTCGCACAGTAATTAACGATGGATCATCTAGGTGCATTATTTCCTAAGCGTGTTGGAAAAATCTTGGTTCTCCACTGATCAATTAGTCACCCATGATTCTTAAAGCCTTTGGTGGAAGAGGTTTTCGTCCATTTGGAATACTCCAAGATTTACCTATAGAGGTAGAAGGAAAAATCATTATGCTTGGGGTGTAAGTTCTTGATTCCCCTCTTGACTACAACCTTATGTCAGGTCGAAGTTGGTATTATGCTATGAACGTTGTTGTTTCATTAATATTTCAATTGATAATGTTTCCTCATCAAGGAAAGATTGCTAAAATTGATTAGTTGTCTTACTTCGCTTCTGAGCCTACCTTTACGGATAGTATCCAACATGTTGCGAAGATTTTTATCTTTTATGAAGATGTTGGGTTAGGATTAGTTAAAGATTATACTATTATGGGAACTTTTGCTATACCTCCTCCTAACGTACCTCGAACTATTGCCAATATCAATATGCTTACATCAAGCACAATTCCATTTGATGACCCATGGAATGTGCCTTTAGAATCTGAATTGGACTATTATGGCGATGAGATGCCTTTAAGTCCATTCGAATCAACATATGTAGCAGTATAATCGATTTCTAACATTTCATCAACTAATTTTTATGAAACGAATGTGGTCATTAAATAATATTATTCTATATCAATCTCAACCACGACATCTTTTTCTGATCCTTTTCAACAAATTTTTTCAACTGATGAAAATATTTGGGAAATCTTGTCATTAGATGAATTACCTTGGGATGATCTTCATCATCTATCCTATTTTTTACCCGACCTTGAAATAATTGAAAATGAATTTTCATCCATCTTTCTGATTGATTATGTCGAGGAAACTCAAAATCGTATGTCAGTCTTTCATTCAGATTCAGAGACAAACTTAGGAAATATTTCCGCGATAATTCCCATTGACATATCAATCAAACCATGAGTAGCTGAAAACATTCATATAGGTGCTTCTTGTTCAATTGAATAAATCAATATGTAGAAAGCCCTATTTCAGAAATTCAGTGACATTTTTCCCAGTCTTATGAAGAAATGCCAAGAATTGATCCTAATATTGTGATTCATGAAATTAAGTCATACCCAGATGCTAAAACTATTAGACAAAAATTAAGTCCAATACATGCGCGAAAAGATGCTGCTATTAAAGTTGAATTTGAAAAACTACTTCGTTCAGGATTTATTTATCCTATTCCTTTTACGGATCAGGTATCTAATATAGTTCCAGTGACCAAGAAACAAGGGACTATCAAAGTATGTTTTGATTACAGGGATATTAATAAGGCTTATCCTACCCCTTACATCGACCAAATTGTTGATGATTATGTCGGAAACGAAATAATTTTATGGATGGATTTTTTGGTTACAATCAAATAAACATACTCCCTGCCGATGAACCCAAAATAACATTTATATTTCCATGGGGGACATTTTCATATTGTAAATTACCTTTTGGACTGAAAAATATTGGCGCAACTTTTCAAAGAGCTATGCCTTATGCATTTAACGATATCAAACACATTGTGCAGCCATACTTGGATGAATTACATGCTCATTCTTTATGCAAAGAAGATCATCCTACACATTTACGTGTTATATTTATTCTATGTAGGCATTACAAAATTTGTTTGAATCCAAAAAAATGTGTATTGTGTGTACAATCAGGACGGTTACCTAGTTTCATTGTTTCTAAAGAAGGCATTCGTGTCAACCCGTTGAAGGTTGAGGCCATTGTGAATCTACCTCCTCATTCCACTCTTCGCCAACTCTAGAGTTTGCAAGGGAATGTAAACTTTCTACGTCATTTTAACCCGAAATATGTAGAGTTAACTAAAGGTTTCACTCGGTTATTAAAACGGGATGTTCCATTTATTTGGAACAAGCTTTCCGATAAAGCTTTTGATGCACTCAAACACGCGTTGACCCATGCACCGTTACTGCATCAACCTGATTATCACCGAGATTAATTTTTGTAGTTAGTTGTGTCTGATTCTACCATCAGAATGTTTTTAGTTCAAGAGGATGACTCCAACAATGAACATGTGATTTATTACCTAAGTCGAAACCTCACACCGACAGAGATCAAGTATTTGCATGTGCAGAAATTTCCCTTGGAAGTTATTCAAGTTGTCCAATGATTATGTCATTACATATTATTACGTAAAACCATAGTGATATCTAACTACAACCCTATGATGTACATTTTCGCAAAACAATTTCTCGAGGGAAAATACTCTAAATGGATAGTTATACTACAGGAGTTTGATTTGGAGTTCGAAAAATCCAAGTCTAAGAAATCACTTGTTTTTGCAGAACTTATGTGTGAATTTCCCTACACTGAATTGGAAATAGTGGCAGAGGACCATCTTCTCGATGAATCTATGTTTCTAATCAACATATTAGATCCTTGGTATGGAGATATAATTATATATCTTCAAAATCAAACCTTTCATCCAGAACTTTCATGATCTGATCCAGGTGGATATTGGTGGTCACCCGCCCATTCCACTTGGGGCCCCACCATTGTCTCTTTCGGTTTTTTTTTAGTTTCAGCACAGCTTACTATTTTTAGCAGTTTTCGAGTCCTGAAATTCCGAAGCCATTTTGAGGCCCTAAATGACGTTTTTTGGTAAAACCGGGATCAACATGGGTCCACTGATTGATGTTTCTCACTCAAAATTTGTAGTCCTCGGATAGATATTTCTAACGAGGTATGGTTCGCGTCAAACAGAGATCATATGCCAAAGTTACATCCTCGGGAAGTTGAAACACCAATTTACCCAAACAGGGCCCATAGTTTTGGTGCTTCATCTCCTAGGGTTAGGGTTTTGGATGTTTAGGATTTCCCATTGTTTCTAAATAATAAATAGGCCCTCGAGCCTCATTGTAACTCAGTTTAGAGGCCTGTAGCCGCCACATCTCTTCTCAGAGATAGCTATCGGCGCCCTAGATAGTTTTATTTCCATTCTGTCTGTAAGCACATTTCAGTTCTTTGATATTAATGAAATGAAGTGTTATTTCTGTTGCATATTTGTATTTATGGTTATATGTTTATTCTGTTTTGTTCCTGCATAAATCCGGATCAGTGGTATCATAGGGCTATGATTTTTCTCGATCCTTCTTTTCATGTCCCCAACGAGGTCGGGGTATAAGGATTTAGGGCTCTATCTGGTGGAACCTTTACAAGATCAGCCTCGCAAACCTCAATGGACGCCCATGGGGGACGAAAAGAACGATTAGGGAGCAGGAGATCCTATCAAAATATTGCTCGAGGAGGACCTCAAAAAACAAAGGAACGCGATGATGGATAACTTTGCCCAGATCCTTCAACGGCTGCCCACCGGCGGCGCATCTGCATCCAACAACTACTCTGGAGGTGCGACTCCTTTTAAGGTACAACTAAATTTTGACATTCCCATATTTAAGGGTCAAATAGATGCAAATTCCATAGATAGATGGTTGAATCTATTAGAAGGATATTTCTCGGTTCATGACTTTTCCGACCGGGAGAAGATTATTTTTTCACTCCTCAAAGTTTCCCCCCATGTCAAGGACTGGTGGGAAACCCACTGTGAGAAAAAGGACGAGATAGAACCCTCTCTGTTCTTAGTCATACCCACTTGGAATTATTTCCGAGACGCCATCAAGGAACAATACTATCCCATGGGGAGCTATGAGGACAAGTACATACAATTGACCATGTTGCGACAACAAAGAGATCAAGATGTGCATGAGCTGACGAATCTGTTCCATACCATGTGCACAAAGTTGGGTATCAAAGATTGAGAGAAAAATCTGGTGCTAAAGTATCGCAGTTGTCTTCAAAGATACATTCAGGAGGAAATGGAGTTCCTCGACATCTCCTCACTTGGTACGACATACCGGTATGCTGCCAAGATTGAGCAGAAATTCAAACAGAAGAAGCGAGACTTTGGATCTGCGAATCAAAAGCAAGGGAAAGGTGCTCCCAAATTGCATAACAAAGGACAGAGCCAAGGCATGGTGACTCAATACAACCTATCGAAGCCACAAGCAAAGAACAACACCGCAAAGCCAAAGAAGGACACGAGAAAGTGGTGTGAGTTCCATAAGAGTTCCACTCACAACATAAGTGAGTGTCGGGCCAAGCAGTCACTGGTGGCAGAGATGAGGGCTTTTGAGTCAGATGCATGCTCTGACTCTGAATCAGAAATTGACAATGGGAATGACAAATGAAAATATATTATTGATGCAGAGCCCAATGCCACTGTTGCCACTATGATGATCCAGAAGGAGGAATCGGAAGATCCAGAGGAGGAGGAACGTCTCTTCCACTCCCAAATGTGGGTAAAGGGCTCCCCGGTATAGTTCATTGTCGACAATGGGAGCCAAAAGAACCTCATTTCAGCAGATTCCGTGAAGCAGTTGGGCTTGCGAACCATAGCTCACCCACATCCATACACCATCAGGTGGCTTCACCAAGGACAAGATCTCCGCGTCAGCCAGTAGTGGCGCCTTCCCTATAGCATCAAGCCCTTCACGGATGAGGTATTATGTGACATTGCTCCTATTGATGTTTTTGATGTATTATTAGGACAACCATACTTGTGGAAGTGTCATGCTATGTATGAGTCTTGGCCTCACGCTGTTATTGTTACTTTGGGAAATAAGTTCTACAGGATACCAGAGGTACCACCTCCTGGCACTATCTCTTTGGTTACTGCAAAACAATGCAGTAATATCATTTCCCAAACCAGGAAATTTGTTTTCCTAATGATTCGCCCCCAGGGAAAGAAGAAGACTATGGTCATAACCTCCAGATAGGGCTCCTATGCATGACAACAACAAATGGATAAGGTTGTGGAGGAGTACGAGGAAATATTCACCTCACCCACCAAGGTTCCTCTGCACTGTCAGGTCAAGCACCCAATTGATCTGACCCCAGGTGCACTGCTACCCAATGGATCGATCTATCGGTGCTTTAATATGTAGAACGATGAAATCAAGAGGCATATTCAGGAACTGCTACAGAAAGGTCACATCAGACCAAGTTCATCGCCCTATGGGAGCCTGATCGTGTTGGTACAGAAGAAGGATGGGACGTGGAGACTTTGTATTGACTATCGAGCGATGAACAAGATCACTGTCTGGAATAGGTACCCGATCCCATGGATTTATGACCTTCTAGACCAACTCAAAGGTGAAAATATTTCAGCAAGATCGACTTGAAGTCTGGGTATCACCAGGTACCAATTGAACCCTCTGATGTGTGGAAGACTGCCTTCAAAGCCAAGGAAGGCCTTTTTGAATGGTTGGTCATGCCTTTCAGGTTGACGAATGCTCCCGCAACCTTCATGAGGTTGATGGACAACATATTGCGGCCATTCACCAACTCATTTGTAGTGGTGTACTTGGATGAAATTCTGATCTTTAGCTAGACTTGGGAAGAGCACCTTCACCACATCTGACAAGTCCTCCAAACACTGCGGCAACAAAAGTTGTGTGCCAATTTGGAGAAGTGCACTTTGGCATGACCCAGGTTCAATATCTGGGATACATTATTGATGAAAGGGGGGTGCATGTGGATCCAACCAAGATCCAAGTCATTCAGGATTGGCCAGCCCCAACCACTATAACAGAGCTTTGCAGCTTTATGGGTCTTGCTAGTTTCTATCGTAGGTTCGTGTTGGGATTCTCTCATATCACTTGGCCCTTGAGTCAAGTCACCAAGGGAGGAGCGAGAGCAAAATTATTTTGGTCAGAACCTCAACAAAAGGCGTTCACAGAATTGAAAAATCGCCTCTATTCTACCCCAGTGCTCACATTACCAGACTTGCAACAGCCATTTGAGATCGAAACCGATACCTCTGACTATGCTATTGGGTCAGTTCTTACTCAACATGGACATCCAGTGGCATATCACAGTGAGACATTGTCTGACATAGTTTGAAAGTATCCCAGTTATGACAAAGAAGTGTATTCCATCGTGCAAGCTTGTCGACAATGGAAGCATTACATTTTGGGGAAGGAAACAATCATCCACATAGACCACTGGCCCCTGCAGTTCATACAAACATAAGGGAAGTTACAGAATGATCACCATCAGAATTGGTCCACATATCTGCAACAGTTTCATTTGAACATCAAGTACAAGAAGGGTAGCACCAATAATGTTGCAGACTGCCTCAGCCGACCACCAATCATGGCGCTCACCATCATTCTCAACTCTTGTGGGCACGGGACTTCTGATTGGCCGCTTCTCTACGAGAGTGACCCAGACTTCGGCCACACTTACAAGGCACTCGTGGGGGGTACGCAAGTTCCAAATTTTCACCTCTAAGATGCACTTTTATGTCACCTGGGACACCTTTGTGTTCCTTCAAGTGAGCATGCCAAGATGATATTGGAAGCACACTACAGTTGAGTCACTGGGAATTTCAGGGTCGAGAAAATAGTAGCAGTACTGCAGAAGTATTTCTATTGGCTGAACCTTCGAAATGATGTTGGGAAGCACATCAAATCCTGCACTACTTGTGCCATTGCCAAACCGACCATCAAGAAGCAAGGCCTATATACTTCACTACCTAACCCTAGTCGACCATGGGAATCCATCTCCATGGATTACATGTCGAGCCTGCCTTGTACTAAGCATGGAAATGACTGTGTTTTCGTGGTCGTCAAAAGATTCTCAAAGATGGCCATTATGGCGGCCTGCAAGAAGAATATCACAGCATAAGCCGCTGCTAAACTCTTATTTGAACGAGTGTGGGTGCACTTTGGGATCCCACGGTCTATCATATCATATTGGGATAACAGGTTCCTTAGCACATTTTGGTCCAGCCTCTAGTCAATGCTGGACACCAAGCTCACCAAGTCCACAACTTTCCATCCCCAAGCAGATGACTACACAGAGGTCGTCAACAGAATGATTGTACACATTCTGCGCATGTACAATTCAAATAATCCACGCATGTAGGACGAGAGCCTCCCCTATGTACAACATAGTTATAATCGGGCTCTCCATAGTTCAATCGGCCATAGCCCCTTTCAGGTGGGCTTGAGATTCTAGCCACTATGTCCCATTGACGTAGCCATGCCATCTGCAGCTACTCAGGTCGATTCAACTCATGTCCAATCTAAATTTGGCAAAGCAAATAGCTTCATCGAGCGCATTCAACACATCCGCCAACAGGTTCATGACATATTGGACAGAGCCAATGCTAAGTGCAAGCAACGCCATGATCAACATCGGGTGCCACACAACTTCTAGGTGGGAGACAAAGTCTGGCTACATTTGCAGAAGGAGCGCCTCAGTGGACCCCACCACAAGCTTTGCCCGCTCCGATACAGACCATACACCATCACCAAGACTGTAGGGAACAATGCCTTCGAGCTCAGTATTCCACCATTCCTTGGTCTGCACCCATTATTCAATGTGGACCGCCTTCGTCCTTACTTCCCACCTCTACTGGACACCTTTAACATTGAAAAACAACTCACACCAACAGAATTAAACCCAGACTGCATGGAACATGCCACCACAGATTTTATCATGGACATGCAAATCAATAAAAGTCGCCAATAGAAGATCCAACTGTATCGAGTTGTCAAAGCTGGCCAACTCCTGCACCAAGGAAAGTGGTTCACCAGGGAACAAGTTCAGCAGAAATTTCGTCATCTGATGGAGGAACTTAACGTAATGGGGACCATTGCTTCCTAAGGGGGGAGGAACGATCTAGGTGGATATTGGTGGTCACCCACCCATTCCATTTTTGGCCCCACCATTGTCTCTTTCATTTTTTTTCAGTTTCAACACAACTTACTATTTTTAGCAGTTTTCGGGTGCTAAACTTCCGGAGCCATTTTGAGGCCCTAAACAACATTTTTTGGGAACACCGGGAGCAACATGGGTCCATGGATTGATTTTTATCACTCAAAATTTTTAGTCCTCAGATAGATATTTCTAACGAGGTATGGTTCGCGTCAAATGGAGATCGTATGCCAAAGTTACGTCCCCGAGAAGTTGAAACACCAATTTACCCAAACGGGGCCCATAGTTTTGGCGCTTCATCTCCTAGGGTTAGGGTTTTGGTTGTTTAGGATTTCCCATTGTTTCTAAATAATAAATAGGCCCTCGAGCCTCATTGTAAATCAGTTCAGAGGCCTTGTTGAGGAGGTAAATCCCCTCTGCAGATAGAGGCGATCCCTACTAGCCCAGCACGGGTCTAGCAACAATCATCAAATGCTACAGCGCAAGTTCCTAATTGAGAATAAAAAAAACAACGATGGAGGCCTACCTGGAGTCCAGTGCTATGATTCGTAGAAGAGACAGCGTTCCCGTTCCTCAGCCTCGGCAGATCACGATCCCCACGATCTCCATGAATGGACACCTGCACATGCAAGAAACAACACGAATACAAACATAAAATCCAGAATACGCAACTATATATCAGTCAGAAAGGATATAACTCATCATTATCATAAGTGAAAAGCAGAGTGGAACCATAACCAGTAGTCATTCATTAATAAGCAATCGAAAGAGAGTACAACCAATGTTCTGACGCTGAGGTCTCCTTCGGAAGGGTCTCCAGTCGTGCACGTCTCGCAAAGCCTGCTAGGGATGGGACAAGCCTCTCTTAGAGTCTCTCGACGATAGTCTCCTTGCTTGAGTCAGCCTTAAGGGAAGAATGAGGGCTCTTGCAGCATGAAGGCTCTTTGGAATTTGGAGATTCAAAGCTTAGGCACTTCAAGACTATCTTGCAATGGCAATGAGAAAGCTTTTATAGAAGGAGGAAGGGGAGTTAGGATCCATATAATTGTGGGATTGGCCCTATCATCAAGGAAGCTTCCATGAGAGGTGGCAAACCACTTCCCTTCCATGGAACTCCCGGAGCCAAACCTCCCAACTCAAGATAGATAGCAGTTTCTGAGTTTGTTGAAACAAAAATTTCGCCTTTCTTATTTAAAAAACACTCCTTAAATTGGCTGGCGCGACTGCGACTTTGGGACAGAGCGCCAGTTGGCGCGGCCTCTTTGTAGGATTTTCCTCATTGGCGCAAGTGATGAATTGGATACCCGCGCCAATGCAAAAAGGGATGTTTTTATGGTTTTTTGCAAGGAGATGTCTTTAGGGAAATTGAAGCTCATGTTTAGAGGAGTGCAATGATAATGGTTTCAAGGCATGACATTGCTCACATGTCACATAATGGGCCCTCCAATGTGCGGGATGGGGAATGGTAGGGACGGTGACAAGTGCTTGTGTAACGGAGATGCCTAAGCATGAGGCTCGGGGAGAGAGGTGAAATGCTTTACGAGGAAGCGTGTCCAATGAAAGCTCCCATGATCCAGCTTTGCGTGGAGAAATGCAAGGATATCTCAAGTACATGATATATATGCGTGGTATGGGCACAGCCATCCATAACAGAGTGTACAATAATCTAGATCCAAGGCATGGACGCAGCCATCCAATGAAGATCGATAAATAGACTTAGGTATGGTCGCAGCCATCCAATCAGTGAGTCATGTAAATAATCATAATAATCCACAATATCGCAGCCTGGATTACAACAGACACAATCCAGGGTCTTGCGCTCCATCTCGACCTGAACAAAGTACAAGTTCAAGCATGCGAATATGTGAGCTGAAGTCGAACATGCAAGAACATCGTCTGATTACCAGCCAATAATGAGAGCTGTTAACAGACGCGAGAGGAACCACCAATAATGACGATGGCCCTCAAGGTACTACAGGTACAATCTACGGCAAGTGAATCAATGAGCTGGCGTCGAACACCCGTAGAATCACTCGATCGGAGGCCAACGATGAGAACCTCTCGTCGAATGCGACGAACCTGCCATTGAGGCATGCAGGATCCAAGGTACCATAAGGGAGTCTCTAAGTCAGCTTCCTGGATAATGAGCTGAAGTCGACAGGAAGTGACCTTGATCGAAGGTGGGCCATAATGTTTCCCACATCATCGACACGAGACATAGGAACATGATGTTTTTGTTGTGAATCAAGATCGTATGAGAATCAGAGGAAGGTTGATATCTGCAGAGGTCAACTTCTCTTGAACATGTAACGACACAAATAGTGGTTTTGGCAGTATTTGACATCAACGGATTAGAGGTCATGGTGACGAGGCAATGAGCAGAGGAGAGGTCAAAAAGGATTACCCAAACCCACGGAAGCAAGTGAAAAAACGAGATGAGATGTCCCCAACCTGACACGAATGCAGACAAGTACCATGTTCAAGAGCGACATACTGCCGACACGACGATGATAATGGTTCCATTTTCCCCCACCATTTCTAGCGAGTACCCCAATTATTTTTGATAACAAGCTTGAAGGGGATAGCATATGCTTGTAATGTAAGTCCGCCCTTTGGGCGAATCCATCCTAGTACATTTAACGAGCCCTAGGAAGGAGGAACTCGGAGAACGTCATATCGACTGAATTCAATGTCATCAGGGTTTAACGAGTCTGACAAAGGAAGAACTCGACGTCTTTTCATGTTTAGAGAGTTTGAAAAGACAACAGAAAAGTAAACTCCAGCGGTCCCTTTTCGTAGATAGTTCCCCGGACCCGAAAAGGTAGAAAACAATATCCGAGAAAACCTCCTAGTCACTATAGGCTAGGGTATTCCTTTTTCATAATCAATCTATCCCAGCCCGAAAAAGGGGTAAACGTATACTGGGTAGATGTCGATTCGTGTCCATTTTAACGAGATCGAAACGACAAGGGCCTCGGCAATCTTTTCATGTTTAGAGAGTCAGAAAAGAGCTGAAAGATGACTCCAAAATGACTTTTTCATGTATTTATCGAGTCCGAAAAAGTATAAAATACAACTCGTTTACACCGTTAAAGTCGCAGAAAGACCTGTTGCTGCACATACCAAGCAAGCGTAAAACCCATTTTCGACATAATATATTAAAATATTTGAGAAAAATAACTCTTAAAACTTAATTTGTGTCGAAAAAGTTATAAATATGTCAAAATGGTAAAAACAAAATTACATTTACTATTTACCTTGGTGAAAGGCAGCAGTGGTCCATTTGGTGTGCAAAACTTCTGACGGTGATTGTGAAAGATCCGGTTTACCATTCAGATTCTCGTCTGTTGCAGGTAAGAGGCGCTTCCCTGTACTTCATTTCAATCCGCTTTTTAATAGTTTTCCCTTATGTATCAGACTTCTGTGGCCATTCTTTAAATTTTTAGGGCTACGCTCATTGGCGCGGGTATCGGGCACGGACCCGCGCCAATGGGCTTTTATATGTAAAGGCCTCACGCCACCTGGCGCGACTATTCACAAAATAGCTGCGCCAGCGGCCGAACCTAAATTTCCGCCTAAAAATTCGAGATTTTAACCAATTTAAATGAATTTTGAAGCCTAATAGAGATCTAATTAAGGGTTTTTGACCATGTGGATGCAGGAAATCAAGCAAAATGGCGATCGAGTGGAAAGAAAGAGAGCATGGAGAAGAGGATGAACAGGCCATAGAAAATGAGGCTTGCATGAATGCCCTCAGAAACTGTGGGCTAAATAAGTTCTTCCTAACACCCTGTTTACGAGCTCAGCCTGAGCTCCTTCAGTATCTGATAAATATTTGGGATGAACAGGAAAAAGTGTTCAAGTTACGAGACTAGGTGTTGGAACTGGAGGTCTCTGATGTGTACTTTATAACCGGACTGTCTCGCAGAGGTCCGGTGCCCATCTTGACTGGGAGCAGACCATCCGGCGAGAAGATGGAAGAGGTGATGGCACGAGTGTGCCCAAGGGCACAAATGGGATCAGGGAGTAAAAAGGTGGATATCCACACCATCCCCGATCTGGCATTGAGTGTTGTCCTACATACCATCACGCGGGCTGCAGGGTCGCAGGCATCGCACGAGGCCACAAATGGCCAACTCCTGCTAGCCTCAGAGTGCATGACTCCACTTTTGTTTGACTGGGCTATAGCAGTAACAATAAACATGAAGAGACAGCTCACAAAATGCAAGCAAGCCAAACTGAAACAGTTCGGCTACGGTTCCATCCTGGTATCGTTTATTCTGGAACGATTACCAATCTTCCAAGGCCAAGGGGACATTGTAGCTAAGCCGATTCCACGAAAGCCAAGAATGGCTCGCTGGGTAGCACTAATGCCCAGAGCTGGAGGAGGCCAACAGATGTCATGGAGGCCGGAGTTTTTTGGGTGGTTGCGGCGCCAGTTGATTGTAGTGGAGGACTGGCCATATGCAGGAACCGATTTCACTGGAGACCCAGATATCCCACTGCCAAAAGGAGATGACTGGGACGAGGAGTTGGGTATGACCTCATATCTTTTGATTTTTATGTTTTATGATTTTTTTTGTTAATACACATTCGTCCTAACACATTTATATGTATGCAGATGTGGGCCCTGAGAGACCAGCCGGTATGTCTCCAATCGCGCGGAGGACTCTTCTCGCCCCTGATCCTCAGGCAGAGGGCACAGGAGGGGAGGAGTTGATTGATCCAGAATCTCGAGGGTATTGCCCGAGGGATCCCGGACTATGCTCGGCTGGCGGATGTACCGATGGCATACCAGCGACATACAGTGGGAGTACCTAGTCGGATCCACCGACTTCTGAGACGCTTAGTGCGTGCAGTTACATGTTATCATGAGCACCATGCGGATTAGACTCTTAGGGCTTTTACCACACATATTTTTTGAGAGACATATCGTCTCCGGATGTATTTAAGACAATTATGTATATTTTTGACTTTATGTGACACATGCTATGTAAACACTTCGATATCTATATATATATATATGCATATCTATTTCTGGATGGATCTTTCTTTACATGTGATGATGATTTACAAATTGCGCAAATGTCTGTCTAACACCAAATTAGCTACCACATCTGTTAATGTATTCAAATGCCTGGGTATATGTTGATATGTAATGTAGTCAAAATTCCTTTCCAGTAATCGAATACGCAGATACAGACGTAAAATGGACGGGTTTCTTACCGAATAGTGTCCGTTCAGTTGTAACACTGCAAGTTTCGAATCTAGATACACAAGCAATTCACGGATACCAAGGTTTACCGCCTCGGTTAATAATTCTAACACAGCACTATATTCCGCGATGTTGTTCGTAGTACGTCCTAGACACACACCTTGCAGGTTGACCAACTCACCAGCAGGATCATAGATTACCCAGGTTGCTGAAGACAGATTCCTGGTACTGCGGGAGGCACCATCCGCGAAACCAACAAATGGATGAATGGACATCTGCACAACCAGGAATACCCGATCAGCAGAAAGATGTTTACAAGGCACACCACACCATACATGCACACAAATGAAAAAACACACACCTATGTACACACACCACACCAAGAAATCACTTCAGGCATAGTACTTTTTGAGGTACAACCCATTTTTGGGCTGCGCCAGCGGAACTCCTTCATAATCTATAAGCTCATAAGCCCCATTTTTCAAAACATGTTTTACTATATAGGGCCCATGCCACATAGGCTGGAACTTACCGGCTCCAAGCTTGTCATGTGCTTGATCGTACAGGAGGACGAGGTCTCCTTCGATAAAGGAACGGGGGGAAACAGATTGATCAAAATGAGTTTTGACCCTCTTCTTTTGTGCTTCAATAACCAAAGCAGCCAAACGACAGGTTTCATCTAACCGTTCCAGATACAGAAGATGTTCTTCCTCAGTAGAAGTATCAGGTAGAAGTTCCACAGCTAATTTCAAAGAAGGAATCTCGCATTCAACCAGGAGAGTTGCTTCCAAACCATACACCAATTGAAATGGTGTGAATCCAGTTGCACTCTTTGCGGATGTTCAGTATGCCCATAGAGCTGAGAGCAGTTGGAGATGCCAATTGGATTTGTGAATACCAACTGTTCGTTGAAGCATAGTGACTAGAACCTTGTTCACTGCTTCAACCTGACCATTCGCCTGAGGGTAATATGGTGTTGAGCTGTCGTGACGCAAGCCCAACTTTGAAGTCAGATCAGCCATCATATAATCTTGGAAATGAGTACCATGGTCGGTGACGATGGCCTGAGGAACCTCGAACTGTGCGATAATGTGGTTGAATATAAATTGAGCAGCCGTTTTTACCGTCAGCATCGCCTCGGCCCACTTGGTGAAGTAGTCGACGACGAAAATTATATACGCATGCCCCCCGGCCGAGTGAGGGTTACACGTCATAAAATCCACGCCCCATTTCGCAAAAGGGCCGACGGTAATAACAGGATGCAAGGGGAGAGGCGGCGCGCGCATCTTGCGCTGAAATATCTAGCACGCATGACATTTACGGACTGTAGTGATACAGTCTTTGAATATGGAAGGCCAGAAATAACCTGCTCGCAGAATTTTCTGGACAGTAGCATATCCAGACATATGTCCACCACAGGCGCCACTGTTGCAGTCATTTAGGACCTTTTCAGCCTCCTCCAAGGTTAGGCACCGCCGGAGCACCGAATCTACTCCAATGCGGTATAAAGTATCTCCTACTATACGATAGGGCTGGGACTGATGCCGAATTCGACGGCGGGCAGCTTTATCCAACTCAGACCGAAATGTCAAGGTCTGAAGATACACAATTATGTCACCGTACCAAGGGTCACGAGTACTGATGAGAAAAAGCGTTTCGTCCGGTATATGGTCTTCAGAGTGGGAGGAAGCGGAGTCTGTAGGGAGGGAGCATATAAGATCTGCGAAAACCAGTGATTTAGTTGACTTAGCGGTAGTGAACTCTAAGTCAAACTCATGCAGGATAACAATCCATTTGGAGTACTTGCCCCCCAGTAACTGTCTAGAGAGAATATATGTCATGGGGTTACAGTCTGAAACCACTGTTATCGTACGCAAAAGGATGTAATGGCGAAAACGATGCATAGCGTGTACTGCGGCTAACGCCAACTTCTCGACATGAGCATAACGCGTTTCTAGATCGAGAAGGTTCCGTGACAGATAATAAACAACATTTTCATTACCGTCATCATCATCCTGCACCAAGACCATGGCTATGGTGCTAAATGCGGCGGCGAGATATAAAGTGAAGTCGCGGTGGTAGTCCGGAGGACGAAGCAACGAAGCATTGACAAGCCACGTCTTCAGCTTCTCAAAGGATTGCTGAGCGATTTCATCCCAGTGGAAGGGAACGTTCTACTTTAATAGACGAGTGAATCCTTTGGCCACCTCGGCATAATTCGGGATAAAGCGTCGAAGAAAGTTCGCTTTTCCCTGCAGACTCTGTAGCTGATATAAGGAGGAGGGTGATGGGAGATTAATAATGGCCTCAACCTTTAAAGGGTCAAGGCGAATCCCGTCTTTCGAGACTATGAATCCCAAAAGACGGCCAGAATCCACGCCGAAGACGCACTTATGAGGATTAAGCCTAATATTGTAGCGCCTGCAACAAAGAAAGATCTGACGGAGATGTTCGAGATGGTCCTCTCGCTTAGTTGAATGAGCTGGCAAGTCATCCAGATAAGGCTGAACGATATGGCGAATGTCATGAAAAGCGTAGGACCTCGCACGCTGAAAGTGGCTCCAGCATTCTTCAAGCCGAACGGGAGCTTTTTGTACGCGAGTGTACCCCACGGACAGATGAATGTCGTCTTGTGTTGATCCTCAGGTGCAATATTGATCTGATTATACCCCGAGAATCCATCCATCAAGGAATAAATCTCACTTCCGGCACATTCGTCAATGATCTGGTCTATGTATGGAGTGGGATAATTATCCTTTGGACAGGCGCGATTGATGTCGCGATAATCAACACAGACTTTAATCGTACCCTGCTTTTTATCGACAGGGACAATGTTGGAAACCCATTCTATGAGGGGGATGGGATAAATAAAGCCCGCGTTCAGAAGTTTTTCAACTTCTGCCTTCATTGCGGCGGCTTTCCGAGGATGCATGGGGCGTAAGCGTTGGCGCACGGGCTTCGCACCAGGATAGGTTGGAATCTCATGCACTGTGATACTGGGATCAATCCCCGGCATCTCCTCATAGGACCAGGCGAACACATCTCTGAATTTTTTAAAAAGATCAGTATAGACTTGAATCTCATCGGGAGAACAAGTCACTCCCACGTGAATATTCTCAATGATCCCCAGTTTAACAGAGATGTTGATAGGGATGGTTTGAGTGATGTTACCCAGGTTTCCCTCCGAAAAAACCTCGTGCGTCAAAATAGGCGTTTGAAGAGGAGGGGCAGGAACCTGAGAAGCATAACGCTCCAGACAATCAGTCATTGCCCCCCAGCTAGGCATAAAAGAGGAGCGATGATGTCCATCGCCCCAAGGCAGCTCCTCAAGAGACATAGTTTCAATGATGCCCTCATCGGAAGGAAAAGTCTCTTTGAGAGGATCAGGTGAATCGGCCTGACCAAGCCAGGGGGATTGAGAGTAGACGTCGAGAGCGATGCTCAAAGGAGCATGCTGAGGAGGTGGAGGATCAGATGCGGCAACAATTTCACAGTAGCTGATCTCTACTGGAGTCAAGGGCATTGATTCTCCAAACTCAAACACCTTCTCAGGCGTAGGAATAAGCCAGGGGTCATCGGACCTGGAAATCATGTTAACTTGAGCGGTGTGCGGTGGTGGTGCGGGAAAAATACCCATGAGGACTGGGTCTTTGAAGAGACCAGGTCCTACACTGTCCGGGGGATTTGGAATTTGATCCACGTATGGCACGTTGTTCTCAGAGGTAGAGGTGAAAAATGACAACTGATCCACCGTGACAATTTTTCCCTCGTGAGGGAACTTAAGAAGTCGAAAGACGGTGGACGACACGCATAGCATGGCATGGGTCCAGCTGCGGCCAAGAAGTATATTGTAGTTGAGCCTGGCGTCGACTACTTCTACTTCCACGTTGACAGTTTTCCCTTGTAATGTGATCGCTAGACTCTCGAGAACACCCAGGGGTTTAGATTCCCGACCATCAAATGCCTCTAGGGCATTGGGAGATGACGAAAGGGCTGGAGAGCCGATGGCCTTACAGCAAGCGGAGGACATAACGCAGGTAGAAGCACCTTCATCCACCACGGCCCTATGAATGTTTAGACCGTTAATCCCGACTTGAATAACAAGAGCGATTTGATGTGGAAGTCGGGGAGTGAAATTCTCTAAATCGAAGGTGAGAAGACTCGAATCGGCGGGATCAATGCCCCCGATTGCAGACAATAAAGCATTCCGTTGCGAAGGACAGCTTTGAAGAACTTCTAGTGCAAACATAGCAGAGGGTGCCTATGCCAAATCCTCAACAATGTTGTAGTGTTGAGCGGCACGAGCATTCGGATTATAAGAAGATCTTCGTAAGACACCTTTAGAAGGTGGCTTCACAATGGGTTCAGGAGTAGGCTTCTCGATTTCCAACGAACCGAAGACAGGTAGGGGAGGCGGTCCATCCGCAACTGCCTTCCCAGGTGCCTGCCGCGATTCGTTGTAATCCTTCGAATGCGTAGCGACAGAGATAGGTGCAACACTCTTCATCATGAAAACTTGGGACCCAAATGGTGCAGATGGTGACGGTTGTTCGACCATCTGGGTCTGCTGAGATGGGAATGGCCCTTTTAGAACAACCGGAGTCCCTTTAGGACCCTTGAGAAGTTGACTAACCTCGGATCGTCGTGGACAATCCTTAGTATAATGGTCCCCTTCACAAATGAGGCAAGGGTACTTCAGGTTACGCTGAGAGCCATCCGTAGTGCGAGATTTAGATTCTGGCTTTGGGGCATCAGATTTAGATTTGCCTTTGCCCTTCTTCTTCCCTTTGGAGGATTTCTCCGTAGGATTGGCCTGAACGGCATTCACCTCCGCTGTTTTGCCAGAATCAGATGGGGCGGGATTAGCAGGAGCATGGTTGGAAGAATTAGACTTCTGCTTCCCATTCGAAGATTTCTTCGAATTCTGAGACACAGAACCAATGACACCATCCACCGCAGGGGTAGGCGGAGCCTTAGAGGTTCTAGACCGTGGAGCATCAGGAAAGATATCATAAAGCGTGCTGGACTGAGAATACACAAGATCCAGATATTGGGCACGCGCAATGGCTTGTTCCTCCGTCACACACGCTCCCATCGCAATATCTTGGGCGATTTTATTCACGAAGGAGGTGGTGAACCAGTGAGTTAATATCTGATCAGGTATGTGAAACTTGATCAGTCTACGACGGCGCCACCACTCATGAATGTGATCAGAGATGTGAGTGGCTTTATCCTGCTTCAGAGAAGTCAGGAGGTGCGTCCCGGCTTCATAACGAACCGGTAACTGAAAGTGCGTGAGGAAAGCCATGGCTAAAGAATTGAAATCTTGGAAAATGCCACGGGATAATTCTATGTACCACTTAGCAGCAGCTCCAGTTAAAGTACGCTGGAAGAGGCGCAGACGGATCGAATCGTCGACCCAAGAGTTAGACGAACACCAAAGATGATACGTCATCACATGCGCCTGGGGGTCCTCTCCAGCTTTTCCCTCAAACTTGGGGCAATCACCTGGTATCTTGGTGGGAACCGGAGGTCAATACCGATTATGTAAAATTGGATCATTGGTCAGTTTTGAAACATCCGGCAGCTCCAAGGTAGCCAAGAACGGCAATGGTGGATTAACCGTCATGCCAGGCCCGGGATGAGGTCCGGTACCCATACTCCACAATGGTTGTGAATATCCTTGCCCCCATGGATTCTGTCCTATAGGATTCTGACTGTAGGGGGCGTAGGTCGTATAACCAGACTGATTTGGATGCTGGTAACCAAAGTGTGGGGCTTGATAACCAGAGTACGGACCCTGATTATGTGTCGGCCCGGTATAAGCAGCATTTGGATTTGGCTGCTGAGTGTAGGTAAAACCGGGTGGAGGAGGATAATACTGAGAGCCTCTGGGGTGGTTATAGTTCGGTTGAGATTGACTATGAGGATAATAACCACCCTGAGGATGAGTAGGTTGCTGAAAAGTGGAACCCTGCGGAGCCTGATAAGTAGGGCGCAACTGTTGATTTGGCTGCGGCATTGAATGAACCAGATGCTGTGCAGGGTTAATGGAATGAGCGGGCTGCCCTGAGTGAACAGGTTGACCCGACTGAGAGGGTTGCCCTGAATGAACAGGTTGACCCGGATAGACAGGCTGCACCGGTTGCACAGGCTGACCTGGCTGTGAAGGAGCCCCAGGTTTTACCGGATGGGCCGGTTGGCCCGGGGGCGGAACACCAGGTTGTACCGGATGGGCCGGTTGGCCTGGTGGAGGAACAGGGCCAGGCAGTTGCTGGAAACCGGTTTGACCTGAAGCAGAACCATAGGATGGTCCCGGCTGATATGCAACGTTAGAAACAACAGGATACTGCGGTTGCATTGGTAGAGAAGGCTGGATTTCCCCCCTAGGACCATAGACCGATCCCGGTTGGTACCCGGCTAAGGCTGAACAGGTTGACCGGAAGGGCTGTAATACTGTCCTTGCGGACCGTACGATGGCCCTTGCTGGCCCGCAGGATAGCCTCAGATGGGATGCCCCTGTGGGTCATAAGGATGGCCAGGTTGGCCCGAAGTTTGGCCTTGGAAAGGCTGCCCTTGCGAATTATAAGCCTGGTTATAAGGAAAAACTTGAGCATGGAGGTAAGCCTTAGGAGTGGGAAGACGTAAAATGTCCCCGTGCTCGTCATATTGACCTGGAAAAACATACACGGGTGTACCATCCTGTGCATAGTGCGAAAAATAAGAGCGGTTGGGATCTTGGGAGGATGTTCCAACCTCGGGGTTCAGCTGTTGCATAGACAACTGATACTCCTCCGGAGAGATGTTCTCCGGTATAACAGTCACTAGATAGATATCTTCAGGAGTTGGCATAGCTCTGGCAGAGGGTGCTGTGACAACAGGAGAAGAGGCGGCCACACAAACAGTGGGCCGAATGGGTACAGAAGTAACGGGCGTCTGAGGAGACACCCCGGGTGTAGGAGAAGCTGGCCTCGGAGAAGGAGCTGACATTCCCATGGAGGTTGTGGCAGAAATGATCTGACCCAAAGACCTGTACCCCGGTGGTAAAGAGGGACTAGCTGTTGACATGTCAACCAGTTCAGAGTTGTCTCCCAGAAACAATCTTCGTGGGAAGAGCTGATAGTCTTCACCAGACGTTGGGATTTCCTCACCAGAATCACTCATGGTGGAGCCTGCCGTTAGATCGCGCAATAGACGGCGAGGACTAGGAGGAAATACATCAGCAACAAAAGGCGAACCCGATGTAAGAGAAAGGAAATCAGCTCCTAATCTCAATTTAGACACAGGGTCCGAAAAGGGCCAATCGAACTCAACTGGTCCCCCAAAGGGTTGCTCAGAAAGAACCGGTCCCCCGTCAGGAAACTCATAAACAATAGGTTGCTGCGGTTCAGCAGAGGTTTGGGAAACCTCTGATGAATCGTCCGTGTAAGGACTACCAGTAGACGAAACCGAAGGTTCCGCCACTGTGGCAAACAACAAGAGAAAAAGAAGCAAACACACACATGGGCTGAAAAAAAGTCAAGACACACGATCAAACGGTCAACAAGCAAAATCTAAGAGGGCGTGTAATCGTGGGTGATTAATTTTTACCACATTGAAAAATAAGAAACTTTACCGTTTCATGTTTTAAGAGTCGAGAAACGATAAAAAATATGACTCTATCTCTTTCAGATTTGACACAAGCATGAAAGGACAAGCGCTTGGCGATCTTTTCAAGTTTAGGGAATCAGAAAAGATCAAATGACTGCTCAGGAATACTAGGCAAAAAGGGTGTACCAGATAACCGTGAACTGCAATATACACCTTGGTTTCAATAATGAAAGAGAAATCAACCAAGGATTTTCTGTACGTGCAGGCAATCTCCCCGAATGCTGTGTTCGGTGTATCACGGGTATAGGGCGGCAGACTCGACTTCCTGTGGATAAAGGATTGAAAACCTAGAGGGGTCTGCCTTTATATACGCGACGGTACGGGGAGCACAAGTCCGTACTAGCGCTGTCTAAAGCCAAAAGGCGAACGACAACTACTAGGTTTAAAGACGCCGGAACACGTCTCTAGCCTAGACCTCTAAATGTGTTTCGTTAGATTTCAATGCTGCCTTAGTGTAAATTGAGTAGATTTTAAAGTTGATTTTCAATTACGTTTCAGTTTTCAGGCCCTAACGAATGTGTGGTCTCAAAAATTTCTAAATGCAAAGCTACGTGCCACAGTACATCATTTCGTTCGATGAAAGCTAGCTACAGAAGAGTTGAGAGCTTTTACACAAACAAAATGATCGGAAGACAAACAATGATATCTCTAATGCAACTAATGAAATTGAAAACTTTTCATTCAAATCACTAATTACTAGTAAAATTGAAAAGATTACAATTTGCACTAATCAACCAAAAGCAAAAGAGATTTTTTTTTTTAAAAATTTTCAATGTTTGATGGCTAGATGAACTAAGCAAACTGAAAACAAAAGAGAAGAAATTCGAGAAACGATATTAAGAGAGAAAAAACAAGCAAATTTCACTCAATGACACCAACAATCAGATCTCAAATCGACCAAAGTTTCTCAAAACTGAGAAAAAGTCCCAAAGGTTCCAATGGACCGTGTGATCTGGGTCCAAAGCAAGACCAAACGAAATTTGAGTGCAGAGAAGAACAATCACTCAAAAATCGCAATAAAATGGTGAACAACTACTAAGAGAATGCGGAGGAACAATCAGAGGATTGACTGGACTAACAAAACACCAAAACTCCTAAGGAGGGCTTGATGCACAAAGCCACTAGATTCCCTAGGGCTTAAAACGTGAAATCGATGGATAAAAGAAAACAACCAAAGGACGAAGGCAAATTCCCAGTCAAACAAGACTCCAACACACTCAGGTAGCCGAAAAACCAAGAAGAAAAACACTGACCAGACCCAGAGAGCTCAAAACTGAGAAAACCCTAATGCCTCACAGGAGTGGCACGACTGTGAGATTGAAACTGGCGCCAAAAAGAAATTGGCGCAGGCAATACAAAAGCAACATGCGCCAATTGGCGCGACTGTCGAGCTAAAAAGCGCGCCAGCCGAGTTTCTCAGCCAAAAACAAAAAAGAACTACTCCAGAAGCAGATCAATGATAACTAAGCAAACCAAGAAGCAAAAAACAGCAAAAGAACCCAGCCCAGAAGGCTAATCAAGCAAGGAAAACCACGAAACAATCAAAACGAGACAATCAAAACTAGATGATCCCCAGTGGAGTCGCCAAATTGTTGAGGAGGTAAATCCCCTCTGTGGACAGAGGCGATCCCTACTAGCCCAGCACGGGTCTAGCAACAATCATCAAATGCTACAGTGCAAGTTCCTAATTGCGAATAAACAGACCAACGATGGAGGCCTACCTAGAGTCCAGTGCTATGATTCGTAGAAGAGACAACGTTCCCGTTCCTCAGCCTCGGCAGATAACGATCCCCACGATCTCCGTGAATGAAAACCTGCACATGCAAGAAACAACACGAATACAAGAATAAAATCCAGAATACGCAACTATATATCAGTTAGAAAGGATATAACTCATCATTATCATAAGTGAAAAGCAGAGTGGAACCATAACCAGAAGTCATTCATTAATAAGCAATCAAAAGAGAGTACAACCAATGTTCTGACGTTGAGGTCTCCTTCGGAAGGGTCTCCAGTTGTGCACGTCTCGCAAAGCATGCCAGGGATGGGACAAGCCTCTCTTAGAGTCTCTCGACGATAGTCTCCTTGCTTGAGTCGGCCTTAAGGGAAGAATGAGGGCTCTTGCAGCATGAAGGCTCTTGGGAATTTGGAGATTCAAAGTTTAGGCACTTCAAGACTAGCTTGCAATGGCAATGAGCAAGCTTTTATAGAAGGAGGAAGGGGAGTTGGGATCTCTATAATTGTGGGATTGGCCCTATCATCAAGGAAGCTTCCATGAGAGGTGGCAAACCACTTCCCTTCCATGGAACTCCTGGAGCCAAACCTCCCAACTCAAGATAGATAGCAGTTTCTGAGTTTGTTGAAACAAAACTTCCGCCTTTCTTATTTAAAAAACACTCCTTAAATTGGCTAGCGCGACTGCGACTCTGGGACAGAGCGCCAGTTGGCACGGCCTCTTTGTAGGATTTTCCTCATTGGCGCGAGTGATGAACTAGATACTCGTGCCAATGCAAAAAGGGATGTTTTTATGGTTTTTTGCAAGGAGATGTCTTTAGGGAAATTGAAGCTCATGTTTAGAGGAGTGCAATGATAATGGTTTCAAGGCATGACATTGCTCACAGGTCACATAATGGGCCCTCCAATGTGCGGGATGGGGAATGGTAGGGACGGTGACAAATTACTGTGTAACAGATGCCCCCTAAAGCATGAGGCCCGAGAGAGAGAGGGGTGAAATGCTTTACGAGAACGTGTCCAACTGAAGCTCCACCGTCGGATAACTTTAGTTCTTTGATATTAATGAAATGAAGTGTTATTTCCGCTGAATCTTTGTATTTATGGTTATATGTTTATTCTGTTGCATTCTTGCATAAATCCGGATCATGATCTGTTTGACATAAAATTCGATACCAGTCTCAAAAATACAATATTGTTGGAAACACTCTTTATCATCGTGGTGTCGATTTTGTTGTTCAACGTTGTATAACTCATGAAGAATCTAAAAGCGTTTTAAATGACTACCATTTTAGAGCATGTGGTGGTCATATGTTTGGGTTTTCCACAACCCAAAAAACGTTGTGCGCTGGCTATTTCTGGCCGTCACTATTCAAAGGTTGTATCCTTGTAGTTAGAAAATGCCACAATTGCCATATTTTGGATGAAAAATGCCTATACCTCCCACTCCTCTTCACCAAATCATAGCTATCAGCCCATTTTAAAAATGGGGCATTGATTTTGTTACATGTAACCCTCACTCAGCCGGGGGTCATGGGTATATTAATCTCATTGTAGATTACTTTACCAAATGGGTTGAGGCGATGCCTACATTCACGACTGATGGAAAAACTACAGCTATTTTCATATTCAATCAAGTGATTTCTAGGCTTGGTGTCACTCAAGCTATCGCTACGGACCATCGTAGCCACTTTAGAAACATTGTGATGATTGAACTTTTGCCTTAGCTTGGTAGACACCATGATAATTCCACACCATATTACCCATAGGCCAATGTCCAAGTTGAGGTTGTTAACAAGGTTTTAACCATCATGATTAAACAAACTGTAGGAAGTCATAACTCGAATTGGAGTACCATGCTTTTTCTGCATTGTGGGCATACCATACCTCTGCAAAAAAATCCACAGGGTTTACTCCTTTTCAAATCATTTACGGTTTAGAAGTTTTTTTACCCATTGAATGTGAAATTGTGTCACTCAAATTAGCCATTTATTTATTACCAACTACCTCTGAAGAGGAAAAACGTTTCTTATACCTGGCACAGTTAGATGAGACTCATTGCACCGTTGCTAAATATCATAAAAAGCATGTTAAGGCTCAATATGATCAAATAATTAATCCTCGTATCTATTCGGAAGGTGTCCTAGTCTTAGTATATGATCAAGCTCATGATGAAATAGGCACTGTGTTATGCAGGTAAATCCTCTCTGCGGATAGAGATGATCCCTCTAGCCCTAGAGTGGGTCTAGTAACAAAGGGACAGGCTAAAGAGTAGGTTCCTAATAATGAATAAAAAGAACAAGGTAGATTGACCTCCCTGGAGTCCAACGCTGTTGTCATGGATGTCGGGGTGGCGTCCTCTTGATCTCTGTCTTGACAGGTCACGATCCTTCTGCAACGATGCTTGGATACCTACATGAGGATCAAAAAACAAGAGAAGCATATGAAACAATGATCTCATTCATAATTACTAACCAGTCAAGGAGGGTTAAGCATATTGCATCAAATAAAACACATTAATGCAAGATAGAAACCAGACAATAGTCATGTATATGTATTAATAGAAGAAAGAGTTACAACCGGAGCCTTGACGTCGCAGCCTCCTTCAGCAGGGTTCAGTAGAAGCGCGTCTTGATGAATCATCGGGGAATTCGGATGGAATGAAGACACAAGCCTAAGCTCTCTCAATAAGGTTCTCTTCTGTTCTATATTTTCTAGAAAAATGTACAGGAATCTCTTCAACATTTCAACTATAATATGTTCAGTTTAGCTAGCTCATCACTGGAAGATGGCTATATTTATAGAGGGAGAGGATGAGGTTGGGATCCCTATAATAGTGGAAGCGAGGCCTTATCCCTTGGGAGGTTTCCCCAAAAGGTGGAAACAAGAGGCCAAATGAGGGAGGCCATGGTTATTCAGTCGAACCACTCTAGATGAATCGCCCACGAAGTTGTTATGATGGAAACTTCGCCTCTATTTTTAAAAAACATTCCATAAATTGGTTGGCATGGGTATCTCACTGAGACAGAGTGCCAATGGGCATGGGTAGCTCACTGGGACAGAGTGCCAATGGGCACGAGGCCCAGTGTCAATTTCCCAATCGGCGCGAGGGCATAATGGTCTACTAGTGCCAAGGAAAAAAACATGTGTTTCTGATGGTCCGTTCAGGAAATTGTCAATAGAAGGAATGTTGTCCTCATGGAAAGGGATGCAATGATGGTCATTGCAAGGCATGATTCTTTATTTTAGTCACATAAATGAGCCTCCAATGTGCAGGATGGGGATTGCAAAGATAGTGACAAAATGTTGTGTAACAGATGCCCCCTAAAGCATGAGGTTCGAGGGAGAAGGAGGGGTGAAATTATTTACGAGAATGCGTTCGAACCAAAAACCACCGTCAAAAGACCTGCAATTACAAATACAACTGATATCTCTGATACATGAATATGTGGTATGGGCGCAGCCATCCATAATAGAGCACATATAAACTGAGATCCGAGGTATGGATGCAGCCATCCAACAGGAAGGATCAATAAATAGACTCAGGTATGGTTGCAGCCATCCAATCAAAAGAGTCATGAAATAAGTCATGATAAAGTACAATATCCTGTAGCTTGGATCTTATCAGACAAAACCCAGGGTCTTGTGCTCCATCTCAATCCGAACAAGTACAAATTCAAGCATGTGAATATGTGAGCTGAAGTTGAACATGCAAGAAAATCACTTGATTACCAGCTAATGATGAAAGTTGTTAACATGCACGAGAGAAACCACCAATAATATCGATGGCCCTCAAGGTACAACAGGTACAATCAGCGGAATGTGAAAAGTGATATGGCGTCGAACACCTATAGAATCACACGATCGAAGGCTAATGATGTGGACCTATTGTCGAATGCGAAGAACCTGCCATTGAGGCATGCAAGCTCCAAGGTACTGGATGGGAGTCTCTAGACCAAATTCCTAGATAATGAGCTGAAGTTCATAGGAAGTGACCCGGTTGAAGGAGGGTCATAACGTTTCCCACATCATCGACATGAGATAGAGGAACATAATGATAATGAATCAAGACCAACAGATAATCAGAGGGAGGTTGAAAACTGAAAAGGAAAAACTTCTCTTGAACATATCAGAGACACGACTCTGGATTTGGTAGCATTTGACATCAAGGTATTTGAGTTCATAATGACGTGCCAAAGAGCAGATGAGAGGTCAAAACGGAGTACCCAAACACATGGAGGCAAAAAAAATGACGAAATGAGATGTCCCCAACCCGACACGAATGCAGACGAGTGTCATGTTCAAGAGCGACATATTGCCACCACAACTAAAGACTGGTTCCATTTTCCCCCACCATTTCTGGCGAGTACCCTAATTATTTTTTTAAACAAGCTTTAATGGGATAACATATGCTTGCAATGTAAGTTTTTCCTTCAGAAAAATCCAACCTAATACATTTTACGAGCCCTAGGAAGGAGGAACTCAAGCAACGTCATGGTGATGATTTCCAATGTCATCAGCGTTTAATGAGTCCGACAAAGGGAGAACTCGACATCTTTTCATGTTTAGAGAGTTTGAAAAGAAGTGAAAAAGAAAACTCTAGCATGTCCCTTTTCGTAAATAGTCTCTCAAATCCGAAAAGGTAGAAAAAAATATCCGAAAGAACCTCTTAGTCGCGATAGGCTAAGGTATTATTTTCGTAAATAATCTATCCTAGCCTGAAAAAGGGGTAAACGTATACTGGGTAGATATCGTTTTGCAGCCATTTAATGAGTTAAAAATGACAAGAGTCTCGGAAATCTTTTCAGTTTTAGAGAGTAAGAAAAGAGCTAAAATATGACTCTAGTAGTGACTTTTTTATGTTTTTACTGAGTCCTAAAAAGTATAAAATACAACTCGTTACTTCATCGCTATCTCATTAAAAACCTGTCGTTACACAAGAGATGCACGTAAAACCCACTTCTCGAAATAAAATAATGAAATAATAAAAAAATGTGTACTAAAACCTAATTAGGGCTTTGAAAAGTTATAAAATTCCAAAAATGGTAAAAAACAATTACTTTTCACTTTTACTTCTTGTGGAGAAATAGTTACCCATTTTATACTATGATTTTGCGATGACGATAGCGGGCAATCCGACAGACCAATCTCGAATCTGTCAGTTCCAAGTAAGATCCGACATCCTTCCCTACATTTAAAGTCCTTTTTCAATACCTGCAACCTTCCATTTTGATTTTTGAAGGGGAAATTGTGAAAACTAGGGCATGGTGGTTGGCACAAGTTTCGGGCACGGACACGTGCCAATTGCCCAATTTTCTGAACTGGGGCATGCCAACCAAAAAACTCTTTTTAAACTCAAAATGTAAGCTTATAGGCCCAAATTACATAAATCTTAGCTTTTAATTTGGCTAATAGTGTCCATATGAACATGTTTGCAGGTGTAGAGTGGAAAATGGTGATCAAGTGGAAGGAAAGAGAACACAGTGAAGAAGATGATCTTGCCATGGATAATGAGAGATGCATGGAATCTCTCAGAGACTGTGGACTGAAAATTTCTCCATGAAACCGTGCCTCAAAGCTCAACCAAAGGTGCTTCAATACTTGATTAGTATTTGGGATGAGGACCAGGAAAAATTCATTCTTCGGGATCAGGAATTCAAGATTTATGTTTCAGATGTTTATTTCATAATAGGACTATCGCGGAGGGGGGAAACACTAATCTTGACTGGCATCTGGCCCAACATGGAGAACATGAGCATAGTAATTGACAGGGTATGTCCAGTGGCATGGAAAGGATCAGGAAGCGGGAAGGTGGATATCCAGACTATCCTGGATCTAGCACTAAAGGTAGTGCTACATACCATCACACGAGTTGTGGGATTGCAAGCACCGCATGAGGCAACAAAGACTCAACTACTTCTCGTTGTTGACTGCTTGAGACCGACCATCTACAGCTGGGTAGAGGTAGTGAGAATCAACATGAAACGTCAACTGAAAATGTGCAAGAAGATCAAACTGAAGCAATTTGGTTATGGGTCTATCCTGGTATCGTTCTTCCTGGAACAAATACTAATCTTCTAGCGATAGAAAGTGATAGTCCCAACACCACCAGCACAGGAGCCATGGATGTCCCGTTGGGAATCGCTAATGCCAAGGTCAGGGGGCAGTCAACAGATGTCTTGGAGACCAGAGTTCTTTGACTGGCTCTGTCAACAGTTGATTGTCGTGGAGGACTGAACCTACTCTAGCACAGGTTTCACTAGTGATCTGGACCTCCCACTCCCTGAAGGAGAGGATTGGGATGAAGCACTTGGTAAGACTCATTTTTATTTTCATGAGTGTTATGATTTTTTTTGTTATGTATGTTCTGACATTAAATCCATGTGTTATGCATATGTTGGACCAGAGAGACCTGCAGGCATGTCTCTGATAGCGAGGTGGATCCCTTGCGACTTTGATATTTCCCCTCATGGTGAGGGAGGTGAGGAAGAGGAAATCATGTGCAACCTGGAGGGAATATCTCACGGGGTCCCAGACTATGCGTGATTCAATGATGTTCCTCGTGTATACGAGAGACACACTGTAGGGGTTTCAAACCAAGTTCACTGCTTGCTGAGGCAACTTGTATGGGCAGTGACATGCGATCATGATCACCATGCTGATTAGACACCTAGGATTTATTTCGGCATATTTTTTGAGAGACATGATGTCTCAAGATGTAACAAAAACACACATATTTTGTACTTATGATTCACACCAATGAAAACATTCGATATATATATATATATATATATATATATATATATATATATATATATACATCTATTTTCCTATATGGATCTTTTCATGTGATGATGATTTTTACAAATTATGCAAATGCCTAATACAATGTTAGCTAATGTATCAGTTAAATAATCTGCATAATAATTAACGGCCCAAAAGAAAGGAAAAAGTTCACAAAGCACACCAAGCCAAAAGATTTCATTTTTACGCAAGCTCAAAAACAAAAGTAAACTATGCTTGAAATTGGTTTCATTTTTACGCAAGCTTAAAACAAAGGTAAACTATGCTTGAAATTGGTTTCATTTTTACACAAGCTTGAAACAAAGGTAAAATATGCTTGAAAAATGAGCATGCCCCCAGAATGGTGACTCAATTCGAGGTACATGCCCCCTAGCTTCAGTCTAGCTACAGTTAATGAATGAAAAGCAGATGGAGTGAAGGTTCAAATTGCGAGATCAGAGAAAGACTCGACTGTGATTTTACAATATTTGATCAAAGACTCGAATTGAACAAAATGTGTTTCATTTTTTTAACGAGGTTGACATAGAAGATGAACCATCCTCGTAACACCTTGTTTCATTTTTTAACGAGCTTGACACAAGAAAATGAACTATGCTCCACCAACCTTTTACCATAACGAATAAGAGGTCATGGCTTTCAAGAGTTTCACATGAACATCTCGAAAATTACGATCGAATGCCCCTAGTAAACGCTACTCGACGGCACTATCACTAGATGAGGGCGATGAACAAGTGGCCACATAATTAACCCATGGCAGGGAAGATAAAACTGGTAGATAAAGATTTGGCAGAGATAATGGAGGGCCAGCTGCCATATCCGGACCAAAGAATGAAAGTTGATCAACGGTCATGATCTGACCTTTGTGTGGAAAACAAATCAAACAAAAGAGGGAGGATACAAGTGCACCCACGACATAAGCATAGTCGCACCCCAAGTGTAAATTAAAATCTAAGGGGCATGGGACAACCATCATGTCTATATAGACGGTTTTCCCTCCCAAAGTAATTAGAAAATGCGGAAGGATCCCTAACGGTTGGTTGGTTCCTCTACTAAATGCCAACAGATTCTATGTAACAGGCACAAGCAGTGGAGAACCAAACGCTTGCCAAGTAGTTGAAGACAAAATACTAACAGACGTGCCTTCATCTATAATTGTGCTAGGTATGGCCATATCAAAGGTTTGTACCGTGATCTCAAAAGGCACATAAGAAGGAAGGCGATATCCTACAAATTGACTCCAATCGAAGGAAGCGATCAAACTACTTGGAGGAGGTACCATTGAACTGAGATGGTCTTCCCCTGGTGTTAACGGAGCAAGAGGAGCATCCTCCTGGACCTCCATAATGGGACCAAGAGGATCAAATTCTTGAACTGCAGGGACGGGATAATCTTTCTCCAAGTCTGAAGAATCTGAAGAAACAAGAAGAACATGGGGGGATGAGATCCACTCTTGATGGAGAAGATCTAATGAACCATAGGTAGGATCAGATCGACTGATTCCACGACCAATGGTTGTTCAGGAATGAATTCTTGAATTTGAATTTTTGAAGGAATGGGATCGACCAAGGTTGACTCCTGATCGATCATTGAATCAACTAGCGGAGGACTCAAAGAATTTTGAGATTCAACAAGATGATGAGCTTAGTGAAAAGAGTCGCCTTCACTAAGTGGGCCCGCAGACTATTTTTGGTGCAAAGTCTATTTTTATACATGTCGATCATATTCTATGAGTTGCAGGATTCTATTTGTGGATGGTTGGTCAAGTTGGAAAAATAGATGGACTTCTATTTTTAGACATATTGGGCGGAATCTATTTTTAGATTGCCAGTCTAAAAATAGATATGTCGAATATTATTAGCTCTTAATAATATTTGGACTATAAAAATTATCTTATTCTCTTGGAGCACTTCAGTTAAGTGCACAGATGTGGCACAACAACTGACAGAAGGAATTACACTATTCCTAAGGGTTTACTGGAGCTAATGCAGGAGGACTTCAATTAGAACTCATGTGACAGAGTTTGGTGGAGTTATAGAAGTAGTTGGTGGAGTTGTATTTAGTTTAACTCAGTTAGACTCAGTTAAGCTAGTTGTACGTAGTCTAACTGATTGATACACTAGTGAGAGTGGTGTGAATTAATTAGTAAATTAATTCACTAAATAATAAATCATTAATCAACTGAATAATACATCAGCTAACTACAGTGCATGGACAGTTTCGGTGGAGACCAGTAGAGAGGTAGGTGAAAGAGCAAGTGTGACTATCAGTTGTGACTATAGTGATGCATTGATTGCATCCAAAACTCAGTGGAGATGCCAATGAGGGTTGCGTGAGAAATTCTGGCTAGATTCAAGTTCATTTAGATCCATTCTTTAGCAGGGATTGCGCAGTAGAGGCAGGCTAGCAGGTGGCAGAGATCGGTGCCTGGATTTGCAAGATCGGGCCTGATTAGTGTGTAGCGATTAAGAGTTTGATATGATCAGCTTTGTATGAGGATTGTTACATGATCTCTATGACATATATTATATACAGATAGTTGGGGTTTTTATCTTCAGGCTTTCCCGTTAAACAACTATGTTAATGTGTGTGAATTTTTATGGTTTCATATGTGCATTGCAATTGATTGAATTTCCGCATGTGATGATCAATAGTGGAATAGATTATGTATTGTGCATGAAGTCAAATAGTGTGTGATCAGGATAATCTTGGATATATAACACATAATTTATATAATTTCTACATGGTATCAGAGCAGATTGCAATTATTGAAGCGGTTGAGTTTTGTGCTGGTGGAATTCGAATTTGCTGCAGTGTTTTCTTGGTGTCGAAGTTGAGCATTCATTGAAATATGTTTCAAAGGATTGCGATTAGAGTATGCCCTTGATGTAAAATCAAATTATATTGCATGGAAGGACAGGATGGAGGCGGTGCTGGATGATAATGGGATGAAGGAGTTCATAGATGCAAAAATTCCAAAACCTGCTTCTAGCGATGTAGCCGCACTTGATGCATGGCAAAAGAAGACAGAAAAATGTCGAAGGATTCTGTTGGAAGGTGTGAAGGATCACATAGTATCCAGCCTTCATGGTAAAACTAGTCCATTCTTGATGTGGAAAGCTTTGACAGACTTGTTCCAAAGCAGAAGAGACCAGAGGAAGTTAGCGCTTAAAGACAAGCTCAGAAAAATAAAAATGGAGAAAGGCGACAGTATACCCAAGTACCTAACGAAGTTCGTCCACTGCAAGGATGATATGGGAAGTGTGGGGGTTTCTGTAGATGAAGAGGACTTGGTGAGCTTGGCTCTCCTTGGGCTTCCGAAGAGTTGGCATATCTACGAGGACTCTGTTAATGGTCGGGAGAAACTGCTGGGATGGGAGAAAATTTGGTCGGATCTTGTGCAGGAGGAGATAAGGTGGGGTACCAGGGATGGATCTTCATCGAAGAATGAAGATGAATAAAATTGCGCTTTGGCTGCCAAAGCAAGGAAAGGGAAGGGAAAGAAAAATCCTTCTCAATCCGATGCGAAAGGCAAGAAGTAGGACTTGTCCAAGGTGAAGTGCTTTCACTGTCACTAACACAGACATTACGCCACTAATTGTCCATAGAAGAAGGAAAATAAGCAGGTTGTTGGATCTTCAGCTGGAGAGGCCTTAGCCTCGCAGTTTGAGCTAGATTTTTTACTGATCGCATGCTTGGTTTCAAGTGTTATGGGATCAGTGTGGTTTCTTGATAGTGGTGCGTCTTTCCATATGACCGGAGACAAATATTTGTTCAGTGATCTGGATGAGAAGGATCTTGGAGTGCACATCGAGATGGGCGATGATGGTAGATACAATGCGACTGGTATCAAGACCATTTCCTTTGAGAGGGATTCTGGTAAACCTTTTATATTGAAGGATGTCGTGCATGTTCCAGGATTGAAGAAGAACTTGATCTCTGTGGTGATGTTGGAAGACAAGGGTTATGATGTTGTCTCTAGCGAGGGAAAGGCTTTCTTGCATAGTAAAGAAACTGGTGAAACCCGGAGGATAGGGGTTCGAGTTAAGAACCTTTATCAATTGTAGGTAGATGGATGCGCAACAATGGCAGGCAAAGCAGAAGGAGTGGTGAGCTGGGATGAGGGTGAATTGTGGCAGAGGAGATTGGGCCATCTTCACCATGGCGCTTTGAAAATTTTGCAGCAGATTTCTATCGGGCTTCCCAAGGGTACACTTGCGCAGTCAGATCAGTGCAAGGGATGTACTTTGGGAAAATTTGTGAAGACCACTTTTCATGAGAAGGATAGTCATGCCACAACGATCCTTGAGAGAATTCACACAGACATGTGTAGACCTTTCTCAGTAGCTTCGACAGCAAAGCATAGGTATTATGTGATATTTTTTGATGACTTTTCTCGTAAGTGTTGGATCTTCTTCATGCAGAAGAAGAGCAAGACATACTCAAAGTTTTGTGAGTTCAAGGAACTGGTTGAGAAAGAGTCGGGGAAGTAGGTGAAAGCTCTTAGGAGCAATAATGGTGGTGAATACATCTCTGGCGAATTCAAATACTTTTGCAGCGCAGAAGGAATTCGAAGAGAGATCATAGCGCCTCATAACCCATAGCAGAATGGGGTCGCAGAGAGAAAGAAAATAATGATCGTGGGTGCTACACGGGCAATGTTGCATGATCAGGGCCTTCCCATACACTTGTGGGTTGAAGCATGCAACACGACAGTTTATGTGAAAAATCGTTGTCCTCATAGAGTACTTGGCATGAATACACCCGAAGAGGCGTTTTCTGGTAAGAAGCCTAATATTTCTCATTTGAATATTTTTGGCTCACCTGTTTACATTCATGTGACGAAGGATGCCAGGAAGAAGCTGGAGCTGACCGCAGAGATTGGGATATTTTTGGGGTACACAGAAACACCCCACAATTATCGTGTGTATTTGCCAGACAATTGGATGACTGTTGTGCGACGAGATATCAAATTTCATGAGGAGAAAGCCATGAAGTTGTCTTTTGAGAGGGAGCTACACTTGCATGCAGATGAGGAGCTACTTGTTCCTAAAGATGAGCCTCTGGATGTGGATCAGCCACAAGAGGAGGTTCATGGAGTAGAATAAACCACTCATGCAACACCAAACATCAGAGGGTGGAAGCACACTATAGAAGTTGAGCGACTGAATCTTGATGTAGCGCAAAATGTAGGATCACCTACATCACAGCGCAGATAGAGACAGTCACTTGACCGATTTACTGGATACATGGCTCTGATGAGCAAGTGTATCGTGACAGAGCCATCCTCATTCATGGAAGCTGTGGATGATCCCGCATGGGTAGATGCCATGGTGGAAGAGTATTATTTGATTGTCAAAAATAGTGCATGGGAGATTGTCCCAAGGCTAGAAGGGAAATCAGTGGTAGGTTCAAGATGGATCTACAAATTGAAGCAAGCTACTGACGGGAGCGTCGAGAAGTACAAGGAAATATTTGTTGCTCGAGGCTTCTCACAGATCGAGGGGATCGACTATGAAGAAACCTTTTCACCTGTTACAAGGTATTCTTCCATACGGACCATCCTTGCTCTCTCAGCGCAGATGAGTTGGCACATTCATCAGATGGATGTGAAGACTGCATTCCTCAATGGAGTCATTGAGGAGGAGGTGTACATAGAGCAGCCTGAAGGATTCAAAATCTTTAGCAGCGAGTCGCATGTGTGTAGGCTCAAAAGAGCGTTGTATGGGCTGAAACAAGCACCTCGTGCTTGGTACACAGGGATAGATAGTTATTTCACCGGACTTGGTTTCGCCAAGAGCGAGGCAGATCCGAACGTACACCAGATTGTGGTGGAGGGTAAGTTGCTGATCATTGTACTTTATGTAGATGATTTGATACTAACAGGTGATGAACTGTTAATACACTCATGCAAGGCAGATCTTGCAAAGGAGTTTGAGATGAAGGACTTGGGCCTCCTTCATTATTTCCTGGGATTGGAAATGTGGCAGCGGAAGGGTGGACTGCTTATGTCTCAAGGCAAGTATGCTCGAGAGATACTGGAGAATTTCAACATGCAAGGCTGCAAGCCTATCAACACTCCTCTTCCTGGTGGTTGGAGGAAAGAGGATGCTACATCGGCAGAGGTAGTGGATGCCACTGTGTTGAGATTGCAACAAGATGATGAGCTTAGTGGAAAGGAGTTGCCTTCACTAAGTGGGCCCACAGGCTATTTTTGGCGCAAAGTCTATTTTTAGACATATGGATCATGTTCTATGAGTTGCAGGATGCTATTTGTGGATGGTTGGTCAAGTCGGAAAAAATAGATGGACTTCTATTTTTAGACATCTTGGGCGGAATCTATTTTTAGATTGCCAGTCTAAAAATAGATATGTCGAATATTATTAGCTCTTAATAATATTTGGACTATAAACATTATCTTATTCTCTTGGAGCACTTCAGTTAAGTGCACAGATGTGGCACAGGAGCTAAAAGAAGGAATTACGCTATTCCTGAGGGTTAAGTGGAGCTATTGCATGGATACTTCGGTTAGAACTCATGTGACAGAGTTTGGTGGAGTTATTGAAGTAGTTGATGGAGTTGTGTTCAGTTTAACTGAGTTAAACATAGTTGAGCTAGTTGTATCTAGTCTAACTGATTGATACACTAGTGAGAGTGGTGTGAATTAATTATTAATTAATTCACTAATTATAAACTCATTAATCAACTAAAGAATGCATCAGTTAACTTTAGTGCATGGACAGTTTCAGTGGAGACCAGTGCAGAAATAGGTGAAAGAGCAGGTTAACTATCAGTTGTGACTATACTGTTGCTATTTGCAACACACAGATAGGTGGAGAAGCCCATGAGGATTGCACAATACAAGCTAGGTGGTTTATCTATTTAATGAAGCCATCACATAGCATTGATTACGCAATAGAGGTTGGCTATCAAGTTGCAAAAGATTGGAGCATGTGTTTTGCTAGATCTAGCTTGATAGTGTGTAGCAATTGAGGGTGTGCATGAGAGCTTGTGAGGAGCTTTGTACTATGATTGTTACATGATATCCATGAAATATAATATACAGATAGTTGGGTTTTTCAACTTTAATCTTTCCCATTAAATACTGTGTTCATATGTGTGATTGTTTGTGGTTTTAATGTGCGCATGCAATTGATTTTATTTCCGCATGTGATGATCAATGGTAGAAGAGATTATGTATTATGCATGAAGCTAAAATAGTGTGTGATCAGGAGAATCTCGGTGAATAATATATCAGTTATTCAAATTTCTACATGTTTATCGACAGTTGGTTGGTTCGCTCATGTATCTAGTCAATACACGACCAGACATATGATATGCTGTTAACCAGCTTTCACAAGATATGGTTAAGCCTACCAAGCTCTTTTGGAAGGCAGGCAAGCATGTCCTGAGGTATCTCATGGGCACATCGGGATATGGATTGTGGTACAGACAGTCGGATGAGTTGAAGCTGCATGGCTTCACAGATGCAGATTGGGTAGGGAGCCCAACAGACAGAAAGAGCACATCTGGAGGGATATTCAGTATCGGGTCTACAACAGTTTCTTGGTACAACAGGAAATAGAGATCCGTGGCACTTAGTTCAGTGGAGGCCGAGTACATGGCAGCAATTTTGGCTGCATGCAAGGCTATATGGATGAGGAAGATCCTGGTCGGGTTGTTCGGTTCACACTTAGATCCTACTGTGATATATTGTGATAATCAGAGTTGCATTAAACTCTCGGTTAATCCAGTATTTCATGATAGATCTAAACATATTGACATCCGGTACCATCTTATCAGAGATTGTGTACAGCGGAAGATCATGTTACTATCTTACATTCCTACGGATGATCAGGATGCATATATTCTAACGAAGGCGCTCACCAGGAGCAAATTCGAATACCATAGAGACAGGATCAGGGTGGTAGATAATCCCTGTCTTGTTGAGAGGGAGTTTTGAGATTCAACAAGATGATGAGCTTAGTGAAAAGAGTCGCCTTCACTAAGTGGGCCCGCAGACTATTTTTGGTGCAAATTCTATTTTTATACATGTCGATCATATTTTATGAGTTGCAGGATTCTATTTGTGGATGGTTGGTCAAGTTGGAAAAATATATGGACTTCTATTTTTAGACATATTGGGCGGAATCTATTTTTAGATTGTCAGTCTAAAAATAGATATGTGGAATATTATTAGCTCTTAATAATATTTGGACTATAAACATTATCTTATTCTCTTGGAGCACTTCAGTTAAGTGCACAGATGTGGCACAGCAGCTGACAGAAGGAATTACACTATTCCTGAGGGTTTACTGGAGCTATTGCATGGAGGACTTCAGTTAGAACTCATGTGACAGATTTTGGTGGAGTTGTAGAAGTAGTTGGTGGATTTGTGTTCAGTTTAACTCAGTTAGACACAGTTGAGCTAGTTGTATCTAGTCTAACTGATTGATACACTAGTGAGAGTGGTGTGAATTAATTAATAATTAATTAACAAACAGTAAATAATTAATCAATGGAAGAATACATCGATTATAAGTGCATGGACAGTTTCAGTGGAGACCAGTGGAGAGGTAGGTGAAAGAGCAAGTGTGACTATCAGTTGTGACTATAGTGATGCATTGATTGCATCCAACACTTAGTGGAGATGCCAATGAGGATTGTGTGAGAAAGGCTAGCTGGATTAGAGTTCATTTAGAGCCATTCTTCAGCAGGGATTGCGCAGTAGAGGCAGGCTAGCAGGTGGCAGAGATCGGTGCATGGATTTGCAAGATCGGGCCTGATTAGTGTGTAGCGATTGTGTTGTACTGAGAGCTTGATATGATCAGATTTGTATGAGGATTGTTACATGATCTCTATGACATATATTATATACAGATAGTTGGGGTTTTTAGCTTCAGGCTTTCCCGTTAAACAGTTGTGTTAATGTGTGTGAATTTTTATGGTTTCATGTGTGCATTGCAATTGATTTAATTTCCGCAAGTGATGATCAATAGTGGAATAGATTCTGTATTGTGCATGAAGTAAAATAGTGTGTGATCAGGAGAATCTTGGATATATAACACATAAGTTATATAATTTCTACAAAGAAAGCTTCTTGTAACTAACCGGAAGGCAGGGTGCAACAATAATAGATTTTTCCAGCTCTCTCGTGCCTTTATCCATGTATGGACAAAGCTGAATGGGATTATGCCCTTCACAAAACTTATAGGGATTTGCAATATTACCCTTTTTCTTATGAGCCTTATCATCGCTAGTCGAATATGTGCCACCAATATGACTTCCAGAAGCCAAAGGCAATGGTGGATGGCCATTGGACCATGCTTCAAGTACCTTGGGAATGCCAGGGAAGTCTAGAAGAAGATGGTCACTTGTGCACAACATGCAAGGGAATATGAATTTCCACAGAAGCTTGGATGGTTTTTGAAGGGAAGGTTTCCAAGGTGTGATAGCCACAGAATTAACCTCTCTTTTATTTGACTTCTTCTTCTCCATATTCTTCTTCTTCGTCTTAGTCACCTGGTTACTAGAATCCAAACTTTCACCAAGCGAAGTAGAGGAAGATGATGAAGAAATAGGTGAAGAAGGGGAGAGGTCCACCTTAGAATCAACATCATGTTGTTCAAGTGGAGGGGATGGTTGTATAGAGGGTGGAATAATCGAGACCATAGAGGTCGAGAATAACCAGATAGGCAACCCAACAGTTAACCCAGGCAGGGATAACATTGCCATATAAGGACCACCCACATTACCAAAAGTAGGAAAAGGACTAGGATTCCCTTTAAAGGGGATTCCTTGGTTGGTAAACTCCAAAAATTTTGCCTTGAAACAACTGTAAAAAAAAATTCTAAGGAAGATAACTTTAACTAGGAATATTTTGTGGGCAGTTAATATTTTAAGACACTAAAACAAAACTCTACCGTTTCATGTTTTAAGAGTCCAGAAACAGGCAAAAGGTGACTCTATCAGTTTCAGGTTGAAACGAGTGTGAAACGACAAGCACTCGATGATATTTTCACTTTTATAGAGCCACGAAAAGACCAAAATGACTACTTAGGTAATCTAAGCAAGAGGGTGTACCAAGTTTCCATTAACTGCCATATACACCTTGGTGATCAAATGAAATAGAAATTACCAAGGACTTCACGTACGTTCAGGTAGTCTCCCCGAATGTTGTGTTCGGTGTATCACGGTTACAGGGCGACAGACTCAGCTTCCTATGGATAAAGGATTTGAACCTATAGGAGTCTCCCTTTATATACTCGATGGTACGGGGAGCACAAGTCCATACTAGCGATATCTAAAGCCAGATGGTGAACAACAGCTACTAGGTTTAAAGACGTTGGAACACGTCTCTAGCCTATACCACTAAAAATGTTTGCGTTAGGTTCCAATGCTTCCTTAGGTTAATTCAATTGATTTTATGGTTGATCTTGAATTAGCGTTTCAGTTTCAAGGCCCTACCAAATTGTGATCTCAAATTTCCTTAATGCAAGCTATATGCAAAAGAACACCATTTTCCATTCGATGAATGCTAATTAAGAGAAGGATAAAGATCTTTCAGACAATAGCAAACAAGGAAAACATACGAAGAAGTATCCTAATGCATCTAATACAATAAAAAGAGAAACGAAAACTCTTTTTTATATGCAAGCGCTAGTTATGCAAATGAATTTTTCATTTCCGATGCAAACGAAAGGATGCAATTTTTTTATTTTTCAATGAAATGAAACACACAATGCACTAATTACATTAAAAAACAAAGAAAACACTAGTTCTGAGTATTGCGAATGTAGAGAGCTAAATTGAATGATTCAATCAAAGCAATACAAACACAAGACAACACTCAAACTAATGATGCACTCTTTCAAAAAAAGTGTAAGCCTTCTAAATGACCCAAACGAGCAATGTGATCTATGCTCTAAAATGAAGAGATGGAGAGTCAAACAAACACAAAAGTAATCATTCAACAAACCAAAAATCAAAGGATCAAGAAAGACTCAAGCAACTGATCAAGGAATTCAAGTGACAAAAACCAAAAGACTCAACCTTCAATCAGAAGGCTCAATTTGCGAAAGACACCTAGAACACTAGGGCTACAAACGACATTGATATGAAAATAGACAAAAAACTGAAAAGAAAAATTCTAAAGAAATTAAAACAACTCCCAAAAGACCAATTACAAACCAAATGACAACCCAAAGTCAAGAATAACTGACCAAAAACTCAAAAGGGAGGTCAAACCAAACCCTACAGGGTTCGACGCGACTGTAAGGCGGTAATCCGTGCCAAACAGGGGTTAGCGTTACTGCAACAAAAGAAAAAAGCGTCAATTGGCGCAATTTTTCAAACAAAAAGTGCGCCAAGCTAGATATCTATAGGAAAATGGGAAAACCAGTGAGTAGAGGTCAATCTTGACACTTTGGAGCCAAACAAGAGGATCCTAAACAATCAAGCAAGGCAGAAAGATATACAAGCAAGAAAACGACCGAAGTCTACTCGACAAGGGAGAAATGACAAACTCACACTAATCCCCAGTAGAGTCGCCAATTTGTTATGCAGGTAAATCCTCTCTGCGGACAAAGACGATCACTCTAGCCCTAGAGTGGGTCTAGTAACAAAGGGACAAGCTAAAGTGTAGGTTCCTAATTAATGAATGAAAAGAACAAGGTAGATTGACCTACCTGGAGTCTAATGTTGTTGTCATGGCTATCGGGGTGGCGTCCTCTTGATCTCTGTCTTGATAGGTCACGATCCTTCTGTAACGATGCTTGGATACCTGCACGAAGATCAGAAAACAAGAGCAGCATACGAAACAATGATCTCATTCATGATTACTAACCAGTTAAGGAGGGTTAAGCATATTGCATCAAATAAAACACATTAACGGAAGATGGGAACCAGACAATAGTCATGTATATTCATTAATAGAAGAAAGAGTTACAACCGGAGCCTTGATGTTGCAGCCTCCTTCAGCGGGGTTTAGTCAAAGCGCATCTCGATGAGTCATCGGGGAAATCGGATGGGAGGATTACACAAGCCTAAGCTCTCTCAATAAGGGTCTCTTCCATTCTATCTTTTCTAGCAAAATGTACAGGAATCTCTTCAGGATTTCAGCTATAATATGTTCAGTTCAGCTATCTCATCAATGGAAGATGGCTATATTTATAGAGGGAGAGGAGGAGGTTGGGATCCCTAAAATAGTGGAAGGGAGGCCTTATCCCTTGTGAGGTTTCCCAAAAAGGTGGAAACAAGAGGCCAAAGGAGGGAGGCCGTGGTTATTTAGTTGAACCACTCCAGATGACTCGCCCACAAAGTTTTTATGATGGAAACTTCATCTTTATTTTTAAAAATAATTCCATAAACATGTTGGCGCGGGTATCTCACTGGGACAGAGCGCCAATGGGCGGGGGGCCCAGTGTTAATTTTCCAATCGGCGCGAGGGCATAACGGTCTGCTAGCGCCAAGGCAAAAACATGTGTTTCTGATGGTTTATTCAGGACATTGTCAACAGAAGGAATGTTTTCCTCATGGCAAGGGATGAAATGATGGTCTTTGCAAGGCACGACACTTTATTTTGGTCACAAAATTGAGCCTCCAATGTGCAGGATGGGGATTGCAGGGACAGTGACAAAATGTTATGTAACACGCTGGTAAATTTGAACTAATGTGGCATGTTCCTTATATTGTTAAGTGTTTTCTTGCATAAGGGGCCTATGAATTAGTTGATTATGATGGTGTCTCTTTAGATAAACCCATAAATGGTCTTTATCTAAAGAGATATCATGTATGATTTTTTGCGTGAAGATATTCTTTGTACATTAGTTACATTTTAGAATGGTGTTCCTTAGATTAGTTATTTTGCTTGTCGAGTTTTCACTACTTTTGCTGCTTATCTTGATTAATCTCGATACTATAGATATCGACATTCCCTCAGACTTACATTAGCTTTGTTGATGGTGTATGTTGTAGTACACAGAACTTATCTTTCGTTGCTTGGGTTATCTATTCACCCACTGATGAGTTAGTTTCTATTTGTGGGATATGCCTCGGTCAAATAACGAACAATATTACAGAATATAAGGCAGTCATTGAGCTATTATTTGGTGCCATTGCATTCTGCATTCGACGTTTGATTTTTAGGTTAGATTCGCAACTCATTGTATTACATTTGAATGATGTTTATTGTAATATTCCTAATTAGCCCAAGCTAATAGGAATATTTCATTTTTTTTTATTTTCTAAATTGATGAATAAAATGTAAAGGAGAACATGTAAACTCCTAAAAACATTAAAATAAATCAATTCCCAATGTGAACAGAGGCAAATCAGGGTTGTCTCAAAAAAATACCCTTATAATGTGAAAAGGGGATCATCTTAGTAGCTGGATTTTACACTTATGGGTGTGAACAAGGGAAAATGGATGAGGACATAGTCAAGTTTGACTAAGTCAACATGCATGCATAAAGAAGAAGAGATCATTGATAAAACCAGTTCAGTGTGAACAAGGATCAGCATAGGTAGACATTTGTGAGCTGTATTTATTGCACTTGCAGGTGTGAATGGGTTTGAGCTATGAGACTGGGTCAACCTTGACCAAATCTACAATGAAGTCTAGATTCAATGCGCCTCATGGAGGGACAACACAGTTCTAGAAGGAGGCCCTCATCTGAAAGGAGATAATTCCTCAAGGTGGTTTAGGGTTTTCCAAAGCTCTCATCTTATAAAAGGAATGTGAAGGCTCAAGAGAAGGTTGTTCATAATTTTATATTTTCAGAGTATATTTTCTGCTTAGACATATCTCATTCTCTTGGCTGTTTAGCAGAGAATTGTGAGGATTTCCTGTTTAGAGATTCTCTCTCCTTCCATTGAGTAGCTCTTAGAGGGAATTGCACTTCTCTCCCACTATCAGGAATATGGACAAGCTCCATCTCCCTTAGACAATGTAAATCCTACTGTGATTTACTTATTTCAGTGAGCTGCAATAAGTGGAGACTAGATCTGCTAAGATCTAGCTTGTATTGGTGGCTCTTCTCAGTGAGTGTGTCATTTAACCTCATATAAGAGTGCATATGTTGTTTGAGCTTCATATTTCAGATATTTGCATGAGGCCAAATCACTGCTCAACATTTACAGCACAATTAGCTTCAGAAACTGCGTCATTTTCTAGAGTGCTGCAGTAGCAGGGTTTGATCCCTTACTTGTGAGCTTTTTCCTTGGAGGAAGGGCCAACCCTTCTCCCAGAAAAGCATTGTACATCATTATTATTCTCTCTCATGTATTATTCAGCTATTTTCTTATAAATATGCAGTAAAATGTGTTTTCCAGATCCATATTCTGCAGATATGTCATTCTTACACTTGTACTTTCAGGAAATCCTTGCCAGGTTATCTTTCTGATGTGTAAAGGAGCTAGATCTCCATTTTTCTTCATGTTCTAAGAAATAAAACTCTATATAAGATGTTGGCATCATATTTTAGTATAAACCCTCTGTAAATGATGTTGTACATGCTTGAGTAAAATTCTGTTTAGTAAAAGTCATGGGATTTTGGCATTTTTAAGACATATCGAGAGTGGTAGATCTATTTAACATAGCTAAAGTCATTTTTTTGGGATGAAATTTGATATGTAAGTCTCTTATGACCCAAGCTACGGGATACCACCATCCTTTGCCCTTATTTTTATGCAAATATCTAAATTTAATGTTTTTAGGGCTCAATTTGCTGCTTTTCCCCATCTTTTGTGGGTAGAATAGATCATACTTCTTGTTGCTGTACATAAAATTGATGATGAAGTGTTTCTTGAAACATTCCATGGATGAATATATTTCTGCAGCTCCAACATTGTGTTTACATATTGTTGCAGTCCCATTATTGGGCATTTTCTAGCCATTCTAGGTGTGAGAGGCTTGTTTATCTCACCTAGTTTTCTTGGTTTCTGATTTCCTCTTGGATTTAGGACTCAGATACTCATATCTAAGGGATCCAAAGGCTAATCTTTTTTCTGAACCATACATTCCTAAAAAATGCATTTTTCAGGCATGCCTTGCTAGCAATCCCAATTTGGGGATATTACAGTGGTATTAGAGCATAGTCTTGGCTCAGTCTGTGAGTTCCAGCCATCATAGGGAGCAAGATCATAATGATGAAGAGGATGAGCTTGATCTCATCACTTTTTAGATCTAAGAAGGACCTCCCCAAGGAGGTTAAACAGATGAAGAGTTGCAGTGAAACTCCTAGAGGGTTTCAAGAAGAGGAAGAGCCATGCACTTCCTATTCTCAAAGAGGAGAAGACAATAGACATAGAGGAAACTTAGAATCTGATATTCTGACTAAATATAAAGCTAAATATAGAGCCTCCAAGGAGACTCTAGCTTTACCTCAGTTCATTCAGCTAGAGGAAGAGGGATCTACATCTTTGCATGCTGCTGATCTAGAGCAACAGAGTTGCACTGCACTGTGCAAAGGCGGTGATGAAGAAAAGAGGACCCATGCCTTATGGGAACATTCACATGGCAGCTTCATTCATGAAGCAAAGGAGGAAGAAATGGTAGATAATAGACATCTTGAAGTGAGAAACCCTTTCTCCTTTCTAGATGACACTTTCTCAATGAGCACTCCCCAGCTCAAAGAGAAAATTCTACCTACAGCAGTTATAAGGCTTCACTGGTTTTGGAAGACCATGCATGAGGAGGAGGTCTCATCAAGAGATCCCATGAAAGGTGTGTTTGTGCTCAACCTAGTATTCTAAATTGAGTTCATTTAATTGTCAACCAGGGTTGGTAAAATGATGAAGTGTGGTGCACTATATGTGCCTAGGTGTTTGTTTCTTACTGCGTTGTGTCTAGTGTTTTATGATGTTTTTGGGTTTTTTTTTTATGGTTTTATGTTCACAAGGGAAAGAACTAAATGCTGGTGGAAATAAGCTACTGGTTAAAAACAGAGTGAAGCCTAAATTATTGATGACAAATGACAAATGAAAATACGAAAACAGAACCAAACCTAAACTATGACTTAGCAAAATACAAAGCTTGATAATGACTTCAAGAAAATAAATCACAACATGAACTTAACTTGTCCAATTCATTCATTAAAGATGTTTTGGAAGAGCTTGAGAAATGGGCAGCTAAGTGTAAATAAAGTTCTCCTAACTAAACAATTGAACAATCAACTTAAAATGATACAACATCTCATCCATGATTAAAGGTTTATTGAAACATATTTGGAAAAGAACATTTGTAACATCATAAGATTTCTACTCTAAAAATAGCTCCTAATTCTATTCTACAACTTAGTTTAACACCACTAAACCTCACTCAAAAGTTATAGATTTCCTTTTAAAATAGTCTTTGAGGAAAGGTTTGTTTGTGAAATGGTAAAAAGGTTGCAAAAGTACTCCAGGCCTTAGACTGATACTATCTTATGTCCAGATGATTATGAGTTAATATAGGTTTGGAACAAAAGAAGTTTTGTAAATAATGAAGACCGTGGTATTTAAGTTTAACAACTAATGCAATTTAAAATGCAATGGATGGCAACTAAACTTGGAATGTAAATACAGTGAGCTAAGCTAGAACTGAACTAGGGTGCTACTAGTCTATAGTGAACAATGCTAAACTAAAAAGCCATTATCAAACTTGAAATGAAATAACAGAGCATGAACTAAATGCAATTTGCCTCCGGAGTGCTCTAACTAAGTTGTCATGCAATTAATCTATGGGATTCTACAGCCTATTTCGTTCATCATGAATGGTATTTTGGAAGAGCTTGTTAGAACAATCCTAGCTGTACAACTCGATGCAATTGAATACAAACATAAAAACTGAAAGCAAATAAAATTAAAAACTAAGACATCACAGCTATTTCCTACTCATTGTTATGATGTTTTGGAAGAGCTTTTTAAGAGTAAGATTAGCTATGCTACTTAGTGTAAACAAGCAACTGAATCCTACAGTATCACAGTTATGCCTTAGTCATCATAATGATATCTTGGAAGAGTTTACTAAAGTAAGTTTAACTGTGATAATGAACGAAAGGAATTGCAAATAAAATCTATAACACTACAGCCATTTCTTATTCATTGTAATGATCTTTTGGAAGAGTTTCTTAGAACAAGTATAGCTATAATGATTAATGAAATTAACTATGAACGTAAACTTCAAAAACTTGAAAACAAACTAAGATACTTATCTAAATTGCAAAAGTAAAGTTGCTCAGGAGGCAGGGGCCCTCTACCACAAGAGTAGCACGAAATATAGCTCAAGATCAACTCAACACGTTCAAAGAAATTTTGTCTTCTTCATTAAAGGAAAATAACTTAAAACAGAGTATTCTCAGACTTTAGAAATATAGCAGTCAATCCACGAAATCTAATCAAAATCTAGAACTTGTCTCTCGGTTTCCCGAGTTACATTTATAGCAAATATTCATAACAGAACTTGAGATAATACGGGGATCATTGTCTTTTCATATCAAAATCAGACTAGAACTCTAAAGGTGGCAGCGTAAAATGACAAAGGACATCTAGACTGTCCTTGTCCTATTAGGAGTCTGTCTCCTTGTGTGAGTTCCCACGTACAAAACCACGTCCAGAATTCAGTTCAATCTTCATGGTGAGTAAAAAACGCCGAGGACATGATGTGGAATACACCCATGTGTGGATTTTCCTGAGAGGACACCTGGAACATGCTTGAACATGAAGACAGCTACAGAATTGGCAACTAGCTACGGAATGTCTGCATTTTGTAGCTAGTTTCACTTCAAAATGTATTACAATGACAAAATCACAAAACTTAGCAAGTTAGCCATGATATTCATTCTTAAAGAAATTTTAACTAATTTCATTGATCATTTGAGCCTGGGATAACAATGGACAAAATAAAATGGAGTGAAGTATGATGGAAGAAAGAACAATCTTGGGGCTCAACAAGGTGCACTTCAAAATTTCATGGAGTGCAAAGTTCTTCAACAGCTTCAAGGAGGCTCTTTCCTTCTCACACTTGGATCTTCATGGATTCAAGGAGGAATAGATAGATGATGGAGGAAATCTTCGGATGGATAACATCTCTCATGTGTGTGTTGGACACTTCTTGAGCCATCCACATCATGATGGGAGGTTTTTTCCTACCACCTATTTGGATCCTTATGGGGCCAAATTGATCCTTGATAAGATTGCATTTCAACATCCCATGAAATGCAAGAGCAGAAATCTAATTTGGGATGATGGTAGCCTTCATGGGAGGAGTACCAAGATGGAGGATGGAAGGAGACATCCATACCGGGTTGAGTGGATGTGGATGGAGAGCAAGAAGCTGGTGAGCTACTTGCAGATCTATGATACCGCGTAGTAGGAGGCATGGCTACGTTGGTTACTCTTGAAATAATCTGGTCATCATCTTCTTTCCAAGGGTATGTGGCAGGATACTTGCATCATGGGGTAGCATGGAGTATGGACACATTGTGTTGAAATAACATTCTTCATGTCAATCACCATGTTTTCACTACATGATTTGGATGATGTAAGTATGAGGAGGCAGCAAAATATTTTGTTGTTTGGGATGTTCTTGGGAGAGCAAGAGCATATTTTCTCTCACACATTGCATGATGTTGCAGGAGGAGGACATAGCATTGTCCCCTTAGCCTTGGATGATCTGGAAGTAATTCCACTCTGGAAGAAACTTCTTGTTTGCAACAACATTATGGAAGATGTCTTTGACAATGAGAATGTCAAAGAAAGGAGCTATGTATTAGAAGGAGCCTATTTGCATAAGCCAACAACGCTATCACTTTGGAGCATGAACTTATGGATGGAGTGTCCTCAAGATCATTCCACTCTTGGTGCACTTGATGGACAAGGAGGAGGTGAGAAAGATGGAGTAATGGATGGAGACATCTATTGCTGTGATATGTTCTTCTTGGCTTGGATTTCCAACTACATGAGGAAGGATCTTCATGCAACACATGATTCATTTCTCTTCATGAGAGTATATCATATCATTATGGAGGATTTTTTCATGGACCCTATCGCACATGGTTAGGATCTTGTTGTTGCATTTAGTGATCTACATACTCTTACCATTTCTATGCAGTGCATTGCTCCACAAGAGGGCAAGCTTTTCATTGAGCTCCATGATCAACAATGGGCCAAAATGTATGATGGAGACAACCATCTCTTATATGGCCATGGGAAAGTGTTGTATTACTTCATGTATGTTTATTTGTTGTATGCAACCATCTACTATTCTTTAGTAAATGAAATAACATACATATACCACCATGTATCTAGCAACCACTTGCTTTGTAATATTCTAAAGCTACAGTTGGAAAAATTGTGCTGTAACTTCATGGGAGATTGTTGGTACCTTCCTGCATCATATGAAGCCTTCAGTATTTCCTTTTTCTTGATGCTAATCATGGTTCCAATTTCTGATGTTGATCTTGATTTTGTGAGGAGCATGATTGGAGAGGAAACACATTGGTTCGATGTGTTCTTTTGGGAAGAGGATTCCCACATTTTCTGCAGTACATGTTCTAAGGGGAACATGAGAGGATTTGTGGCCACCATAGCCAAATATTTGTTTCTCTTGGAGGTGGGCCAAATGTGTGATGGGATTTCATATGATGATGCTCTTCTATCCATCACATGTGGAATGTTTTGGGCCAAATGGTTTTACAACGTTGGAGGGAGGATCTTTGGAGATCTATTCTTCTTCTTGCCACTTGAGGGCAACCTATTTGCAGCCCAAGATTAGTATGTACTCTACACTTGCCATGAGTGGAGAGGAAGACAGCATGGGGTAGTCCATCTTGCCTAGCATGTTCATCTATTCAGCCCACCTTATTTGCAGGAACCTAAGGTGGAGGAGACATTTCATGAGTTTCCATGTTGGAGGGTGACTCATCTTGTATGGATGATTGCTTGGGGAAAGAAGTTTTCCCAATCCATTTCAGTTCTATCCTTGTAGTTGCTTGAGGAGAAGCAACATTTTTGGAGGGGAGGACTATAATATTCCTAAGTAGCCCATGCTAATAGGAATATTTCATTTTGTTTTGATTTTATAAATTGATGAATAAAATGTAAAGGAGAACATGTAAACTCCTAAAAACATTAAAATAAATCAATGCCCAATGTGAATAGAGGAAAATCAGGGATATCTCAATAAAATACCCTTATAATGTGAAAAGGGGATCATCTTAGTAGTTTGATTTTACACTTATGGGTGTGAACAAGGGAAAATGGACGAGGACATAGTCCAGTTTGACTAAGTCAACATGCATGCATGAAGAAGAAGAGATCATCGATAAAACCAGTTCAGTGTGAACAAGGATCAACATAGGCAGACATTTGTGGGCTGGATTGATTGAACTTGCAGGTGTGAATGGGTTTGATCTATGAGACTAGGTCAACCTTGAACAAATCTACAACGCAGTCTAGATTCAATGCACCTCATGGAGGGACAACACAGTTCTAGAAGGAGGCACTCATGTGAAAGGAGATAATTCCTCAAGGTGGTTTAGGGTTTGCCAAAGCTCTCATCTTATAAAAGGAAGGGGAAGGATCAATAGAAGGTTTTTCATGATATTATATTTTCAGAGTATATTTTCTGCTTAGACATATCTCATTCTCTTGGCTGTTTAGCAGATAATTGTGAGGATTTCCTGTTTAGAGATTCTCTCTCCTTCCATTGAGTAGCTCTTAGAGGGAATTGCACTTCTCTTCCACTATCAGTAATATGGCCAAGATCCATCTCCCTTAGACAGTGTAAATCCTACTGTGATTTACTTGTTTCAGTAAGCTGTAGCAAGTGGAGACTAGATCTGCTCAAATCTAGCTTGTATTGGTGGCTCTTCTCAGTGAGTGTGTCATTTAACCTCCTGGAAGAGTGAATATGTTGTTTGAGCTTCAGATTTCAGATTTTGGCATGTGGCCAACTCACTTTTCAGAATCTACAGCATAGTTAGCTTCAGAAACTGTGTCATTTTCTAGAGTGTTGCAGTAGCAGGGTTTTATCCCTTGCTTGTGAGCTTTTTCCTTGGAGGAAGGGCCAACCCTTCTCCCGGAAAAGCATTGTACATAATTATTCTTATCTATCATGTATTATTCAGCTATTTTCTTATAAATCTGAAGTAAAATGTGTTTTCCAGATCCATATTCTGCAGATCTTTCATTCTTACACTTGTACTTTCAGGAAACCCTTGCCAGGTTATCTTTCTGATGTGTAAAGGAGCTTGATCTCCATTTTTCTTCATATTCTAAGGAATAAAACTCCATATCATATTTTTGAATCATAATGTAGTATAAAACCTCTATAAATGACGCTGTACATGCTTCAGTAAAATTCTGTTTAGTAAAAGTCATGGGATTTCAACATTTTTAGGCCATATCGAGAGTGGTAGATCTGTTTAACATAGCTAGATTCATTTTTTTGGGCTGAAATTTGATATGTAAGTCTATTATGACCTAAGATATGGGATCCCACTATCCTTTGCCCTTATTTTTACGCAAATATATGAAGTTAACGTTTTTAGGGCTCAATTTGCTGCTTTTCCCCATCTTTTGTGGGTAGAATAGATAATACTTCTTTCTGCTGTACATAAAATTAATGCTGAAGTATTTATTGACACATTACATGGATGAATAGATTGCTGCAGCTCTATAATTGTGTTTACATATTGCTGCAGTCCCATTCTTGGGCATTTTCCAGCCATTCTAGGTGTGAGAGGCTTGTTTATCTCACCTAGTTTGCTTGGTTTCTGATTTCCTCTTGGATTTAGGAATTAGATACTCAGATATAAGGGATCCAAAGGCTAATATTTTTTTCTGAAGCATAAATTCCTGAAAAAATGTGTTTTTCAGGCATGCCTTGCTAGCAATCCTAATTTGGGGATATTACATTTATGCAATCAAAAATCCATTTTTGTTAAGAATGTTTTTAAGGGTTCATCTCTTGGAAAGATAGTTTGAATACATTGAATATCAACACATTTCAAGAAATTTAAACACATTAGCTGATGCATTGGCTAATCAAGTTTTAAATATAAATTTGCAACGTTGAAAGTAAAACAAAACAATATTCAATCCATATTGAACAAGATACTTAGAGATCAAAAGTAGTAATATCATTAGGTAAAAATAGTTGTGTGTCAAAAAATATTACATCGTCTGTGATCATAGGTTTTAAACACCTTATGATCTAAAGATACTAATACAAAAAAATAAAAAAAATCCAATCTAAATCGACCATCAGCTATCCATGATGATGATCATGGTAGCAGAGTATAACACGTGCCACTCTACGCAGATATCGCCTAAATGGGCTAGGAACCCTAGTCACATGCCTCTGTCATTTGAGAGGAAAATCATATGTCCCAATCTCTGGGATTTCAATGGTCAACCTCTCCAGGCTGTGTTCCAACTCTGCAAGGGCCTATGTTGTGTTAGTCGGCGATGGAGCTGTCGCTATAGGTTGTGCTTCTCGTCTTTCAAAATGACAAAGCATCGTTGGTATTGGATGATAAAAAATAAAAAATTAGATAACAGAAAAACTCAAAATGAGACTTTTTACCTGACGCATCTCATTGTTTTCTCGGTGGGAGTAATGTGTCAGGGTCACCACTGAAATCAACCCCTACATAAGGAAAATACTCAATCATGAAGATTTGGCTCCCAAGTCATACAAAAAACTGAGTATATCGTACCGCAATACCACCATCACCACCATGGTGAGCCATCAATGAAACCCATCACAACATGCAGGGTTCCCTCCGTCTCGTCAAATCCACTATCAACTTCTGAGGTACAAGGAGTGGAATTCTCTCTAAGGAAAAATATATGAGAATGGATCCATAGTCAAAGTTCTTCAACTTCCCATTCTTTTCTCGCGTGAGTTGGGATTTCATATTGACCAACACTCCTCCGCACCAGTTAAAAATTATTCCCTTGGAACACTCAACGTCAGTCTGCATCTGTGCTTTGGTAGCCACATGAGGAGTTGAACTGCCACACAACCGAGTAATTGTAAAAGAAACAATTTTAAGGTCTAGCCGTTCGATGGTATTTATGTCGATACGACCATCCTTCAATTATGAATCTTGTGTGCAATACTGCACCATATAGGAAGCAGTAGGAGGTCCCCTTGGTCGTGTGTTGAATAAGGAAATGTCTCTTCCTCTTTGGGGTAAACCGGTGAGGAAATAAATATCCTCTGTCTTAATCACAAGCATGTGATCCTCGATGATGAAACATTGTTCCTAGACATCCCAGGCATTAACCACAATTATTCAAGACACGAAATGTTTCTAGACTATCAATGGCTTCATTTTCGTGCGATTCATGCTTCACGTTCTCTCCACTCAAGCATGATTGGTTTCATGCAAAAAATCATTTAGGAACATTACAAAACTTGTGGGAGAATTTGGAGCATTTTTTATGGAAATAAATTCATTTTTTGAAATCCCCATGGTGCTTGCATAGTTTTTATTCATAAACAATGTTTTTGCACACTATTTATGTATAGAAACCACAACAGCATGGTGATTTTTTATATTAAAAAATCATCAGGGTGCACGGGTTCTGCCACAAGAACCTGTGCACTCCCGAGGGCAGATTCTAAAACCATTTTTCCTCCAAAAAAATAATCTAAAAACTTAAAATGAAAAAGTAAATGGATGAAAACTAATATAATGAAGAGATTAAATACCTAGAACTGATATTTTGTGAAATGGTTGGCTGGTTCTTCTCATATCCACTTCAGAAGATCTATGGTAAAATCTACTTTTCACTGCTCTAGAAATCAAAGGGTAAAAATAATTTGTTCTAACCACTTTTTATAGATTTTCATGAATAAAATAATATTATTTTATTTATTTTAACCTTTATAAGTTAAATTTTGAATATTTTTACCATGATTGAGAGTAGATGATTATAATTTTTGATTTTTTGTGTAGAAAACAGGTTGTGTCTGAAAAAAAATCATTTTGACAACGAGTAAAATTTTATCACTTTTTCGGGCCCTCAAAAAATACGAAAGAGAGAAACCAAGGAGTCCTCTTTTAAGCCCTTTTCATACTCTCTAAACATGAAAATATCGTCGAGCACTTGACTATTCGAACTCGTTAAAATAAATGAACAGTCGTATATTCAGTATAAGTTTAGCCATTTTCCGGACTGAACTAGACTAATTATGAAAAATGTATACGTTGACATAGCATGGTCAATAGAGTTCTCTCCTACATAATTTTATCCTTTTTCAGGTTTGAGAGACTAAACATCCGAAAAATAACACTACGGAGTTTACTTATGTTTTTCTTCTGAGTCCCTAAAACTGAAAAACAATGAGTTAATCTTATGTTGGACTCGTTAAAACTAAACATTGCGGGACTTGTTGATTAAAACATGCCCGAACCACTCCTTCTTAGGGCTCGTTAAAAATACTAAGATGGACTCATCTGAAGGATGATCTTACACAACAATAAAATTTTATCCTCCTCGAGCTTGACAAAAATAAATAGGTTCTTGCTAGTAATGGTGGGGGGAAAAGTGAGAAAAAGAACTCATATTTTATACTTGATTTTAAAAGCAGCATGTCACTCTTGAATATGACACTTTGTCACACTCGTGTTTGGTTTGGGTAATCCTTTTGTATTACAATTAATCAAACCTCATTGAAAGTCTTCATCCGATTTTTGGGTATTATCTTTAAGTCAAAAGCTGCCAAACCATTTGCAATGTCTTTATGTGTTCAAGAGAAAGTTCAACTTCGAATTCACTATTCATTGCAAATATTTGTCTGTATTCACATTGACCATCCTTGGGTTAATCCTTGAAAAACATTTCTTCAAAACTTAACATAATGGTTTCATGTCGGAGGTCCTCCTGTGACAGATCACTTTCTATTGATATCAGCTCATTATCTAGGAAGTTGATCTAGAAATCCTATTAGTACCTTGGAATTTCCATGCCTTATTGGCAAGTTTCTCGCCTTCAATGACAGGTTTTCATAATTGGCCTTTGATCGAATGACTCTATAAGTGTTCGACTGCAAATCATTCATTCACATTTCATATATTTTATGAAGTACTTTGAGAGCCATTGTAATTACTAGTGGTTTCTATCACACTTAATAACAATTTTCATCATTGACTAGTAATCAAGTGCTTTCTACCATGTTCAGCTTCGAAATAATCAATCGCATGGATATATTTGTACTAGTTCGAGAAGAGAAAATCAAGACCCTCGATCTAGTTTCAACCATATAAACTGCGAGAATTTATGTATTCATCATATAGTAGACTTATTAATAACAGACGATTGCACCCATATTGTGTCTACTTTTGATGTAATGTTAAAGTCATATATGTACCAGAACATTTAGTTAGTTTTGTTGAATATGGGAATGCCTACCTCAGTGATGATTATATATTTACATTGAATGTTTCTTACGGGTTTTTGACTGATGTCTCTAATCCAATCATTGGAATGATAAAGTGCTTCACTCTCTCAAAATATTTTCTCAAACTTCGCACTTTAGGGGGAAATATGTTACATGCCATTTTATCACCATGACATTTTATTGTCAATATGGATCTATGACCATCCATACGCATGCTTCCTTAGAAGTCAAAACATTCATGTTCTTGAACCAAGTCTTGTAAACTGGGAAAAAGCTCTTAAATTTTGTCTTCACACTTTTTGTGGTCACTTCCTCCACATGCGTTGAAACTTACTATATTAGCTGCGGAGATATCCACTCTGTGCCCATAAAACCTATGCACCCCCGTAAAAGAAAGTAAACACAAAAAAGTAACTTCTAGAAGCCTAGTTGGGAGAATATTCTTCCAACTAAAAGCCTCTTGAGTCACGCTAGTTCGAGATATATCCCTCCACTCATGGAAATTATGCCCTTTGATAAAGGAACCCCAATCCCTTCATTAGAGTATATCATATGTTTCTTGATGGATTTGAAACCTCCTCAATTTCTCTTATAAATTGAGCTGAAGCTTCAGGGTTAGGGGTAGATTTTGGAATGTACATTGGAGATTACACATTATACATAAGAGTTCATTGAAGATAAACCTATGTTGGTCATTGTAGAGAGGAAGGCTTGTCAAACCAAGGACCATGATTGTGAATGCATACTGGAGAAATATGTACAGCATCAAGGCTCAGGTTGTAATATTTATCTTTATAATTATTGATAATACATATGGATCTCTTTTTCTCATCGTGTTTTTTTTTAGATTCATTAAAATAATGAAAATTCTTAATATCCTTGATTATTAAGTTGAGCTGATATTTTTTATTATTATATACTGTGGGTGCTTTTGATTCTTTGTATGTTTTTGATTGCAGGTTCTTCTCAGCATTGAAGGACTTCAATGGAGCGAAATGCAAGGTCTACATCAAACATCTCGTTGAAATTTAGGAGCATAAACTCCTCATTTATAAGTTATAATAATTTGAACGTTAATAGTTTAGGAAAATAGGTATTCAAATGGTTGTCTATTTCTATTTATCTGTTGGGATTCTAGGGAGATCGCTCTTGTTCGCAAGAGGGATTTATCCAGAAAATAGAGAATATTCAGATTCTTGAGTTTACATCGGTTTTTGGACAAATAGATAATAACTTTAGAGTCCCAAAATGTGGAAATTATTTTCAATCCAATTCAGGGAGAAAAGTAGAGAGTGCCCCATAAGGCCAGAAGCTCGGCCCAAGTATTCGAACCCTTTCCACAAAATTAAGGGAATCAAAAGAGGTGACCAAGTTCCAGATAAATGATCTTTCTATAGCCACATGACCCAAAGGAAATGGCTCCATCGAAGAAGCCAACTAGAAAGGAAGACCAAAAATAAAAGGAGGAGTGGGAGGGGAGAGAAGGGAAGGGCTTAGGAGAAAATTATTTAAAGTAGGCCATGATCGAAGAGTTGTTTATGTAGAGAAAAGGTTGGGAGGAATAAAATATCAATGCATTACGTGCTCTCCATATGCCCCATAACAGAAAAAAGGAAATGGTCCTGAGGGATTTATGCACAAAAAACTAGTGATAGAGGCAATCAGGGATATGATTCTAGATCGAGACAAATGGGGATTCCAAGATACTGAGGAATTCAAATATATAGTTGTAAAAGGAGTTGTCTTTAGTGCGACTTTTTGAAGTTTCAGGTGCTGGAATCCGGTGAAAAATTTTGAGGTAAAATCTAGGTTTTTGTTATTCAAACTGGTTTTTTGACTCTATATATGGATTTATCCCCCTCAAAAACCTCTAGCGCACTTCGATTGTGCAAATTTAGCAATCAAAATTCTCTTTTCAATAAATTCCTGTCGGAATTTAGAGAAATTACACCGTAAAAAGTCACCGTAAAAGCCTTCAAAAAGTCGCACTAAAGACTACTCGGTTGTAAAACATAAATATGCAACTGAAATTAATCAAATTGTTCTCTGTTCCCTATAAAATGCAAAAAAAAATCAGAGCTGAGAATCCATCCCACTAGGGTGTGTTAAAGTGAAAGGGAACCATATATTTCTTCGCTATTTTTTAATAGTTCATCATATTCCAATTTTATTATAATTGGTTGTGTTGATCATCTTAGCCCCTTACTAATTTTTGACAAGAAAACAAGGGGGGTCAAGCTGTCTTTGAGTTTTCAAGTAATGGTTTCCTTCTGGAAAAACATCATCCTTGAAGCCTTTCATGTCCCCTGCTCTTCAATCCCTTTCCCTTTGCCGTCCTGGAGCCAATGAGCCTCACTGATTGCAAAAATTTGTGCTCCTAGGGCCTTTATTTACCCCTTGTACCTCTGCAGAAATCCTTATTTCACCTCTTTTTCCCTCTTTCCAAAGCCCCTTTCCATCTCAAAATTCCTCCCTTATCTCTCCTAACTAGCCCAAAATCCCCTTTAATTTCCACATCCACCCTTCGTTTGCCCATTTTCCCTTTTTCCCCTCTATCGTTCCCCTTCCTAACCCTTGAAATGCATTTAAAATGGGCTAAATCCCACTTTCCGACCTTGTAATAGGGCTTAGCCCCTTTACCGCAAGCCCCAACCACTTCCCCACACATGCTCCGGCACTGGGACCAAGCGCTTAAGTCCCAAGCGCTAATCGCAATCGGAAGATCGGCGGGAGGTCAAGTTCCTTTGTTACATCGAAAAAGTCCGATGCGATCGACTTATTATATTAAGTCCCGCGATATGTTTTACACCGTCGATCTGTGGTTCTAATCCGATGGTGGAGCGCCAATCGCAACCCCCGTCTGATCGCAATCGCAACTTCCTGTGGTGCCACACCGATTGAGATCTCCCGACCAAATCTGGGCCGTTCATCCTCCCCGCCGATCCGACGGTCATCGCAAACTCCCTGCCAATCGCAATCGAAAGTCCGAACTCCCGATCCCCGATCGTGCTGTTCCTCCTATTGAACGTGAACCGTCGATATGATCTCTGGATCCAACGGTCAGCGCTCAATCACGCCCTGACCTCCGATTGCAATCGCAATTTTGAAATGTGTCATGCCTTGTTCCCTCCGATTGCGATTGCTCCGAATTGATCCTGACCGTCCACTGGAGCTAGGATCTAACGGTCAAGTTTTGATCGCCCTCCGCCTCCGGCTGGGTCCCACCTCATCGCATTTCATTGCATTTCCTTTGCATTTCTTTGTATTTTGTTCGAAGTCTAAAGTTTAAGACTTTACACGAAAGTCTTATATTTCATAGTTGTTCCGCCCACTTTCATATGTTATTTCGCCGATCGATCTCCACAGTCGATCTTTGTCCCCAGACCATGATCTAACGGTCAGCGCTGCATTCTACCACCAAACCCTATTATTCATGAGTTTTCACCCTTCCGTTTGCATTTTTTCACCATTGTGTAGTCAAATCCACCACGCTGCCGCGCTACCACTTCATCCACTTCCCCATTGCATTGTTTCTTTGAGTCCCGATTCTGCGTGTTACTGCGAAGTTAAAGTAAAGGGGCCGCCATGATTGCACAATCTTCATTATAGCGGCAAGATTTTGTAGATAAAGATATAAGTGAAGCGGCAGAGAGTTCAATGCACAGAAACCAAGTCATCAGAGCAGCCTCATCAGCAGAGATGTTTTTCTCCATGGAAGGACAGAGCGCCCATACTATTTTTACTCCATCACGAGTATCCCGTTGATTTCACCCGAACACCATCCAAAAGCCCTCAGAGCATTTTCCGCACAAGTATAGCAGACGTTCCATCTTTATTATCGGTTTTATTCACCACAATTTTACAGGTATTCATGCGGAGTACACGGGCAGGACCGAGTAAATGAAACCAAGAAAGATCATCTGCGCTCAAAAGGTACCGGGGATAAATGCGAGATTTAAAAACGAATGGGTTTGGGCACTCTATTTCCTTTACGACATTTGTGTTTCTTTTATTACTCCACCTACCTCTCCTACCTCCTCGGCTCATGTTCGCTATCAAACTACGGAAAACTTTGTTAAACCAGTTTCTGATTTTATCGAGGAAAATTATCGATGAAAAGGCTTTGTATACAATTTGAAAAACTCTTGTATGAAGGTTCAAAGCCCATAGGGTCTCAGTGAGGAGGAGTTCTGTCTGTCAAAGAGGATTCTGGTCTTTGGTATTTCAGAGTCTGTAACTCTCTTTTATATGTTATTTAATATATCATTTCATCTCACCCACCTTTCTTGTATCATGTTTTGGAATGCGAGTGGCTCACTGACTCTTGGTAAGGATTCATCCTAGTTGATGCCTATACTTGGGTCAGTCAAGCGCTTAAATATGGCTCATGCATGATATTTTGTTTCATTACTCATCTAAACCGTGATTCTGCTATATTAGTTGCTTTGGGAGGGTGCTTTTAAAATGCTATTATCATGTATGGATTCTTATATTGGTAAGCCCATTCATGGTGGTATTGTATATCTGGGTATCAGCTCAATGTTGACTAATATCTTCTCATTATTTCTTTCACTACATACACCTTCTAATAATTTATGTCTGTGGAGTATTTATGAATCGGCCCTCTTTGCAGTAAACTGTCTCTGAATTATCTGTTGCTTTCGTATTAGAGTTCTGCATCTTTCCTTTGCAGTATCTCTTTCTCTGTGTTAGTTTCTGAGGGTTTGGTCCCATTCTATTTCATTTACCTGTTTTTAGGAGATAGCATGAGAGCTGAAGCTGACAACTTCATCCATTATATTATAAGCTCCTTGCTATGCTAACATGTCCTAGGCACTGGTCCATCACAACTCTAGAGCATCTCTAGATTTAAACAACTTTTACGGCGCCGTTGCGGGAGGTGAGAAAATCAAAATCCCTGGGCCTCAACAAAATCATATTCACTCTCTAAATAGGTGAGCACAGAGAGTTGAGATTTGTAAATCCCTCACCTTGGCGACTCCACATTTGTTATTTGATAAATCCATTTGCAGTCCTGGCTCCCCGTAAGCCACACCTGAGGTCAGATTCGTCTAAGCCAAAGACATCTTCAGCGTCTGACCCTGACCAAGTTATATATAGAAGAAATTGGAGGGAAAGGAAATTAGCCCATTCCCAAATTCCTGAAGTGTCAACAGAAGACTTCCCATCCTCCTCTTCTCAAGAAACTCAAGTGCCAAATCCCGACTCCATTGTTGGAGATACTGATTATTATTACTCAGATAGCCCACCCCGAGAGGGTATCAGAAATAAAAGTAGTCTTCATCCTACTCCCGAGGTTGAAGAGGTCAAGGAAGTAACCGAAGTATCTGCTATTAATAGACCTTTGTTACCCTCAACCCCTCAAGCCGCAGTCGAGTATATTCCTATTATTATTCATACTCCACTTCCTCCTCCTCTACCTCCTCTGACTCACCAAACTACTGCACTACCTCCACCTCCTCAAATGGCTAATGTCCCAGCCTTTTTGTTGAATAAATATGCTCCCCTGGTATTACCTCAAGTACTGAATGATATGCCACAGGATTATCTAAAGATCTTGCCCTGATTCAATGGAGAAAATGAGATTGATGCTCAAAAGCATCTTGAGACTTTCTGCTCCTTTGCAGAGAACTTTAATGTTGAACATTTAGATGTGGTCTTAAGATTGTTTGTGCAATCTCTAGATGGTGAAGCTAGAAAATGGTTCAAGACATTGGTTGGCCGTTCTATTACCACTTGGGATAATATGGAAGACACTTTCCTCAGGAAATGGAGAGAAAAGAAAGATCATGGAAATTGTCTTATTGAGTTCAATACACTAAAGAAAAGACATAATGAAGGAGTGTCAGAATTTATCAAGAGATTTAATAAATTGTACCCGAATCTCCCTGCTGATATGAAGCCCCATCAGACTGCTGCTAAAGTTTTTTAAATAGCAGCCTTTGATTCAAAATTTGGTTTCTCCCTCAGAGAAAGAAAGCCTGCTACTCTGGATGATGCTCAGGCAGATGCACTAGAGTTGGAAGAAAACTTTGCTTCCACTGGTAAATCGAAAGGAAAAGCTGAGCAAGATAGCAGAAGAAGGGGCAAGGAAGAGGTGTCTACTTCTAGTCAAGACAGAGACTCAGACAAAATGGAAGAAATGGGAAAATCAATTAAGAAAATGGTCAATTTGGAACTGGAAGCCAAGAATTAAACCTTCAGAAATTTTCAGAGCGCTCCAAACAGAGGATACAATCCTCAGTATAGAAAACCACCCTTGCAGATATTTCCAAGGGAAGCAAAGGAGCAACAGGATCAAGTGCCACACCCATTATACCTGGAAGGTCCAGTAGATGACTTCACTAAAGATGCCGCCTATAGACTGGAGGATGAAAATCTTGCCTTTTCAAGTAGTTATGGGGAAGAATTCCCTTTGCAAGGGAATGACGAAGCTAGGTGCTCATTGCAAAAAGAAGGAAATATCAGAGACGCAGAAGAAGCAGAATTTGATCATTATTGTAAACAATTTGATGATTTCATGCAAGCACATTTCAATAGAAAATATGATCTTAGATCTTCTAGAAAGAGGACTCGTACCCAAGAGCAAGAAGAAGAGATGCCCTAGGAGGAAGTACCTGCTCAGGAAGAGGCTACAATGCAGAAGGCTACAGAAAAAGGTAAGCAACCTCTAAACAATCCTCTGCCGTCTAATGATCAAATCCCTTCTTCTTCAAAAGTAGTCACTTCTTCTTGTACCAAATCTGTGTCAAAAGAAGCCCAGCCCCCAGCTGAAAATAAAGAGTCAAAAGAGGTTATGATAGAAAAATCCCCTCCTGCTTTCAGTTTGCAAAAAGAACTAGAAAAAGTCAAAATCCCAGTCCCCTTGACTGAACTGTTGAAACAGCCAGCATATCAATCTCAAGTCACATCTTTCATGCTCCCTCCAGAAGTGCCAAACATCCCAGATAGTCTCAAACTTCAAGAGGAGAGACCCATGGTAGTTTTTGGCCCACATGTTGAGGAGATAGACCCCTCTACTCCTCCCTTCTATGTGTCTCTAGTAATCCATGACTTTCTATTACATAACTGTATGTTGGATTTTGGAGCTTCCCATAATCTTCTGCCTCTGTCAGTCATGGAACAACTAGGTTTACAAATCACACGTCCATATAAAGACCTCTATTCATTTGATTCCAAAAGAGTTAAATGCTTGGGGATGATCAAAGATTTGGTAGTCAATTTAGCTCAAATCCTAGCAAAAAGTGTAGTAATGGACATCGTGGTGGCCGACATTCCAGCTCGTTTTGGTATGTTGCTATCAAGGTCCTGGGCAACAAAAATTGGTGGATAAATTAAAATGGATTTAACATATGCCACTATCCCAGTTTTTGGCAGCCAAGAGAGGAGACTATACAGGGAGACTAGATTTGTCAAGATGTTGACTAAGGCTGAAAATTCCGTAAATTCACCAGTTTACAGTAAAGAAGGAGATTTTTCATGCTTGATGCTGGAAGAAGATCAAGATTATGCTCATGAACCATCCTTCTGCCAGATCAAGACTGATCAGCCCTCAGAGAATAAGGAAGCAGGAATATGGACACTCCACTTTGATGGAGAAAATTCAAGAGAAGGAAATGGAGCTGGAGTGCTATTAATTTCTCCTACGGGGAGATGTTTCCCATTGTACTTCAAATTAGAATACGAAGCCACCAATAATGTGGCTGAATACGAAGCACTTCTGTTAGGATTGCAGACAACCAGGAATATGGGTATACAAGGCTTAAAAGTTCTGGGAGATTCAGAACTATTAGTCAGACAAGTCAGGAATTAGTGTCAGACCAAACATCCTAGACTAAAGGCTTATAGGAATGAAGTTTGGGACATGATAGAAAATTTCTTTTTTGCGTTCAATATCCAGTTCCTGCCCCGAGAGAAGAATAGAATGGCTGATTCCCTTGCTGTGGCTGCTAGTACATTTCGACCACCTCAGAACCCTCTTCTAAGATATGAAGTCGAAGTGCGTTATCGACCTTCAATCCCAGATAACATCAAACACTGGAAGGTATTTGAGGATGAAGAACAGATGAAGAGATTCCTGGAAACGGTAGGAGAATTCTCCAATATGGAGATTGATGATGAAAAAGAGGTAGAATCTGAAAACATTTCAGAGAGAAATTGGGAGGAAAAAGTGGCAGGTAATAAAGTGTTGCAGCTGAAGGGGAACATAATACCTAGAGGGTTGGTGCCTCTAGAGAGATTATTTGACAATAATTATGTCTCATTGCAGCCAAACAAAGTGGTAGAAGAAAATCAGGTTGAAGACCTGAATTTGGGTACTGAAGCTAAACCCAAAATTGTTAAACTGTCCAAGAAAATCCCTGAAGAGTATAAAAAGCTATATCAGAAGCTATTCCACTCTTACAAAGACATATTTGCATGGTCCTATCAGGACTTGAAAACCTTTGATATCAATATTATGCAACACAAAATTCCACTGAAGACAGATGCAAAGCCTCATAAGCAGAAGCTCAGACAAATAAATCCCCTGCTGCTGCCTTCTATCGAGAAAGAAATTAAGAAGCTGCTGAAGGCCAAAATAATTGTACCACTGAGGTACTCTGAATGGGTGGCAAACCTTATCCCTGTACGCAAGAAGAATGGAGAAATAAGGTTGTGCGTGGATTTTAGGAATTTAAACAGAGCATCCTTAAAGGATAACTATCCACTACCTAAAATGGATCATATCCTACAGAAAGTAGTTGGAGCTACCAGAATGTCAATGATGGATGGATTCTCTGGTTATAACCAGGTGGCCGTGCTTCCAGAGGATCAAAATAATACTGCTTTCACCACACTGTGGGGTACATTTATGTATGCCAGGATGCCTTTTGGATTGATTAATGCAGGCGCCACTTTTCAGAGGGCAATGGATATTGCTTTTGTTGGGGAGCAAGATAAATTCTTGGTGGTCTACCTCGATTATATCACTGTATTTTCGAAGAATGATGTTGAGCACGTTGAACATCTGCAAAGAACTTTTGAAAAATGCAGAAGGTATGGTCTTTCCCTTAATCCTCAAAAGTCTTTATTTGCCTTAGAAGAGGGAAATATTTTAGGTCATATCGTTACTAAAGAGGGGGTGAAGATAGATCCCAAGAGGGTAGAATTTATAAACAATATTTCTTTTCCCAGAAATAAGAAAGAGGTACAAGTGTTCCTCGGACGCATAAATTTCTTAAGAAGGTTTATCCCTAACTATGCTGAGATAGTTAGGCATATAACATATATGCTGAAAAAGGAAAATGAGGTAAAGTGGTCACAAGAATCACGGCAGGCATTTACCAGGATTAAGAATGCTTTTGCAGAAGCTCCTGTATTGGCTGGACCAGATTATGATAAACCTTTCATGATTTTCTCTTTTTCATCACCTCATACAATAGCTGGAGTTTTATTACAGAAAAATGCGGAAGGGTATGAGCAACCTATTTCCTTTTTCAGTCAGGTGCTTCGTGATGCGGAATTAAAGTATAACATATTGGAAAAGCAAGCATATGCCCTAGTGAAATCCCTCAAAGCATTCCATGTATATATCTTACAATCCCACGTTACTGCATTTGTTCCTACAGCTGCTGTAAAGGATATCCTTATTCAGGGGGATAGTGAAGGAAAAAGAGGGAGGTGGATTGCAAAAATACAGGAGTATGACTTAGACATACACCCTACTAAGCTCATCAAAGGACAGGGGCTTGCCAGAATGTTATCTGAATCAAACTATCAAGCCCTGGGCATAAATTTGTCCATTATAGCAAGTGAGGAATCTGAGGAAAAAGAAGAAAGACATGGAATTGAGGTAGCTACTCCAGAGATACATGTGAAGTACCCCACCAGCCTGTTGTACAAAGAGATAGTAGAATATCTCCTAACACTTAGCTGCCCTCCAAGTTGTGATAAAGAAAAATACAGAGCATTACGATTGAAATCACAGAAATACATAATTGCCAATGGCCGGCTATACTGGCGAGATCCCTCAGGTATCTTACTCCTGTGCCTCACAGAGAATGAAGTAGAGAGCATTATTGTAGAATTCCATGAAGGGATATGTGGAGGTCATTACAGCTGGAGGGCCACAACTCATAAAATTCTAAAAGCTGGCTTCTATTGGCCAAAGCTTTTTGGAGATGTTTTTTCCAGGGTAAGAGCATGTGATAAATGTCAAAAGTTTGCTGAGAGACAGAAATCAGCACCATTTCCCCTGATTCCAGTGCATGTGGATGAACCATTCAAACAATGGGGTATTGATTTTATAGGTGAAATACATCCTCCATCTAGTGGACAACATAAATGGATATTAACAACCACAGATTATTTCACCAAATGGGTGGAAGCCATACCTGCAAGGAATGCTACTGATACAGTGATAATAAAATTCATGGAAGAAAATATCATATCCAGGTTTGGCTGTCCTGCTAGAATAGTGACAGATAATGCCCAGGCCTTCAAATATGCAAAGTTTATGAATTTCTGCCAGCAGTATAATATCACACTAAGTCACTCTACAGTTTACTATCTGCAAGGAAATGGCTTGGTAGAGTCCTCAAATAAGACTTTGGTGAGGGCTTTGAAAAAGACTATCAATGAAAATAAGAAGAATTGGGATTCCCAATTGAAGTTTTCTCTATGGGCTAATAGAATCACCATCAAGAGAGCAACTGGGAAATCTCTCTATGAGTTGGTATATGGACGAGCAGCAGTTTTTCCTGTACAATTAGCTTTACTAGTGGCCTACTTCATGCAAGAAAGCCAGGAGGAGCCTGACAATATGATCAAGAGAATCAATCAATTGGTGGAATTAGAAGAAACACGAGGCCAGGTGAATCAGAGATTGATAGAATATCAAGAGAAAATGAAACACATTTTTGATCAGCACGCAAAAGACAGGAAGCTGCAGATTGGTGATTTGGTGCTTAGGTGGGATATCCGGAGAGCTGAGAAAGGTAAACATGGAAAATTCGACCCCCTCTAGTTTGGTCCTTTCAAAATTGTGGAACAGGGGGGTAATAATACTTTCAGGTTGGAGGATTTACAGGGCGACTTGCTGGATGCCCCTGTAAATGGTCAATTCTTCAAGCCCTACTTTCAATGTTGATTCAGGCCAGGCAACCTGATGTATTATATTGTATGATATTTTCCTTTTTGTTTTAGTTTGAATAAGGTGGGTGTTGTAATGAATTATAAAGTAAAAAATGAAGGTGCTGAAGAGCAGAATCTGCACACAAGATGATCAGGGGACCTGCAAAGTTCTCGACACACTCAGGGATGAACGTGCCGTCCCCAGGTGGAGCCAATGTTGATCATCTTAGCCCCTTAATAATTTTTGACAAGCAAACAAGGGGGGTCAAGTTGTCTTTGAGTTTTCAAGTAATGGTTTCCTTCTGGAAAAACATCATCCTTGAAGCCTTTCATGTCCCCTGCTCTTCAATCCCTTTCCATTTGCCGTCTTGGAGCCAATGAGCCTCACTGATTGCAAAAAGCTGTGCTCCTAGGGCCTTTATTTACCCCTTGTACCTCTGCAGAAATCCTTATTTCACCTCTTTTTCCCTCTTTCCAAAGCCCCTTTCCATCTCAAAATTCCTCCCTTATCTCTCCTAACTAGCCCAAAATCCCCTTTAATTTCCACATCCACCCTTCGTTTGCCCATTTTCCCTTTTTCCCCTCTATCGTTCCCCTTCCTAACCCTTGAAATGCATTTAAAATGGGCTAAATCCCACTTTCCGACCTTGTAATAGGGCTTAGCCCCTTTACCGCAAGCCCCAACCACTTCCCCACACATGCTTCGGCGCTGGGACCAAGCGCTTAAGTCCCAAGCGCTAATCGCAATCGGAAGATTGGCGGGAGGTCAAGTTCCTTTGTTACATCGAAAAAGTCCGATGCGATCAGCTTATTATATTAAGTCTCGCGATATGTTTTACACCGTTGATCTGTGGTTCCGATCCGACGGTGGAGCGCCAATCGCAACCCCCGTCTGATCGCAATCGCAACTTCCTGTGGTGTCACCCCGATTGAGATCTCTCGACCAAATATGGGTCGTTCATCCTCCCCGCCGATCCGACGGTCATCGCAAACTCCCTGCCAATCGCAATCGCAAGTCCGAACTCTCGATCCTCGATCGCGCTGTTCCTCCTATTGAACGTGAACCGTCGTTCTGATCTCTGGATCCAACGGTTAGCGCTCAAGCGCGCCCTGACCTCCGATTGCAATCACAATTTTGAAATGTGTCATGCCTTGTTCCCTCCGATTGCGATTGCTCCGAATTGATCCTGACCATCCACTGGAGCTAGGATCTAACGGTCAAGTTTTGATCGCCCTCCGCCTCCGGCTGGGTCCCACCTCATCGCATTTATTTGTATTTTGTTCGAAGTCTAAAGTTTAATACTTTACACGAAAGTATTATATTTCATAGTTGTTCCGCCCACTTTCATATGTTATTTCGCCGATCGATCTCCGCCGTCGATCTTTGTCCCCAGACCATGATCTAATGGTCAGCGCTGCATTCTACTACCAAACCCTATTATTCATGAGTTTTCACCCTTCCGTTTGCATTTTGTCACCATTGTGTAGTCAAAGCCACCACGCCACCACGCTACCACTTCATCCACTTCCCCATTGCATTGTTTCCTGAGTCCAGTTGCGTGTTCTGCAGGGTGCAGAAGTGAAGGGGGCACCATGATTGCACAGTATTCATTACAGCGGCAAGATTTTGCAGATAAAGATATAGGTGAAGCGGCAGAGAGTTCAATGCATAGAAACCAAGTCATCAGAGTAGCCTCATCAGCATAGAAGTTTTTCTCCATGGAAGGACAGAGTGCCCATACTGTTTTTACTCCATGATGTGCTCCAGTGAAGAGATTTCCGCCCAGAACACCATCCAAAGCTCTCAAAGCATTTGTCGCACAAGTATGGCAGACTATTCCATCTTTATTACCAGTTTGTTTATTCACCCACAGTACCACAGAGTACTACTACAGCCAGAGTACACCAGGGCCAGACCAGAGTAAATGGAAACCAAAGAAGATCACTCTTTCGCTCCAAAAGGTACCAGGGATAAATGCAGATATTTAAAACAGAATGGGTTTTGGCCCTCCCCTTCCTTTCTGTGTTTTAATGTTTCATTTAGTACTCCACCTACCTCCTCGGCTCATCTTCTGCTATAAAAAATCAGAAGAAACACATTGTAATGGTTCCAGATTTGTATCAGAAAATTATGCAGTGAAAGGCTTTTTGTATACAGTTTTGCAAAACTCTTGTATGAAGGCTCAGAGCCCATAGGGTTTCAGTGAGGAGGAGTTCTATCTGTCAAAGAGGATTCTGGTCTTTGGTATTTCACAGTCTGTAACTCTCTTTTATATGTTATTTAATATATCATTTCATCTCATCCATCCTTCTTGTATCATGTTTTGGAATGCGAGTGGCTCACTGATTTCTGGTAAGGATTCATCCTAGTTGATGCCTATACTTGGATCAGTCAAGCGCTTTAAATATGGCTCATGCATGATATTCTGTTCCATTATTCAACTAACCACACTTCTGCTATATTAGTTTCTTTGGGAGGGTGCTTTTAAATGCTATTATCATGTATGGATTCTTAGATTGGTAAGCCCATGCACGGTGGTATTGTATATCTGGGTATCAGCTCAATGTTAACTAGTATATTCTCAAAATTTATTTCATTGCATACACCTCCTGATAATTTATGTCTGTGAAGTATTTCTGAATCGGCCCACTTTGTAGTAAACTGTCTCTGAATTGTCTGTTGCTTTTGTATTAGAGTTCTGCATCCTGCCTCTGCAGTATCTACTTCCCTGTGTCAGTTTCTGAGATTTTGGTCCCATTCTATTTCATTGACCTGTTTTCAGGAGATAGCATGTGAGCTGAAGCTGACAACTCCATCCATTATATTATAAGCTCCTTGCTATGCTAAGATGTCCTAGGCACTGGTCTATTGCAACTCTAGGCTGTCTCTAGGAGTTACAACAGGTTGTATTTGTATAAAAGGGAAATACTTATCTTGATTGTGGGTTCTCTGAACCTTCATACATTGTTGCTCTGGCCCACCATTTTTTTCACTCTTTGTATAGATGGATGTTGGAGTTATTACCATAATTCTTTATTGTGGAAATTTTTTTATAGCAAATAACTTCTTCTATACCCACTAAATTGTGACATTTAATTTTTTTCCTTTGTCATGGCTTCATTTAATGCAGACTTCAAGACATGGATTTTGGACTATCTGTGGGTCCTGTGTAGACACACAAACCCAGGATGGAGCAACTTAGGTTGGAGTAATTTATTTCTAGACTTTTAATTAGGTGGAAACCCTATTACCATGTAAAAACATGGTTTAAGTTTCTTGAAATGGAAATCTCAAGGTATATGATATTTTCCACTTAGAAAAATAACCATATATATATATTAATTATTATTTGTAATTCTAAATTAATAATCAATTATTATTAGTAATAATATCATTAATAATTATTCTTAATAAATTACTTCTTAAGTAAATAATAATAACTTAATTAAATAAAAATAATAAAAATTAAAATGGATTAATTAAATTCTTAGGTTTAGTTTTTGGGAGGCTTTCTTTATTTTTCTTCCCCTTCCCTTCACTATTCCCTTCACTATTTATCCCTATTCTGCACCTTCTTTCAAATAATTCTTTCAAAAATAGTCGTGAAGATGGATCTTCGTTGGGATTCGAAACGTCGATAGATTTCTTATTACATTGTGGATCATTTTCTCTATATATATATATATATATATGATTTGATATTTTATTTTTATATTAATACAATATTATGTTATAATTAAAATAATTATATGTGACGAGAATGTTTATTTTAAAACTTTTAATTATAATCTTTAAATAATATATAATTAATTATTATTTATGATTATTTTTACCAAAAAGGTTACTCCATTTGTTCATATATTTTAAAAAATGTATAATTCAATAAATTGCATTCTATAAAGGTTATTTTGGACTTTAAATATTTTCATTATAACTATTGACTTATTTTAATAAAATTCAAAAATTGTTTAAATAAATTATAAATATTATTTAATTTAAGTATTGAGGGGTTTTTGCAGTGCATTATATTAGATATCATTTTTTGGGATTCAAGTGCGTTAAGAAAGTCATTCAACTATGAGCATTTTCATGAGAGGTAGTCGTAGCTGACTAAATACAAAAGAGTAAATGGAGCTCTACCTAGTTGGTTCATGAGGCACAATACTTGCTAAGGTTTTGCAAATGAGGTAGCAAGCTAAGTGGGCTTGATCGTGGAGATAACTCCACAGTTAAGCGTGCTTGAGGCAGAGGAGTTCTGGGATGGGTGACCACCAGGGAAGTCCTGGTTACCGGGTGAAAGCCATAGAAGTGATGATTGATGCTATGTGATTCATTTCACTAGTTTCAATCCCACTTCTTCACCCCGTGAGCATTACCCGATGCAATGAGTGCTAAGTGGACTATTCATAAAATTATGTAATTGTTAATAATTAAATTATGTGTTTTTAATTTCTTGAAAGTTTAGGATTTAAAAACTTTTTTTTTTTTTTTGTAAATTAATGATAACTATTATTAAAGTAATAATTTAGGGATAATTTTAAAATAGTATGAGATTTTAAAAAGTAAAAGATTAATTATAAATTTTTTGAATTATTGTATATAAAAATAAAAATAAAAATTTATGGTATTATTAAAATAATATTAAGAGTAATGATATGATAAATTGGATGTATAATGATGAATATGATTATTAATTCCCATTAAGGCTTATATAGTCTATCAACTTTAAGAGGGCAATACATTAAATAAGATTCTTTAACATTTTATTTATATGCTTAAAAAGAAGTGAGAGAAGGGTTCCAAAATCACCATAGATTTGATGAGTCAAAATGTCAAGAAGGTTGTTAAAGGACAATAGTTGTAGTGTTCACTAGTGGGTTTAATTTCCCCTCCACCTGAGTTCTATTATTTGAAGACATGTTAGATTGTGTGGAAAAAAATTGAACAAGTTGAAATGCCTAATTAGTAATTCCTATAAGCTTGAATGGGATTGAATGTGAGTATAAGTTGGACAATATAAGAGAAATTATTTTAATGCGATTATAAGATTGAAAATCTAAGAGAAAGTGAATTTAACTATAAGATGAACAATCTAAGAGAAAGTGAATTTTACTATACAATGGGAAATCTAAGAGAAAGTGTTTTAATGTGAGTACAATATTCAACCCTCCTAGGCTTGGTGGAAAACTCTTTCATGTGAGTATAAGATGGACAATATAAGAGAAATTATTTTTTGTATTAAACCCTCCTATTATTGGTGATAAAATATTTCATCCCAAGGTGTTTTGAGAGTTCACCAATTCCTGCACAAGTGACAAACTCTTGTGTTTTGAGAGTTCACCAATTCTTGCACAAGTGACAAACTCTTTCATCCCGCGGTGTTTTGAGAATTCATCAATGCCTAATTTCAATATGAAGCTCATGAGAATTATTTCTAATCTTCAGAATGTTCATATTCATCTTAACACTAGTCAAGACAAAGAGATAATTTTGATTTTCCATATTGGGGTTGATCACCTCCTTATAATATCACACTTTCCTTTTTTCCGGCCAATTCTTTATTTTCGGCACAATTTCTCTTTAAATTTGGAAGCAATATTATTTTTTATATTATTTGAATTCTACAATATGATCTTCTCTTTATTCCCAATTGCTCTAGACAAGACTGAGCATCCTTATGCCACCCTCACTTCAATCGAAGGTGGAAGTTTTGACTAAAGTTAGAAGAAATTTTAGAAAACCTCTTTGCATCCATATTGTATAACTTCTTCTTATACATAATATACCTAGTGATTAAGTAAGACATTGAAAAAAATTAAAAGAGAAAAATAAATATTGAAAAAATTAAAAGAGAAAAATAAATTATTTATAAAGTAAATCAATACTTTTTATTCATCTCTTGTGATACCCTTTCGCTTGATAATGCTTTTTTAAGATTTTCCATATTATTATTTATATGATTTCATGATACGTTTGGTAAAGTATAATTGGTAATGTTTTGTGTTTTATTTTTATCTTCATTTAACTAATAATATTTTTAAATAAGATTTATTTTATTTCTATTTTTATTTAATTGGTAATGTTTTTATATGATATTTGTTAAGATATCATTTAGTGTAATGGTTTTAACAACATTTTAAGGTTAGAGAATTGCATATTCCACCATAATGATTAAAATGAATTCAAATATTCTATAACAAGTTCAAAAAAGTAATACATGCAACAAGTTAATATATAAGAATTTCATGTTTTCATATGAAATTTTTGGGAAACGCTTTTACTGGGAAACGCTTTTACATTAATATTTATTGTGATTTATATTTTTGTATAAATATTAAATTTACTAGAGTGTGCTAGGTTATGATGAGGATAATTTGGTTAATATTTATAAATGCGTATAACTATTCAAAAAGTAAAAGTAAATTGAAATTATATGACTTCATGAATATGAGTAACTTTATGTGAATATAAAGGTTTATATAGTTAATTAAGGGAGTATAAAGGAATTTGGAACCTTTTTTTTGTGGTACAAGGGCAATGGAATATAGATACGACCAATAAATAATTGTAATGTGTGGGAAAATAAAATCTAGTAATTATTTTATGTATTATTTGTCTCTTCTACTTGTCCTCATGATATAATCTTCTGATATGATTAATGAGAGTAACAACCTGACAATCATGACCAATATAAAAAACTATATTCTAAAAATTATTTCCTTATATTAAAATATTATTTATTTAGTCAAATCTAGTTGTTATATTATAACGGCTAATTTTTTTCTCTCCAACTATTTAACTTGATGTAAAGATATGGTTCTTCATCTTGTCCTGACGATGAACCACACTGGATGGTTCAAAACACGTCGACAAAACTATGATGATGTGATTTTATCGAAATTTTTCTTACTTTCCATGATCATGGCATAGTTTGAAAATGCAATTCGAGTTGATATGAATGATGGGTTAAAATATAAAATGGATTCAAGATGGTTGTTGAGCCTAACTCCTAATTAATGGTTATTGGATTTCGTTGCTTTGAGGATGTTGCATTTTTAAGATAGGAAGAATGGAGATAAAATCCTAACCATGGACATCAAGAAAAGAACATCAAATATGAAGTAATATACAATCACATAATATGTTAAACCGATGGACATAACATGTGGTAGTAAAGAAGACACTAGTCATTTAGGCAAGATGTGGAGATGATCAGTAAATTATCTTGGATATTCCATTGAAACAAATCATCATAATATATCTTATAAATATTGCATTTTTTACTATGAATATTAATTCCTTTTAGATCCAAGATTATGTATTTATTGTTTGTATGCTTAAATATAAATTAGCTGAAATGAGAGAAATACAGTGTGAAAATAAATACACACACTAACCAAAATAAGCACAATTTTTCCCTTCAGAAGCCCTTATGGGAGAAACCTAGCTAGAAGGTGAGGTTGCTTTGATATTTATTCTCTAGTATGGAAAAATGTGTAGATACAAAGAAATAGATACTCTCTATAGAGTTACCTAAGACCTATGGCTTATAAATTTTCTACAAAATCTTAAGCCCCTTTTTTTTCTCTCTAACATCTCCCTCTCAATTTATTTGCTCAAATATGGAAGAGAATATAATAACATGAAATGTAACCCCTGGTCATCCTAGTAGCCTAGTATTTATTATAACCCAATGGCTAACTATATGAAAGGTTTGAATCCCTCAACCCTCAACTAGATTTATAATTTTGGAACCTCTAGAGTTTTTTTCAAATTCCACACATGACTAGCCCCATATGCATGAGTAATGGGGACTAACTTGACATCAACTTGTACCATGGTGGTAAGCATGGCAGATTAACTTGTGAGAAGCATAAATTTTGCATAAAAACTTTGAGTACTAAATGGTATTCCACAAATGATAATTTTTTTACCCCAAAACAAAATCGTTTAATGCCTCAAAATGGATCTGGAAGAATTCATACCCAGTTTTTCCAAATTAGAACCCATTAATAAAAAATATTATACCGCAAATGTGGGTGATTAAATATGCATATATGGCAAGCCAAATGGCCCCTCTACGTGCTAGCAACTGGCCTCACCTTGGGGCTGCACCTGCCTCCAACATGCGAGCTTTAAATATCCACTATTGGCTACCTGCAATGTTAATTCCCCAGCACTGGCTTCACTCACTCCTGCATAATGTCCCTCGACCTCTATGTCTCATTCTCTGGCCATTTCTGGCTAATGGATCCAATTCCATTTCACATTCATTCTGGTTCTCCCTCTCATTTTCTCTTTGTCGTGGTCTGCAATTTTTTGTCTTCAGCTCAGCCAGACCCTACAACGCCTCCACCCTCCACGTTGATCCTCCGCCTCCCTCTAAACTCTCATCCCTTGCCCTGCATTCCAAGCATTCCTCCAATGCCATGCCTCGCTTACACCGCACGAGATGACATCAACGAGGAGGCAGAGGGTCTCCCTCCTGCCCTCCAATTCTGGCCATGGCAGAGTGCACAGTGGCCCTCTCTGTGGATGTGGACGTGCCTGAGTTCTCGGACCCTTAATTTCTTTCAGCTCAACTTTCAATTCATCTACTGAAGATTCATCACTGCCACTTAGGCTTTGGCTCCAGGAATCACCCTCAGAAGTCCACCCTCTCTTGCTCCTCCTACCCGTGCCCAAGAAAAATAGTGGGTATTCCGGTCAAAAGCATGGAGGACGCTTCAGAGAGTGGAGGAAGCAGCTCTACGAAAGAAGCCTGGCAAACTGACAATGAAGAGGACAAAGGTGATCGCTCTACCTCAACTCCAGAGTTGGGCCCCTAGTGCTCCAAGAAGGAGGACGCCCTGTCAAATTATGGTTTCCTCATCGTGGAAGAAACACCTCTCATGGAGCACCATGATGCACATGACCAACAGTTGTAGAGGCATGGCTCTCCTTTTTTTCAATATTTACATGCCTCTCTATAGTTTCTTTGTTTCTTATTCCATTTAACAACAAACTCTGTCTTTTGATTCTATGATTATAGCTAGTTTCCCCATGAAGGGTAGCTCTTTTTATGTCATGCTAAATTCTCTAAGGGTTGGTTTCCCCCCAAAGGGCAGCCCAATTTTTGAATTTTTGAAATGTCGTCTTGCAACATGGGTTTGCTAATCCAGAAACCCCTGTCATGAAGCCTAAATGTACTCTTTTTGTACTATATAATAGAATTTATCCTTATGTAGAAAAAATTAAATAAAAAAGACCGTACAAGTTGATTCATTTAATTATTCTACTCTGAAAGCATTAATATAAATGAATAACAATATCATAATTAAAGTAATCTTCATTAAGATCACCACTATAGTTTCCAAATGGTTGAGTAAGTGGGGTGAGTTGGCAAGTTAGTTTAAATATTAAATGTGATGGGGCAGTTTGTTTGAATTTCAAATTTAAATTCAAAATCTAAAATTTGTAGTATACCACCTCAAATTGTCTTAAAGACTATTTCAAAAAAACTTTATTTAGTTCGAATTGATCCAGGGAAATGGAAGAAAGTAGAGCCAAGACATAAGCAAGAGGCTCTATAATGTTAATTTCATTATAGTATATGTTTTGTCCTTTTCTCGTTGTTGGAAGAAGTCTTGAAATAATATCTTGAACATTTTATGGTCTGCATTTTCTACTTATGATCTTCTCTAACAACAATTTTACATGGGGTATTTCAGACAATGAGTCTTTCATTGGAATTTTGGAAAAATATTTGTGTACTCTACAGTTATCAATCTCGAATATCAAGTGACCTCAAGTTTGGATAACTAATTATGGCATCTAATTACTTGTTTTCTCTTTAATTTCCAAGTTCCTACAAATACGTGTATTCAAATGTTCTACATTGAAATTAGTAGGTCTATTGTTGAGTTACTACTTCCAGAAAGCATCCATTTGAAGTAAATTTTGCCAAATTGTAGAAATGTAATGATGAATTTTTCTAATGAATAAAGCCAAATGTTTGCAGCACAATTGCACATGAAGCAAATGAAATATTTGTGTACACAACTGGAATCTCCATTGTCGCCACACCACTGGTGATAGAGACATATGCTTCATCAATTCCTTTGAGACACCATTGTTTGATCAGGGAAAGAATGTGTGTACCAAAGAGACCCTCAGCGAGGAACCAACATGGAAATCCATAAGTAGACGAAATCTACATCCTATCATATGGGTCATTAGTATAATATAATCTATGGAATCCATCTCCATGACTAGGGCCCGACACATAGAGAAATATAGAATAGTAGGTAAAAAAACAAAAGGAAACTCTCATATCCTTATTAAGTGCTTAATTGATAATGTATCTTTATTTTGTAAGAAATTTATTAAATTATTTAAATTTATATGTTTTTTTTTTCTTTCTTAATTAATTTACCTCTAATGGTATGTTTTCAACAAAAAAAAAAAAAAAAAGTGTGTTGGTATCTAAGTTTTATACTAATTTGAATTACTATAAAGTTTTTAAAAAATTTTAAACTCATCAATTAAAGAAATTATAGTTCACAATCTTTTTTTCAAAACAATATGGCAGACATGATTTAAATAGTTTACTATTTTAAATACCAACCATGTTGAAGTGTTTGTAATTACCAAACAAGAGCTTTACATTCCACCATTACATAAAACCTTGTCATACAACAATATATTAACATTTTTTTATATTCTTTTGAATTTGTGCCTTTTTAAAAAGTCAAACTAACAAAAATAAATTGAAAATTGTAAAATATTACAATTAAAAATCTATAAATATTTTACCTCCTCTAATAGTTGAACTATTTCCCATTTATCTTATTTATTGAAAAACCTTGTATAATATATTCATATAACTATGTATAATGTAAATCTTATAACTAAGCATATTGGGGACTAAACAAATTTAACTAACCAAATTCTTATGACTAGAATAATATAATATAATATTTAAAAAATATAATATAATATAATCCTTAGAAAAACAGTATAATTTCAAACAACAATGTCAAAATAATATATTTGACAACATATTCTTTTTGTCTGATTAATATATAGGAAAACTATCCGCTACAAATTAACACTAACTTCAAATAATCAATAAATAAATTATTTGATATAAAAAATATTCCATCTTGTTTTTTTCCATTTCTTCATCATAATAATAAAATAAAAAAATCTCTGGTTTTATTTACACACCCAAAGGTCTTGCAATTTTCAGGAAGGAGAGAATTGCATTTGGGAGTCCTCTAACTTCAAGCCTATACTGCTATTATTAAAAGTTAAGTTAGTTTTGGTAGTAAATGAATATTTTTTTTATTTCCCATTTAATTGGGCAAAAATATTACTTTGAAGTTCTGAAATCATGGAGGTTAGGTTCTTACTCACATGAGGCTAATTTTGATCGAAATCACTATAACATCCAACATATTAAATTAGTGTTTTTCACCGAAAAGAATTAACACAGGATTTAACCAACAATTTCAAAAAAATAATGCCAACAAATTTATATCCAAGCACTTGTACAAATTTAAAATATAATTAAAATTGTTTCTATACCCCAGATGTGGGTAGCTGTTTTTATTATCAAAATTTTTTTTTTCAACAAAATAGATAAATTCATACAACCAGCATAAGAATATGGTGTGAATCGAATCTTATAGCATCCGACTGATCTTGAGAGTGATTTAGTAAATTTTCAATGGATTGTGAATAATTTACACATTTGTATTGGGCTCGAGAATTCATCAATGTCCTGCTTGTATTCAAGACTAGCTCTTGTTTTTAGGATTATAGTAGTCAACGAGTCTAATTCGAAACTTATTGGGAAAACAACATGAACTTATTTTTCTGAAAATTAAGGAAAATTTTATGGATTAAATGTAATATCACCATACACAAAGAAATTTATCTCAAACAACAACTTCAAACTCAGAAAGTTAATAAAATGATACAATGATATGAATGATATGTAAATGCATCCAAAGTACATATTTTCCTACCAAGAGTGTTTGTTGGACTGGCACATCATGAAATATCTATATTTTAAATTGAATCAAGAAACCTTAACTTGGTACTCAAGATACAGTAATCTGTTACAAGATACAACATCCAAAACCTCTTTTAATAATTGTATCAACGACTTGTTTTGGTTCTTATTGAATTAATCCTCTACTTTCTACCTATTAACGAAATTGGTAACTGATACTGATGGGTCCCTGGTCACGTCAATGAACAGGAGCAATCTGCAATCGAGATAAGCTCGGCGATGTTTTTTCAGTTTAGCAAAGAGGATATCCTCAATAAGCACAAAGAAAAATCCTTTTACTTCAATTATAATCTCCCCTTCTTCAATATTCATAAGGTCTATATCAAAGGACAAATAATATGTCACAGTAATTTGGATTTTCCTTTGTAAAAAATTCTCACATTATGATGTCTTCCCAATGAGTGGATTTCTGCATCATTATGCTTAATATACTCCACCTAATACATTACATATGAATCATGATCATTAGGTAGTAAAATATATGGCTGTGGTGTTGGCAAATAAACTAACACAACCTCACATACAATGAGAATTAATTAGCATGCTCAGGCTTGTGAAAGAGAATTTACTTATCCCATCAGGTTTACTAATAGAGACAATGAGAGAATATGTGGACATGCAAATACTTACAAATGCATAAAAAGATCAAATATTAACATGCAACTACAAACAAAAATAATAGAAATTGTTTTTATAACTCACGTCAGTTTTTATTCATGCAACCCTTAAATACAACACATAAATGATGTAATTAATAAACTGACATGAACGATGGGGGTGTGATAGGATTTCATTTCGTATGTTTGAGGCATCAAAATAATCACCACATAGACATTGAGGTGTGTTCAAATGGTGTCGTGGAGGGAGTTCCTTCCTCTACCCTCTGTACAAAAGACAAAATATCACATAGCTCATTCACTATCATGGCTTGCAATTTTAGAACAGTTGTTGAGTACAGAATATATCTCAATTAGCGTGAAACCTTTGGGAAATATCCAAAGTCGTCGAAGGATTATCAATCGAAAAACGTCATAGATATGGTATCCTACATATTATGTGAACACACAAAACCCTTCTCTTTAAAAATATGCCTTGGGTAAAAATTATCATTTGTGTTATAGAGGACAAAATTACAATATATATACATAGACATTGAGGTGTGTTCAAATGGTGTCATGGAGGGAGTTCCTTCCTCTATCCTCTATATAAAAGACAAAATATCACACAGCTCAATCACTATCATGGCTTGCAATTTTAAAACAGTTGTTGAGTACAAAATATACCTCAATTAGCGTGAAACCTTTGGGAAATATCCAAAGTCGCCAAAGGATTATCAATCGAAAAATGTCATAGATATGGTATCCTACATATTATGTGAACACACAAAACCCTTCTCTTTAAAAATATACCTTGGGTAAAAATTATCATTTGTGTTAGAGAGGACAAAATTACAATATATATATATATCCTTTTCCACATGGAAAACTCCTTATCAAACTTGACCTAATTCCATATTTCTTCTGGTGAGGTCCTAGCATCATTCGATCCCCACACAAACACTATTCATATCTAGCCTCATTCAGGGCCCTCATAATTTTGTTCATCCCTGCAGAGTCATCTTCAAAAATTCAGCTCCGCATAGTCGTAAAGTTCACAAACCTTTCTTTCAATTTTTTTATTCCAATAGCTTGTTTCGAAACCAATTCTCAAGTTCCAAAGATAAGACCTCATGAACTTTGATCATGCTTCTTAGAAGGAAGGGTTGGTGCACATTGTGCCACATCTTTTCTATGCACTCCTCGATTAAGTCAAATGTACCTCAACAAATGACATGTCGATCCATATGTATGGGAACATTGTCGGGAGACTAGATGAGGTTTCCCATGATGCAAACGTAATGCATCGCGTACTTTGGATGAATGGCATCGTTGAATTCAAAGCTAACATGTCCCTCAGCCACACTTCAGTACTTGTGTCACATATAATGATGTGTGGAAGGTAGAGTTTTCCAGAGTATTTGTCGACTTGGATGTAATGGTGCATTTTGGAGAATGATTTTAATTTAATACAAGCCCTGTAAAATTGCACTGCCCTCTCATTTAGGTGGATATTGGTGACCACTCACCTATTCCACTTGGGGCCCCACCATTGTCTCTTTCAGTTTTTAAATTTCGGCACAACTTACTATTTTTAGCAGTTTTTCAGGTCCTGAACTTCCAGAGCCGTTTTGAGGCCCTAAACGATGTTTTTTGGAAAAAACGAGAGCAAAATGGGTCCATGCATTGATGTTTCTCACACCTAAAGTTGTAGTCCTCGGATATATCTTTCTAACGAGGTATGGTGCGCGTCAAATGGAGATCGTATGCCAAAGTTACATCCCCGGAAAGCTGAAACACCAATTTACCAAAACGAGGCCCATAGTTTTGGTGCTTCATCTCCTAGGGTTAGGGTTTTGGATGTTTAGGGTTTTCTATTGTTTCTAAATGATAAATAGGCCCTCGAGCCTCATTGTAATAGAGTTCAGAGGCCTGTAGTCACCACATCTCTTCTCAGAGATAATCTACCAGTGCCCTAGTTAGGTTATTTCCATTCTGTCTATAAGCAAATTTCTTTTCTTGGCTATTAGTGAAATGAAGTGATATTTTCGACGAATCTTTTTATTTACAGTTATATGTGTATTCTGTTGCGTTCCTGCATAAATCCGGATCACACTGATTACATTTGGACACAAAAAAATGATTTCGGGATCAATCGGGAGAAAACGGTGGATCCATATAACAAGTATTTTGAGGATGTAGTTTAATTTTTACAATAGTTTCCTCCACTAACATGTTGAATGATGGTTTTAATTGTTAGAATAGTTTGAGATACAATGCACTACATCCATTTTTATCTTTAACTCTAGACCCTTCTTCGAATGAGGGATGTTAACATGTGAAACCCCAATTTCACCATATGTGGTTTTTAAGGAAATAGTTCTTAAATTCGTCTGCCAATTGATCAATTTGATGAACCACATCTTTATTTTGGCTACAAAATATAATCTTGTTCTCATCCAAATCCCCTAAGGAGTAATCCTTCTCGACGAATTTCTCCTAATCTTAATTACTATCTTTTTCTTCAGTAACTGATAATATTCGAAGAGAGGGACTTTTACAATATACTTCGCTCTCGAAGGAATCCATGCATGGAGTAGTGTCAACTGACTTGGTTTGCTCGAAAAGATCTTTTTTTAGAATTATATTTTCCGCCATTAAATATTCTTCATATTTTGAGTGTCTAGGAAACATAGTGGCATTTCCATGCTTATCCTCTTTCGATCCATTTCATGATTGGAAGATTCCAGACCTCATAATAGACATGATACCTATGACTGTGTTGAAGGTTCTAAACCTAATGTAAGATCTCAAACTATAACATAAATCTAGCAAATTCTTACTATACTTACCAGAATATGCAAGACTTGATTATTTTTTCTTCCAGACTAACAGTTTCATTTAAAACGGCAAAGTGGGAGAAATCAAAATATTAAATTGTCCTTAAATTGTCTAATGTGAATGATGCCATATTAAATAGAAATAATATAAATGAAATGTATTTCATGCTGCATATATATATATATATATCCCCATCTGCTTAGGAGACATAAAGGGAATATTTTTCTCGCCTAATTAAGTTCTCGTAGGCTAGGACAGGGAAAATTAATCAAGGGAACATAATTTTCTTAGGAGAAAACCTTATCAAATCTAAGTGGATAAAAATGGGACGTGGGTCATAAGCTAATGAAAAGTCACTTTTAAATTATAAAGTGAGAAAACCCATTAAAGTGACTTGTTAAAATAAAAGATAAAATGGTAACAAAAGGGTCAAGTGAATTATAAAAAATGATAAATGCGGAATTTCTCATCATTCTTGCATTTGATCACTTGTGAATTAAATTTTGGATAGCTCTTGAGAAAGATACTAGGTTTTTTGGAAACCCTCATTCTAGTTGTTGGTTTTAGTGTTGAAACTATACACCCTAGCTAATAGTAAAATTGAATCACTCAGGTTTTGACATTGCACTTTATTGTTGAAGAAGAAGAAAGTGGCGGCATAAATTGAGTAAGCTTAAAGGTGGTATAAGTTTATTTTATAACATGACCTTTCATATTCTCTATTATCTAAATTAGACGGAATTTATTCATAATCTGTGAGGCCATTTACCTAAGGAGACAAGTTAATACTAGGGTGTCAAGTTTGATAAAAATGAGGGCCTAGTTTTGAGCTACATTTGAGCTGAGTTACCACTTTTTTTCCTGTTTGATTTTTGGGTTGGACTTATTTACTATTATTGGGTGGTTGAAATATCTCTTCTTTATTGGGCAAGAGTCCTTACATTTCTGGGCATATTCTCCATGTAACACATGTTGAGTTGTTTATATTACAAAGGAATTATTAAGGGGCCAAGTGCCACTTTGTCATTCAAGTTGAATATTAACATTCTTGAAGGTATTGACTGATATTAAGGTCGATCTCTGAGTTTTCTTGTGGAGGTTGACTATTATTTAGTAAATTTAATGTCTTAAATTTCTTGCATAAATTATCAACCGAGATTTGTAAATTGATGAAGTGTGGTGCACTGTATGTGCTTAGTTAACCTTTCTTCTTACTTCGTTGTTTGTATTTTATGTTGTTTTGGGGATTTTTGTTCTTTGATGTCTAAGAATGTTAAATCTAAAACCTATGAAAAGATTTAAATGAATCTAATGAATTTTAAGAAGGAAGAAAATGAAGTGTTCCTAAGTTAATCTAATCTACATAAAAATAAATCAAAGACTGTTATCTAGTTAGAATCTAATTTGGAAAACGAAGCATCTATTTTATCTTATCATTAGTCTTATTCCATGGATCTAATTCTTAAAACTGAGACTGAAATTGCAGTGTTTGTCTTAAGAAAAAGTAGATAATGAAAACAACTAATGTACTTCTAGTTACTCCGGCATTCAATTATGAAGTGTGACCTTCTTGAGATGATTTGTAAGAAACTATCTATACTTTAACTTCTAATGTCCTAGAAAAGTAAGCAAAGTGTGCAAAGGAAAACATCTAATGTACATTTAGCTACTCTGAAATTCAATTATGAAGTGTTACCTTCTTGAGATGGTGTTAAGTAACCAATTATACCTAATGATCTAGAAAAGAAAGTAAAGTATGCAGAAGTAACTTAGTAATTGCATTCATTAAACATTCAATCATTCAGTTTTGAAATATGATTAAATCAATCTCCTTGGAATGACCTTTAGGAATATCAGTGATGCAACTAAGTGAGGATCCAGAAGCAAAATGTGAAAGCATGTCAAACTGACTGTAAACAACTACTGTATATTTTATTTTCCCCAACATTCAATGTGAAGTATTACCCTCTTGAGATGTTGTGTAAGAAGTCAATTATACCTTAGTTTATAAGTTCCTAGAAAGCAAGTAAAAATGTGCAGAGTAAACTCAAAAACTGAATGAATTAGAAATTCAATCATTTAGTTTAGAATCATCATCTTGAAATGGATTTTGAGAACATCCATTTACACAATTAATTGATAATTCTATTCTTAAGAAAATAAATGACAGTACAGTAAGTAAACTAGATAACTGTATATTCTTATTGCTTCAATCTTACTTCGACTTGAAAATAGAGTTATCTATCTTCACAAAATATTTTAAAAGAACAAGGCTTACACAGTTATGTTTTTAACGTTATGCTATTGATCAAAATTGGAATGAAACATTAATGTAATAAGAAAACATAATTGCTAAAAACGGAGTAATGGAAATTAAACTAAAAACAAAAAATGAAAAACCTCCTCCATTACAGGGGCCCTCTGCAACTGATTTGGCTGAAATGCTAGTTGGTTAAAGATGTACTTAAGAAATCATTGGCAACACGATATTTTTATTATGATAGAATTAGGTTTTAATACACAGCATATCAGCAAAAGCTTAAAACTTAACTTAATTTCTTAACTGTCTTCTCGATTCTGTACAACCGGTATTTAAAGAAAATAAACTTAACTGTCTATGAGATAATCTTGCTACAGGTGGCTAATTCGATTTATAGAATTGCAATAGGATTGTTTGACTCTTGATTTGCTACGATAGAGAAAATCAAGAGTCCTGCTATTTTCGACTAATGTACTTTGACCACACCTTTGACCATGATCTTATGCTTGCTTTTCTATCGATCTTGACTAAGTGAATAGGACAAAATCCATGTGGAGATGATTCTAGAAGTGCCCATGTGGCTCAATTCTCCATTTTACTCCTGGAATTTTCCAGACCATGAGAGTGGCTACGGAATCCATAGTTAGCTGCAGAATAGGTTGCGTTCTGTAGCTAAATTGAAAAAATCTATTCAAATAGAAAAACATGAGAATATAACATGGCAACCATTTTAATGCATTCCTTGAGACAAAACATAACATTTATCATTGATTGGGGTATGTGATCTTATGAGAAATTAATGGAAAAAGGTGAGAAATGATGTCAATGAAAGGGTAATTTTGAGGTTTAACATACCCCCACTGCAAAGTCATTGCATGTCCTCATGCAATTTGCCAAAAATGTGAGTTCTCCTTTCCTATTGGATTTGCTCAGGCACTTCTACTAGCGCATTCAATTTCCTTCTTTTGTTTTTCTTTGAAGTGACTGCCATCTTGGGCCTTCTCATAAGAAGCTTATACTTGAGGTTAATGACTGTTTTGTTTAGTAACTTGTTATTTCTTTTCGATTTCCTGTTTTTCTTATACCACAGTCCTAGATGCAGAATGGTATTATCATGAATTACCTTTTCCGACTTGTTCTGCTGCTTCAAGGTCTCATTCTCTTGTTTGATATTTCTGTTCAACATCTCTAATTCATAAATATCCTGTTTGAGAGTATCAACTAGAGGTTCTTGTGGATTGATAGAAGGTTATGGATTCATTGATGCACTTCTCTTCTCCAATGATTCTACATAATCATATATTTCTTGTTGTACTAGGTATATGCCTGGAGATCTTCTGTTGGGGATTCTTTCAAAATTATGAATAGGAGAATTTTGAGGACTGTGTGGAGGAGATATATTGGCAGGAGATGGTATTGGGGTTTCTTCATCTAAACTTATAAGCTCTGTCTCTTTTGATAATGTTTTCTTCATCAAACCTCAGAGTCTGTAGGTATCGAGGGTTTGTATGAATAAATAGGTGGCAAGGGTTTTGAAGAAACGTAGACAGGTATGTCACGTCAACTGGTCATGACTGTTAATCATCAATGAAAGATTCAATTATGGACCATTATGAGACATAATGTCAAGGATGTGGTTGATCTATGGTATGATGGAGATTGCAATCAAATCAAATGATGATCTATCAAGGAAGCATATGACTATCCATATTATACATGCTAATGTTTTAACCTTGTTATTAAAATAAATTTTTGCACTTTACCTTTTAGAACTACCCTTGTCATTTGTTGTTTCTTTGGTGTTGATCCTTTAGGTATCCTTTTAGCATGTTGGTCTTCAAAACATAATTCTTCAATTTCCTGTAATCATAATTTGTTTTTAGGCTCTACAATTATGTCAAAACTGTTGAATGGATGTGGTTGCCGAATAGAATTAGCTGCAGAATTGAATCAGCTGTAGAATGTAGTCAGCTGCATAATGTGATCAACTACAAAATGTACTCAGTTGCGGAATGGAATCTGTAAAAATAAATGAAGTATAGCTATGGAATATGAATGTGAAATGAAATGGAAGTGGAATATGAATGTGAAATGGAATGAGTGTGGAATGGAATGAAAGTGGAGTGAGATGGAATCAAATTGTAAAATGAAATGAATTTGCAGATTATGAGCTGCAAATGTGGAATATGAATGTAGTTTTGTGTTACTACTTATTACAGAAAAGAAAATGGAAAATATAGGATGTCTGAAATCTCTAATTTTCACCCTGTATTTTTTGTATAAGAATGACAATCATTGATTGGTTTTCATACTCATACACTTCTTCTTTTCTTTTCTTTTCTTTATATATATATATATATATATATATATATATATATAGGAAAAATAAAATCTAAGTTAGTGAAGAAGAAGAATTCTTCTTCACTAACTTCATATCAATATTATCTTGGAAAATCTTGATAAACTCTTCTGTTGAAAGTGGTTTATGATATACTTTCAATCGATGACCATTCAAAAGAAGAGGTACATTTTCGTCATCTATTGTCCTTATCTTCACTACTCCATTATCAAATACTTTTTCAATCTCATATGGCCCAAGCCAATGAATCTGAAACTTTCCTTGAAAATATTTGAATTTTGAATCGAACAAACGTGCCCAATCCCCTGCTTGAAACTTCTTATCCTTGATATAATTATCATTCCATTTATCCCTTTGTTGTTGGACTATAATGTTTCTTTGAACTACATCTTTCCTGATTTCATCAAGCTCATTTAGTTGCTCCAATCTATGTTTCTATGCTTCTGATAAATTAAGTCCTAATTGGACTGCCATCTTGAAGGTTCGCATCTGAAACTCTATAGGGAACAGGACTTGCTTTCCATAAAAAAGTTCATAGGGAGTATGTCTTGTTATATTCCTCCATGTAGTTTTGTAGGCCCATAAGGCTTCAGGAAGCCTTTCTACCCAATATCTTCTGTGTAGATGTACATTCTTAGTGAGAATTCCTTCAACCACTTTATTGGTAGATTCAACTTGACCATTTTCTTATGGATGATAAGAAGTAGACTTTTGTGCTTGATCTTGTAATATTCCACGAGCCTTTTTACCAATTTGGATGTAAAATGGGATTCCTGATCTGTCACAATTTCTCTTGGAACACCAAAACGAGTGAAGATATCCTCAAAAAGAAAATTAACTACAGATCTTTCATTAGCAAAAGGTAATGTTGTAGTATCTACCCATTTAGTGACATAATCAATACATACCAAAATACATTTCTTTTGTTTAGATGGTGGATTGATAGGTCCAACAAAATCCAAGCCCCATTTTTCAAAAGGTTTAATGAGTACCCGAGGTTGCAATGGCATTTCATTTGAAGGAGCAGGTTTCCCTACCCTTTGGCAACTGTCACACCTTTTGACATATTCTTTGGCATATATGAAGATGGATGGCCAATAATATCCTAACTGAAGGATTTTATGGCCTATCCTCTTGTCAGCAAAGTGTCCACCATAAGGTTCATCATGACATGCCATAAGAATTTCAGGCATTTCATCTTCTCGAACACATCTTCTAATAATTCGATATGGACCTGTCTTATATAGTTCATTAGTAATCCATGACTATCTTGCACTTATTTGAATGTTTTTTCTTTTCTCTCTAGAAAGAAAATGTGAAGGTAATTTTCCTGTGACTAAGTAAATGGAAATATCTGCAAACCAAGGAGTCTGAGTAGTTATTGCAAAAATATATTCATCAAGAAATTTATCTTCAACTGGAATGTCATCTTTGATATTTTGAATTCTAGACAAGAAATCAGCAACTATGTTTTGTTTTCTAGGTCAGTCTAGAACAGTGATGTTGAATTGTTGCAGGAGTAATAACCATCTTGTAACTCTGCCATTAGTAATAGATTTATTCATTAAGTATATAATTGCAGAGTGATCTGTATGAAAAATTGTTTCATATCTTTTTATATAATGTCTAAATTTGTTGATAGCATGAACAACAACTGAGAATTATTTTTCAATTACAACGTGATTTAACTCAGTGGGAGTCAAATTTTTGCTTTTTTAATAGATGGCATAGGGGATCAAATATTTTTGTCCTAATACAGCTCCTATATTTGTATCTGAAGCATATATTGAAATGTGAAAAGGTAGCTTCCAATTTAGACCTCTTAAGATGGGTGCTTTAGAAATTTTTCTTTTAAAGTCTCAAATGCTAACTTGCAATCAGGATTCCAACTGAATTCACAATCTTTGGTGAGTAACTTGAAGAGTGGGGATGCTATTTTAGTGAAATTTTCTATAAATCTTCTCTAATATCCCGTGAATCCTAGAAAACTTCTAACATCCTTTTGACAACTTGGAATTGATAGTTTGGAGATGACTTCAACTTTAGATTTATCAACTTTAATTCCATCTACCGAAATGTGATGTCCTAAAACAATCTCTTCTGTAAACATCATAAAACATTTTTCATGGCTTAGTGAAAGGTTTGCTTCCTTACATATTTTAAGAACCTTTTCCAAATTTTATGAAGCTTCTTCAAATGTATTCCCATAAACTGTAAAGTCGTCCATATACACCTCTACACAATCATGTATTAGATCAGAAAAAATTCCTAGTACTTCCCTTTGGATTGTTGCAGGTGCATTGCACAATCCAAAAAGAAGTACATGGTACGCATAAGTCCCCCATGGACAAGTGAATGTGGTCTTATCTTGGTTTCAGGTGCTACCTGAATTTCATTATAGCCATTAAAACCATCTAGGAATGAGAAATACTTCTTACCTGCTAATGTATCCAACACTTGATCTATAAAGGGTAAAGTAAAATGGTCTTTTGGGGTAGCTTTATTAAATTCTCGATAATAAATGCATACCCTCCATTTACCATTATTTTTGGGCACAATCACTAAAGGGGAAACCCACTGACTGTCTGAAATTGGGTAAATGAAGTTTACATTCAACAACTTTTGCAACTCCTCTTTCACAATTTCCCTAACATTTGGATTCATCCTTCTTTGAGGTTGTCTGATAGGTTTACAATTTTCCTCAATGTAGATGTGATGTATACAAGTCTTAGGACTAATTCCTTTCATGTCAGTGTATTCCCATGCATATGCAGAAGAATGTTGTTATAATGTTTTGATTAGTTTTCCTTGTTGTAATTTTTCCAAGTTATTGTTTATGTTCAAAGTTTTTCCTGGAAATATTTCAAATGTAGAGCTACCAAATTCTTCCATAGAATAAAGAGACCTCTGCCTAGATGACAAATATTCAATATTAGATTTTTCTTGAAATTGATCATGTTCATATTCTAGGGGTGATTCAAAATTTTCCATTAAATTTAAGATCTGACTATATTCACTAATGGTTGAAATATTAAAGGGAGGTTATATATCATTTTCATCATCAATCCATTATTTTTCATATAACTCTATGATTGTCCTTTTTGGAGGATATAGAGTGAATTTCTTTGTTGAGTTACCATCAAAGCTATACATGTCACCAGATCTACAGCTAATGAAAGCATCAGTTGTATCCAACCAAGGTCTTCCTAATATAAGTGGATGTCCTCCTAGATTGTTCTTAGGAGTTAAGATCATAAAATCAACAGGGTACTCTCAAGAGTCTAAGGACACTGAAATATCTTCTAACACACCATCTAGCTTGATTACAGATCTGTCTGCTAATTGTAGTAATGTAGGTGTATACAAAAGATTAGGAAGCTTGAGCTGTTCCATGGTTTGTTTGCTCATGATGTTTATTGTTGCCCCTAAATCAATAAATGTATTTGGAATTTCAACTCCATTGATATGTGTTTTTACAACTAGATTTCCTCGATCTAAATATTTTTGTATGGAAATTTTTCCCATCATTATATCTGTTATTTTTCCTACAAGCTGAATTATTTTTATTTCTTTTGTTTTTCTTCCCGGTTTCTTCATGCTCAACTCCTTTATTTTTTTAGCTAGATTTGGAATCTCCTTAATGGCTTGTAACAAAGGGATTTTGATACATACATTTTTCAATTCATCTAGAAAATCAAAATTGGGAAACATAATATGCTTTTCTACCCCTCTATAAACTTGTAATCTTTCGGGAAAAGCAGGTGTAGAAGTAGCCACTGATGGTTTCTATATGTTAGGAGTTGTGTTTATTCGTTCTTTTTGTTTTTCATTTTCAGAATTTTGGTTTTGAATAGATGTTCCTTCTTCAAAACTTTTATTTGATTGTAGAGAATCTTCCTCAGAATTGTCTTGTTCTTGAATAACTACAAAAGGCTTTTTCTTTTCTAATATCCTACTAGATCTAAGTTGGACATCATTAAGATCTAGAGGAGTAATCATGTAGGTTGTATATTTTTTTCCTTCTATCATATAGGTATTCTGAGGATTTTTATTGTTTGGGTTTGGTAATGGTTGGGTAGGTAGTTGATTTGGTCTCTGTGGAAATGGTAGTGAGAGTTATGGATTTTGGTTTTGGTTTTAGAGTTGGGGTTGTTGATTTTGTTGAGGAATTTTTTGGGGAGGATAGTTTGGATATGATGGAGGATATTAATAGTATTGAGAGAATCTTCCATAGGGATTTTTCATTCCTTGAGCCCAAGGTTGAGATTGAGATTTAGATTGAGGCTAAGGTTGCTACCAATAATTCCAATTTGGTGGGGGCTGAGTATACATTTGGTTGTTAAAATCTTGAGCTTGTGGCCCATGCCATGGTCATCTAGAGACAAAGAAAAGAGATTTTGTTGGATTTGAAGTTGTTTCTTCTTCAAATGCAACCTTAAGACCAGGAATTCAAGGACAACTATTAGTCTCATGATTTTCTGAACAAATCATATAGGTCTCTATGACTAATTTTGCATCAAGAGGACATTCTCTTAAAGCATGCTTCTTTTTGCATTTGGGACAGAAAATAGTTAAATCATCAGTCTCAACTTTCTGCTTATTTTGTAATTTAAGGGTGTCTATCTGTTCACTAAGACTCCCTAAAATGTCTGTTTTAAATTCATCAAGTACGTTTCCAATTTATTCCCTACTCACTGTTTCAGTTGCAGATCTATTTACCCTAGCAAGAAAAGGATCTCTTGGACCTTTCCCAGTTTTTTATTTTCCTCTTGAGAGATGAATACTTAATTCCCCAATGTCAGGTAATGGGAGTTGAGAGATATCCCCCTGCCCCATCATGCTAAGGATGTATATCCATTCATCTCTAATGGCTTTCAATAAAAGATCTTTTAAAGTATCTTGATCTAAATTATCCATTTTTTCTCTTTTTATGTTATAGTTGAATCTTTCAATTAAATCCTCCAAGTTCTCAACCTCTTTTGCATCATTTAAAACACTTCATCCTTGTGATTGATAGGTATGCAATAATCCAAATAGCTTTCTAAAAATTCTCTCTTCATGTCATTCCATGTTCTGATAAACTGAGTGATTAAACTCATGAACCATTTTAGAGCTGATCCTTTCAATGTTGAAGGAAAAAATTTGTGTTTTTGAGAGTCTTGTAAATAATCATAAGTTCTACACAAGACTTCAAATTCAAACAAAAAGGTTTCAGGATCTTCACTTTTCAATCCATGAAAAATTGGGAGGACAAAAGGTGAGATAGTTTTCATTGTGGCATTTGTATCTTCATCAACTATAGGGAATCCAAAAGAACTCTCAATTACCCTATTTCTTCTTCCTACTTTTTCATTCCCTCTACCTCTCCCTCTACCTCTACCTCCTCCAAATATTACATTTTCTCCATTTATAATTTCTCCTTCTCCTTCCCCTTCTTCTCCTGTTCCTGCCATTATAAATTCTTTAGAGCTGATATAAGATTCAACATGTAAGGTTAACTACTCTTCTTTTGGTTCTTATATCAATGGCATTATTATTACAAAATCGCACTTGATAGGCTACTAGTCAAAAAATCTCATGCAACTGTTTCAAACCAATAATGTTACTGAAGCTTAGCCTCTTCAGTCTGAGAGGGCTCTCTCAAAGGGTTAATGATATTGAATAAATATGTATTTAGATAGCTAACTCTACTTGGAAAACAACTTGCTTGTGATGATTATAGGTTGAAAAGAACATTAGTATGCAAACATTGGGCTTGTAGAGTCAACAAGGAAATAATTCAGTAGATATTTCACTTGACATGGAATTGAGGAAGGTAAGAGTTTTTAGCAAAGGAAAGCACACATGAAACAGGAAATAACACAGTCAATTCATCTATAAAAGAAGTCAGAGCATTACATGAATGAATTCTGAGTATTAAAGATGAAAACCACTGAAAATGGTACACATAGAAAATATAGATCAGATAAACACTAAAAACTCAATCGGAATCTCAGGTTGGTCAAGAAACAAGTCTGCTTTATTACTGAAACAATCAATTACATAAAGCTACAGTTTTGCCAAAAAGTCTCCAACCCTTGACAAATTTAACTCTCTTCCCTTTAATAGACTTGTTACATGATAAGATAATCTGCCTCCTAGCTAGATTCATCGAATTTTTGCCTAATGACACCTTGCATAACCATAAAACATCTATTTAATGAGAAAACGACAACTATCCCATTTAATAGTCCTTTTCCTAATAGGACTCAAACTGTTATTTATTAAAATAACAACCTTTTCTCTTAAAACAATTACATCTTTGACAAATATGACTTCACATGTTCAAATAGGGTGTGATGGGACTCATCACTACATGACATCTTAATTTGACTTCCTCTAAAACTAGAAAAAAACCCTGTTTTTTAGGCAAACTCGTCCTTATCTTCAACGAAGAGTTTGGCTAATGATTTGGATTCACCACGTGGTCTTTAAGCTTTAGATGACTTCTGGAAAGATCCCTTGAACCTTAGAAAGTGTCCAGTTGTCCAAAATTGCACAAAACCTGCTCATATAACTTCAAAACAATAAGCTATGAAAGTATGACAGTTTCATAGCGTACTTTCGTAGCGTTACAAAAGTTCCTTTTTCCATCAATATTTCTGGTTCTTTTCTCCTGCATGATGTTCATTATGCCTTAATGCATCTTCCATACCATTTTCATCTCTTGGGAGCTCCAAAAATTAGTTCAAAATTCAAAAAGGAAAGCTACAGTAGTTTCGTAGCGTTTTGTTGTTTTTCAAGCCCAGACACGCTACGAAACTGCTGAAAACAGTCAAACTTTCCATAATTTTGTGTAGATTCAAAAATATACCTTCTAAGTGAAAAAAAAAAATTCTAACCTTCCATTAGCCTTCAAAATCATAAACCAACTCACACTATGTTTCTTGAGGTGTTTCTTCCTCATTGATGATGAGTTGAGCAATTGGCTCCTCAACTATTGTCATTTAAGATTGTTTCTTATCCAGCTCCTCATGGATTAGTTATAGCTTTTATTGGAGGTCTTTGGCTTGGTCATCAACATGCCATGAACCCCTATGCATGTTATGGACCTCATCAAACTAATGAGGAACACAATCCATCTCACCTTTCATATTTAAAACCACTTTGTAGATTTTTCCTGTTTTTCTGAAAAATAGGTCTTAGAACAGAGCTTATATATATGAATCCATGATTTATTTTCAAAACTGGAGGAGGTTTTTGTAGTTCAGTATGTCTTGAAGAAATCCTCTCTTGGTTTTTTTCAAAACCATTTCCAGCTGTCCAGAATATGCATTCTAAAAACATGTATAAAACAGGAAATTTCTACATTTTGAAAATATGGATGAAAGACATCCTTGTATCTCCCAATATTTCATAGCTTTGAGAAAAGTAAAAGATTTTATTGTTACTTGATATTTTCTTGAAAATAACCTCTCTTAGTTTCTTAAAATACTTCTTTTTGTGCCCAGAAACCACCCTTGAAGTTGACTACTAAAAGTCAGAAAACACAGAAATGCTTCATATTCGCTATGAAACTAGCAATAGTTTCATAGCATTTTCTGCCTATTTGACACTGAATTCACTACAAAAGTAGGGATTATTGGCTAAAATGACCTTTTTTCGGAGTTTTAAGATTGGGAAATCAAATATGTTAGCATATGATGACTGATGGAACATGATGTGACCTATATGGATATGGTTTTGAGATGAAATAAGGGTGGTCTTGAAACTTAGGATAGGTTAAGTATGAAAAAATGAAATTTCCTATGCCAACTTGAAAAAGGTTTAAGGAGACCTTACCATTTTTAAAGAGTGAATTGTATGACCATGTCAAGTAATGACTCAAAAAATTATGAGGGATAACAGTGGCTCCACTTGGGATGGTGTGCCCCTGTGGTACACCAAAGAACCTGTAGTTCCAGTGCCATTCATCTTCTTGAAAATAAAAGCTTTGAAATTTATGAAACCTTCACCAGGCTCTTATGGCCTTCTCCTTGAGTTCAAGCTTGATGATGTCTGCTGAAAAACTAACTTTGTACCTACTGAAAAGATGCTCATTCAACTTTGAGCTTATTCACAGACTCCTACCTACCCTAATAGCTGCAATCTCCATTTTTAACTCAAGCAACATGAAACTTCCAATGAAGTCAGTCATTGATATGATCTGCCATTTGAATCTATTGACTACACTTGAACCAAAAGTAAGCATGATACTGAAATGACCAAGGCAACATAAAATGTATCTGATCCTCATAATGAAAATATAACTGGAAATCTGGACTGTAGAACTCTTCCATGTAGTCAGCTATAGGATCATAGAAGACATAATTTGTTTGATGATTCTCAAGACATTCTACAACTTTGGGCAACTCATATACGCTTTGCTCAGCCCCACAATATTTCAGTTGTGTGCTATCAAACTGGTTTTCAAAAACATGGTATCTTTCCTCAATCTCAAAAGAGAAAGGTAGCAGCACCCTCTCTTTGTGTTCTGGCATTAAAATCTTTTGAAAATACTAATCTTAGTAATGAAGACTATAAGATTGAATTTGATCTTCTAAAAATTCAATGTCTTTTTCAATGGTCTTAGCAACTTCATCCATAAATTGAATCTTATCTCTAACTTACACTCAAATGACTTCAGATTAGAAGACAAGGATAAAGAAAAAATTTCATCCACTTCCTCATTAGTGTGATCATTATTTGATGTAGGTTGATGAAAGGAATGACATGAAGAATAAACTTATTCCTTTACCTGAGGATTATAGAAATTATCTTCCAGTATTTCCTCTTGTCATTTGAAATTATTCTCATACTCATGATGATCAAAATACTGACAATTTTGCTGCAAATTTTCATCAAACTCAAAGGATGTAACAATATTTTCATAAATAAACTCTTGTTTGGTTTCATTTTCCTCCAAGAGAAAGGCTATCCTTTCTTCTTGGTGATGAAAGGAATTGTCATGAAGGGCCTCTAAAATTTCCTCATCCATAAACTCATTATCTTCATAAAAATTCTCCAAATATTCAATAAAACTCACAAAATATTTACAGCAGTCTTTGACCAACAATAAGGAGGGATGACACTCTTCATACATCTCATAAAATGCAACATGAAAATCAGCAAGAGAATATAATGAACCGTTTGGCAGGCTTTCGTACCAATACCATGTTTTTCCTTCTAAAGTGGCCATGAACATCTTCATGAGACAATCCTCAGGGAACTGAACCTTAAGTCTGTGTACATGCATATGGAATCTAACCAAATGAAGAGCAGCATTGTCTTTTTTTCATATTTAAATATGGGAAGATTAGTTAAGCATTCGACCTTTGGCATAGGATTTGGAAATGTGAGACCGATTCATAGGGGCATACCTGCCATTTATTCTTGCAATGAAACTCATCTTGGAACTTCATCAAGCTATTGATCTTCAAGCAGTGGAGTCACCATGAATCTATGAAATTTTGAATTCTTCAACAATGGAGTCTCCAAGGTAGTTGCAGCCTCGAACAGATTTTGAGCTCCTACTACCTTCAAGAGTTCAGCTTTAAAATTTCGGGAGGTGTATAACTTCAGACTCCAGGAAGACGCACCAAAATGTTATCACAAAATTGCACCTGATAGGTTGTTAATCAGACAATCTCATATAACTATTTCAAACCAATCTTGTGACTGAAGCTTAGCCTCTTCAGTCTGAGAGGGCTCTCTCAAAGGGTTAATGATATTGAATAAAGATGTATTTAGATGGCTATCTCTACTTGGAAAAAAACTTTCTTGTGATGAGTATAGGTTGAAAAGAACATCAGTATGCAAATATTGGGCTTATGGAGTCAAAAAAGCAATAATTCAGTATATAGTTCACTTGACATGGAAGTTGAGTCAGGCAAGGTTTTTTACCAAAGGAAAACACACATGAAACAGGAAATAACACAGTCAATTCATCTATAAAGGAAGTCGGAGCATTACATGAATGAATTCTGAGTATTGAATATGGAAACCACTGTAAATGGTACATATAGAAAATATAGATCAGATAAACACTAAAAAATCAATCAGAATCTTAGGTTGGTCATGAAACAAGTCTGTTGTATTATTGAAAATAGTTAATTACATAAAGCAGCAGTTTTGCCAAAAAGTCTCCAACCCTTGAAAAATTCAACTCTTTGCCCTTTAATAGACTTTTTACATGATTAGATAATCTACCTCCTTGCTAGATTCATCAATTTTTTTCCTAATGACACCTTGCATAACCATAAACATCTATTTAATGAGAAATTGACAGCTAGCCTACTTGACAGTACTTTTCCTAATAGGACTCAAACTGTTCATTATTATAATAACAACCTTATCTCCTAAAACAATTACATATTTGAAAAATATGACTTCACATGTTCGAATAGGGTGTGATGGGACTCATCACTACATGACATCTTAATTTGACTTCCTCTAAAACTAGAAACAAACCCTATTTTTTAGGGAAACTGATCCTTATCTTCAACGAAGGGTTTGGTTGATGATTTGGCTTCACCATGTGGTCTTTAAGCTTTATATGACTGCTGGAAAGATCCCTTGAACCTTAGAAAGTGTCCAGCTGTCCAAAAGTGCACAAAACCTGCTCATATAGCTTCAAAACAATACGCTACAAAAGTATGACTGTTTTGTAGCATACTTTCGTAGCATTACAAAAATGCCTTTTGCCATCAATATTTCTGGTTCTTTTCTCCTACATGATGTTTATTATGCCTTAATTCATCTTCCATGCCATTTTCATCTCTTGGGAGCTCCAAAACCGGTTCAAAATTCAAAAAGGAAAGCTATAGTAGTTTCGTAGCATTTTGTTGTTTTTCAAGCCCAGGCACGCTACGAAACTACTAAAAACAATCAAAATTCCAGAATTTTGTGTAGCTTCAAAAATATACCTTCTAAGTGCAAAAACCTTGTTTCTAACCTGCCATTAGCCTTCAAATCATAAACCAGCTCACACTATGTTTCTTGAGATGTTTCTTCCTAATTGATGATGAGATTGGCTCCTCAACTATTGTCGTTTTAAGGCCCTTTCTTCTCTAGCTCCTCATGGATTATTTCTAGCTATTCTTGGAGGTCCTTGGCTTGGTATTCAAAATTCCATGAACTCCTATGCATGTTATGGACCTCATTAAACTAATGAGGAACACAATCCATCTCACCTTTCATATTTAAAACCACTTTGCAGATTTTTCATGTTTTTTCTGAAAAATAGGTCTTAGAACAGAGCTTATATCTTCGAATCCATGATGTATTTTTCACAATCGAAGGATATTTTTTTATTCTAGTGTGTTTTGAAGAAAAACCTATTTTTTTTGTTTGAAAACCATTTCCTGCTGTCCAGAATCTGCATTCTAAAAACATGTATAAAACGAGAAATTTATGCATTCTGAAAATAGGGCTGAAATCAATCCCTGTATCTCCCAATCTATAGCAATGCTGAGAAAAGTGAAAGATTTTATTGTTATTTTATATGTTATTGAAAATAACCTCTCTCAATTTCTTAAAATTCCTCTTTTGTTTTCTCAGAAACCACCCTTGAACTTGATTTCTCAAAGTCAGAAAACAGATAAATGCTTCATATTCGCTACGAAACTAGCAACAGTTTTGTATCGTTTTCTGCCTATTTTACACTGAATTTGCTACTAAAGTAGAGATTATTGGCTAAAATGACCTTTTTCGGAGTTGTAAGCTTGGGAAATCAAATATGTTTGCAAATAATGACTGATGGAATATGATGTGACCTATATGGATATGGTTTTGAGATGAAATAAGGGTGGTCTTGAAACTTAGGATAGGTTAAGTATGAAAAAATGAAATTTCCTATGCCAACTTGAAAAATTTTAAGGAGACCATACCCTTTTGAAAGAGTGAATTGTGTGACCATGTCAAGTAATGACTCAAAAAATTATGAGTGATAACAGGTATGTTGAAGAAAGGTGCTTCCTCTTCCTCTCCACTAGGAATTTCTAACTCTTTAGCTAAAATGTGTTCTCCTGTAGAGGTGAAAAAGGTTACTCCTTTTGTTGGAGATTCTGGATCTTCTTCCTCTAATACTGCCTCAGTGGATGAAGTAGGAGATCCTCCTAATTTGATTTCTGACCTTATAACTTCAGGAAGTCTATGGCTAGTTAAGTATGGAATATGTTTTTGAGATGGAGGTGTATCACTTCTTAGTCTTGGTGGAGTGAGTGGTGTTGTAGGGATTAAACTCCTACCTCTAGCTATGAATCTTCCCCTAGAGTCTCTTTCTCTATGCATATCAATTTTTTTTAGATGTAAGAAATGAGGTTACATACTTACACTTCCCCGGCAATGGTGCCAAAATGTTTATTCAATTTAATGTTTTAAATTTCTTGCATAAATTATTAACCGAGGTTTGTAAATTGATGAAGTGTGGTGCACTGTATGTGCTTAGTTAGCCTTTCTTCTTACTTCGTTGTTTGTATTTTATGTTGTTTTGGGGGTTTTTGTTCTTTGATGTCTAAAAATGTTCAATCTAAAACCTATGAAAAGATTTAAATGAATCTAATGAATTTAATAATGAAGAAAAGGAAGTGTTCCTAAGTTAATCTAATCTACATAAAAATAAATCAAAGATTGTTAGCTAGTTAGAATCTAATCTGGAAAACAGAGCATCTATTTTATCTTATAATTAGTCATATTCCATGGATCTAATTCTTAAAACTGAGATTGAAATTCCAGTGTTTGTCTTAAGAAAAAGTAGAGAATGAAAACAACTAATGTACTTCTAGTTACTCCGACATTCAATTATGAAGTGCGACCTTCTTGAGATGATGTGTAAGCAACTATCTATACGTTAACCTCTAATGTCCTAGAAAAGTAAGAAAAGTGTGCAAAGGAAAACCTCTAATGTATATTTAGCTACTTCAACATTCAATTATGAAGTGTTACCTTCTTGAGATGGTGTTAAATAACCAATTATACCTAATGATCTAGAAAAGAAAGTAAAGTATGCAAAAGGTAACTCAGTAATTGCATTCATTAAACATTCAATCATTCAGTTTTGAAATATGATTAAATCAATCTCCTTGGAATGACCTTTAGGAATATCAGTGATGAAACTAAGTGAGGATCCAGAAGCAAAATGTGAAAGCATGTAAAACTCACTATAAACAACTACTGTATATTTTATTTTCCCCAACATTCAATGTGAAGTATTACCCTCTTGAGATGATGTGTAAGAAGTAAATTATACGTTAGTTTCTAAGTTCTTAGAAATCAAGTAAAAATGTGTAGAGTAAACTCAATAACTATATGAATTAGACATTCAATAATTTAGTTAAGAATCATCATCTTTGTTAGTGTCAGTCTTCGCAGCCTGTCACCAGAGATCAACATGAGCTCTTACTATGTCTGGCTTTGTTAGATGTTTTGCACATGATGTTCAGCACAAAACATGTCACAAGTGTGTCCATCAGAAGAAGCTCAGAAAAACCTTTCCAACGGTATATCACACTCCCATAACCGGCTCCCGGATTAGAAGATATGATCGAAATGAATGAGTGATTCTTGGTTATGAGGTCAGTTGCTGCACACAATGACAAGTTTAGCAAAAAATAAGTTTGTGAAATAATGGTAAGGAATTTTTCAAACGTGAAAGAGGTTTTTGTCCATAACATACCAAATAACAAAAACCTCCTTCCGTTTATGCACAGGTGCTACTATGTGGGAGATATACAATGATATTTGGAGCCTACATTAAAACAAAGAAAATGTTTCATATTTTTTACTGTTTTAGTCATTTTAGTGCTAGGCCATTTTACAGCAAATGGAAAGTAATTTTGCAAAACCCAAGGAGGTTTTTGTTAACCAAAAGCCATATAATAAAAAAATCTTTCAGTTTATTCAAAGGTGTCACGAATTGGGATATGTGACTAGATCGTTACACCTCATTTTCACAGATTTAAAGTTTTAATGATTTTCTGTTTTAGAGATGATTTTGTGGAGCAGATTACGAGCAACTGGAACCGAATTTCCAAAATTTGAGAGAGGTGTTTCTCCAACATGACCTTATCTACAAAAACCTCTTTCAGGTTTGTAACAGGTGCTATGGTTTAGGAGATACTAGTTCATCTTCAACACATATTTTCAGAAATTCGGCCCAAGTTTAATGTAACTGATTCTATTTTTAAGAAATTGGTTGAAACAGCTCCTAGAAGGATGAGCTCGACCCCTAGAGGCATGGGAAGGGGTTATGATGGTCTATATATTGTATTTTATGAGACATTTTCATGGTTGGATACTTGGGAAAAGTTTGGCACCTCATTGTACATCCATTTTTCAGATTTTTGGCAAAGGAAAGACCAAAGTTTTGCAGCACGTGTTGGGATCCTTGTGGCTTCTGAGTTTTGATGATGTTCTTCTCATGTTATTGTAAGTTTCATTAATTTTATATGTATTCCATCCTTCTCTATGCTTCTAAATTAAAAAAATGAGTAACTAAGGTAGAATTCATTAGTTTGTTGGTGCTCTGCCTTAAGCTTTTGTTTAGTTTTATATGTTTTCGTCAGTTTGAAGAGGATCCTTGCACTCTCTTGCCCTCTTCAGCTTCTCAACAGTATTTTCTATCCATTCATTCAATATAAGACATCAAATCCGCTGCCTACCTCACCCAAACTTGAACTCTGCAAGAATTTGGCCTCATCCCCAAGCCCAAAAATTGTTTTTCTCTTTTTCCAACAAAAAACCCCTAAAAATCAAAATCAAACCCTCCTAATTGTTTATCTAGCCTAAGATCAGTTGTTGTTTTAGTCATCTCAAGCCCCTTTGAATATTTTCATTGATATTGACCCGGAGAGAGCCCTCTCTTGTCCTCGCAGGGTTAGCTACGAGGTTGAGCGTGGTTTGGTGTTACCTTGAATCCCGCCTTCCTTCAGCCTAAGGTGGATTTGGGAACTAACATAGTGGCGACCATACTGGGGAAGAAAATGGTTTGCTTTTTGGTGTTATTTGTTTCATAAGCTACAGACGGAGCCTGAATTCATTCCAGGTAGCCTTCGAAATGCTTTTGCTATGCATCAGCGAAGTAGATAAATGCTGCTTCAGTCAATCTCCGGTCTAGCTTGTGAATGTGACACTTGACTTGTAGATTTTCTTGCCCCAGTACATGTATCAAGTTCAGATCTGATTGTTGATGGTGGAAATTGATCAGACATATGAAGGCTGAAACATTCACCTGGCGACTCCAACTCGATCCAGAGATTCCAATGCTCGCTGATCCATTCATGCAATGGTAGGGTATGTGGAAAACCCTGCGCTTTGTGAAGTTTTAAAAGAATTTAGAGATCAGTTAGTGGATTTTGAAATTGATGAAGCATTTTTCATTGTCATGCTTCAATGTTTGAAATCTCCGAAGTTTCCTCCTGAAGCTAAAGCTGGTTTCTGCGAGTTACTTGTTGAAATATTTGAGGAGGAGATTCAGTATTTAAACGATCTGATCCAATCAAATGAATTCCGAGATCCCAAAAAGTTCTTGGAAACTCTCCCTCCTTCAAAAAAAGAAACAATAGAGCTACCCGTGGATGTTTGCAATGATAGTGTGCAGCTGGAAGTATGTATTTCAGAGTTGGGGCAACAAACAGAGTCTGGATTTTGCGATCCTATTGCAACGTACATGGAAATGTTTTTCAGTTTGAATGATAGATCAAATTGTCTTTTACATAACCAGACTCATTATGTGCATGTATGGCTGCCACCACAGTTACTTGATTGGTTGATCTGGCATTACAGCGTTACTTGATCTATTGGTTTTTCAGCAAAGTAGGGTAGGTTTGTGCATAAATAAGCTGCCCAAGGCAGCAGTTCAGCTTCTGGTATTGGTTTATGTACATATTGCAGTATGTATATGTTTTGGATTGGTATGAGTTGTTTTGAGTTTGAATTTTTTGACTCCATTACCCAATGGATGAAGGCACTTGTCTGCTCTCCCAAATATCTATTGTTCTTGGCACCTCCAAGGAGCTACCATCCCCATTGGAGCCAATGTTAGTGTCAGTCTTCGCAGCCTGTCACCAGAGATCAACATGAGCTCTTACTATGTCTGGTTTTGTTAGATGTTTTGCACATGATGTTCAGCACAAAACATGTCACAAGTGTTTCCATCAGAAGAAGCTCAAAAAAACCTTTCCAACGGTATATCACACTCCCATAACCGGCTCCCGGATTAGAAGATATGATCGAAATGAATGAGTGATTCTTGGTTATGAGGTCAGTTGCTGCACACAATGACAAGTTTAGCACAAAATCAGTTTGTGAAATAATGGTAAGGAATTTTTCAAAAGTGAAAGAGGTTTTTGTTCATAACATACCAAATAACAAAAAAATCCTTCATTTTATGCCCAGGTGCTACTATGTGGGAGATATACAATGATATTTGGAGCCTACATTAAAACAAAGAAAATGTTTCATATTTTTTACTGTTTTAGTCATTTTAGTGCGAAGCCATTTTACAGCAGATGGAAAGTAAGATTGCAAAACCCAAGGATTTTTTTTTAACCACAAGCCATATAAAAAAAACCTCTTTCAGTTTATTCAAAGGTGTCACGAATTGGGATATGTGACTAGATCGTTACAGCTCATTTTCACAGATTTAAATTTTTAATGATTTTCTGTTTTAGAGATGATTTTGTGGAGCATATTTCGAGCCTCTGGAAACGAATTTCCAACATTTAAGAGAGGTTTTTCTCCAACATGACCTTATCTACAAATACCTCTTTAAGTTTTGTAACAGGTGCTATGGTTTAGGAGATACGAGTTCATCTTCAACACCTATTTTCAGAAATTCGGCCCAAGTTTAATGTAACTGATTCTATTTTTAAGAAATTGGTTGAAACAGCTCCTAGAAGGATGAGCTCGACCTCTAGAGGCATGGGAAGGGGTTAGGATGGTCTATATATTGTATTTTATGAGACATTTTCATGGTTGGATACTTGGGAAAATTTTGGCACCTCATTGTACATCCATTTTTCAGATTTTTAGCAAAGGAAAGACCAGAGTTTTGCAGCACTTGTTGGGATCCTTGTGGATTCTGAGTTTTGATGATGTTCTTCTCATGTTATTGTAATTTTCATTATTTTTATATGTATTCCATCCTTCTCTATGCTTCTGAATTAAACAAATGAGTAACTAAGGTAGAATTCATTAGTTTGTTGGTGCTCTGCCTTAAGCTTTTGTTTAGTTTTATATGTTTTCGTCAGTTTGAAGAGGATCCTTGCACTCTCTTTCCCTCTTCAGCTTCTCAGAAGTATTTTCTATCCATTCATTCGATCTAAGACATCAAAGTCATTGCCTACCCTGCCCCAACTTGAACTCTGCAAGAATATGGCCTCATCTGCAAGCCCAAAATTGTTTTTCCCTTTTTCCAACAAAAACCTCTAAAAATGAAAATCAAACCCTCCTATTTGTTTATCTAGCCTAAGATCAGTTGTTGTTTTAGTCATCTCAAGCCCCTTTGAATATTTTCATTGAGATTGACCCGGAGAGAGCCCTCTCCTGTCCTCGTAGGGCTAGCTACGAGGCTGAGTGTGGTTTGGTGTTACCCTGAATCCCGCCTTCCTTCAGCCTAAGGTGGATTTGGGAACTAACAATCTTGAAATGACTTTTGAGAACATCCATTTAGAAAATTAATTGATAATTCTATTCTTAAGAAAATAAATGACAGTACAGTAAGAAAACTAGATAACTGTATATTCTTATTACTTCAATCTTAGTTCGATTTGAAAACAAAGTTATATATCTTCACAAAATATTTTAGAAGAGCAAGGCTTACATAGTTATGTTTTTAACGTTATGCTTGTTATCACAAAATTAGACCTAATAGGCTACTAATCAAATCAATCTCATGTAACTTTTTTAAACAAATATTTTTATTGAGGCTTAGCCTCCTCAACCTGAGAGGGCTCTCTCAAGGGTTAATGATTTTGATAGAAATATAGATAGCTAACTCTATGTGGGGTAATAATCAGATAGATGATAAATGTAAGTTGAAAATCACATCAGCAAGTACACATTGGGCTTATGGAGTAAAAATAGTTTTAGTAAAACAAATCAATCTACTTAACATGGAAGTTGAGGCATATCAGAGTTTTAGCCAAGATATACACATGTGAAACTATAAAAAACACAATCAGTTTGTCTATGTAGGAAGTCAGAGCATCAAAGATGAATTATGAGCAACATAAACAAACACCACTACAATAAGATAGTAAAAAGATGCAATTAGAACAAGAACACACTAGAACTCCTTCTGAATCTCAAGTTTGCTAAGTAGAAATCTCTGTATTTAGCTGAAACCGAGTCACTTACAATAAACACAGTCTTTTTCTAAAAATGTCCAAACTTTAGCATATTCAACTTCTTGATCTTTTATAGACCATTTACAACATGAGATAACCTTATCTTATGCTAGATACATCGAACTCTTGACTCTTGACACCTTGCCTAACCATATGACATGGTATTTATTACAAAGAGACAGCTAATCTACTAAACATTCTATTACAAATAGGATTCAAACTCTTAATCACCTATCTATAACAACCTTATCTTAATTAAATTACATCATTTTCCAAGTGTACTAACACATGGTCGAATCTAGATGATAGGCTTCAAATCTTTATGACCATAATGCTGACCTCCATTAAAGTAGGAAACAGTCCCCTGTTTTCTAGGCATAGGGTCCTTTGCACTCTTGAAACATTCTGACCATCATAAAGTCATTATTCCGAGGTCCTTTGCTGTTATAAATTGAAGTAACACTTTCCAAAAATCCTCCCTAATCTCCAGCTCTCCAAAACCATCTTCACGATGTTCAAATGAGCTGTAATAAACTGCGCTACGAAAGCAACACAGTTTCGTAGAGCCTTTCGTAGCGCTGCTCTTTTACCCTTTTTTCTTCAAAATATTGACCTCTTTCCTTCAAAACCAACTTAAGTATCTTTAAATACATCCTCCTCAGCATTTTCAGTTCTTGATTGATGTATTTACCCCTCAAAATTTGATGGAAAAGGGAAAGAAAAGCTGCTACAGAAGTTTCGTAGTGCTTTTCTCCCTTTTTACATTGTCTGCGCTACAAAACTGCTGAGTGAACAGTTTTGTCCAAAATTTTCCAAAATGAAAATTGAAAATGAACCAAAACTCAAAACGAAACCGATTTCATCTTATCAAAAGCTATATGAACTGAAAACATAGTCATTTCAACCTTCATGAGGTCCCTTCTTCATTTTCACTTAATTTAGCTTTTGACTCTTTAATGATTGTCATTTTAACACCTTTGTTCTTTAACTCACTCTGAATCAATTTTGTTGGGAAAAATACTGAGAGGGGGGGGTGGGGGGTATTTAGAGCTTATATCTTGAACTTAACTTTTTCTTTTGCAGAAATGCATATGCGGATTTTATGAACTGAACTCGCATATACACGTGGATATGCTGAAAGAAACTCGCATATACTGATATAAATTCCTAGTTTATAAAGTATCTCATAACAGAATTTAAAACAGATTTATCAGTTATGCATTAGGTTATATAAACAGGAAATGTGTGTAGTAACAGTAGTATAAAACATCACACAAGTGGAACACACATGAACACCAGTATTTAAGGTGGAAATCCAATTTGGGAGAAAACCACCGTTGTTGTCGTCTCTATCTTAAATATTTATTATATGGAAAACTGTTTACAACATTGTACTGATGTAGACTCATATCAGTATGCAGGCTTCTACCTGCAGAAGGCTGCAACCTTCACTCGTTTACCAGCTGCTACTGGAAGGGAGCTCCAACCCCCTGATCTCATTTACCAGCCACTTCTTGAAGGGAGCTTCAACCCCCTGAACATAACACCAGCTTCTACTAGCAGGAAGCTTCTCTTTCCATATTGAAGGCTTCAACCCTCAGACCCATTGCAGACCACGTTTCATCAATTTTCATACTGGATCAAATAGCTTCAACACAACCCTTTATCAACAATCATAAACTTTTCCCAACACTTCAATTAGAACAGTGAAAACACTCTGACCAAAACTTCAGAAATAACCCAGACTTCAGAATAGATATGCAGATACAAACTCAACCCTGAACAGTCATTGATTCAAATAGCATATGCTACTTTGCTTTAATGAAGCCGCGTACATACATACTTTCCTACACACCAACCCGCATATACTTCTGTGTATACAATCTTCAGAAAACCCTAACTTCCATACGTGCTTTTGATGAAGAAAACCCGCGTATATACGCACTTTTGTTGAAACCAACTAGCATATAGATATGTAAAAAATAGATTTTGCATAACAGACCAGATCTATAAGACTTACCCAGATTTATTCATTTTCTTTAGCAGACTTGCGCTGGCTCTTCATCATTCCTTCAGTAGGTCATTCTAGAGATTCATCATCATCAGATCTAGAGATCTTGAACCATCATTATATCCATGGGTGCATCATAGATTTAGATCTACCAATTAAACACAAATTTCATCCATGCAGATATTCCTTAGAGAAATTTATTCATCAACAACCCTTACACATGCACACTTTGCACTATGATTTTCTTCTCCTTAAATAGATTTAGCTTTTACCAATACCATGAGTCAAAACCACTCAACTTCCGATGGTATTCTTAGACGAAACCAAATAGACAATGCATCTCTCAATACTATGTGCCAATACCATGGTAAAGCCCCCTGGTATTATAAATTTGGAGCACAAATATGCATACGCGACTTGGGATGTACTTATCTGCGTACATACGCAACTTGGCCTTTACAAATCCGCGTATACATTGTGACATATTAAAAATAACATTTCTCTGGCATATACTAGAATTATTTTCTCTGTCAAGTAGGTTTCCATCAAGGACAACATCAACAAATAGGTTTCATCAAGTAGGTTGCCATCAAGGACAACACATTGCATCATATTGCCAACAATCTCCCCCTTTGTACTTGATGTCAACCACGATGGTGTTTGATCACCATAATAGATAGATACATTAATCATCACCATTATTCAAACACCATGATATTCTCCCCCTTTGACATCAAGGGCAAAGGGCAGACCAAAACCAAAGCAAGGTTTCTCTTCCCTTGTAGAGAGATGGGCTCTGTAGATCTAAAGTGCACTGAATTTACCATGCTCCCCTTGAGTTCATGTTGAGTCTTTAGACAGGTTTTTCAATGAAGTACATGACTTTATGACCAGTCATATCACCAAGGACTCATCTTATATCAATGATCCAACCAAGTGGAATTACATATTTGACTGAACTTCCCAACCAAGTGGGTTTACAAATTTGACCAAGTCCTTACATGACTGAATATAACATTTTTACATCATAGGTCTCAACATGACCTTTTCATCAAATTATAGATATAACTAAGACCAATGAATCTCAATCATGAGATCAGATCACAGCAAACACTTCGAATGCCAACAATGCATCCTTTCCCACAGAACAAGTGCTCCCCCTTAGCTTGTGCATCCTGAACACTTTCAACAGCAAATCATCAAGGAATCTTCAAAAATTTAGAGAATGAAACAGAAATGTAAGAACTGGAACATCACCAGAGATACCCAACAGCACTGTAACTATTCTGAAAATGCTGACCCAAAAAATTATGCCAGCAAAAACCCATACGCGACTTTCTTTATATAAACTCGCATATATACGCAACTATCCTTTATGATATCTACGTATCCAATTTAATCTTATGAATTTAAGCAGATCTGATCTTCTGAGCGGTAGAGACAATTCCCAGCTTTTTTCTAAGATATTTGAAGGCTTCCCTGGGAAGAGGTTTAGTAAATATATCAACAACTTGTTCTTTGGAGGGTACATACTCCAATTTCACCTTTTGTTCAAGCACCTGTTCACGTAAGAAGTGATACTTGATAGGAATGTGCTCGGTCTTGGAATGCAAAGCAGGATTCTTTTAGATACTTATGGCACTTGTATTATCACACATAATAGATATGGGAGGTGAACATGTGATTTGAATGTCTTTTAAGGTCTGCATCATCCAAAGAAGTTGTGTGCAACATGATGCGGCAACCACATATTCTGCTTCTGCTGTAGATAAGGCAATAGAGCTTTGCTTCTTACTGAACCAAGATACTAATCGGGGCCCCATATAGAATGCACCACCAATAGTGCTCTTCCAATCATCAAAATTTCCAGCCCAATCTGAATCTGTGTTAGCATGAAGAGTGAGACTAGAATTCTTTAGATACCATAGTCCAAAGTCTTGAGTTCCTTGTAGATATTTGAATATTCTTTTGACAGCCTGAAGGTGAGAATCTTTTGGATTAGCTTGGAATTGTCCAACAATCCCAACTACATGCATAATGTCTGGTCTTGTCCCGGTTAGATAAAGTAGACTTCCAATCATGGATCTGTATTCTGGTTGATTCACTATGGGAGAATCATCATGAGAACTGAGGTTACACCCAGTTATCATTGGTGTACTTACAGGTTTGCAGTCTTCCATCCCATACTTCTTCAAAATTTTCTTGAGGTATTTTGCTTGAGATAAAAATATGCCATTGGTTCCTTGTTACACTTATAAGCCAAGAAAAAATGTTAGTTCCCCAAGTAAATACATTTCAAATTCTTGTTTCATAACAGAAGCAAATTTCTGACTCATGGACTCTTCATTACTTCCAAAAATTATATCATCAAAATATACAACCACAATCAATAATTTATCATTTGCAATTTTTCTGTATAAGTTGTTATCAGCAGAACCCTTTGAAAATCCTTTTTGATGCAGATATTTGTCAAGACGATAATACCATGCCCTTGGAGCTTGTTTGAGACCATATAAAGCCTTTTTAAGTTTACAAACAAGTTTTTCATCATTTCCCAAAATGAATAATTTTGTTTGTTCTATATAAACTTCCTCTTCTAGATCACCATTGAGGAAAGCAGATTTAACATCCATTTGATAAACTTTGATTTGTTGAAAACTTGAAAAAGCAAGAAACATTCTGATGGCTTCAAGTATAGCTACAGGAGAAAATGTTTCTTCAAAGTCTATACCTTCTTGTTGAGAATACCCATTGCAGACAAGTCTGGCCTTATTTCAAATAACATCTCCATTTTCATTTAACTTGTTTTTGAATATCCATTTTGTTCCAATAACATTTTTATCACAAGGTCTTGGAACTAGTTCCCAAGTATGATTCTTTTCAATTTGATCAAGTTCTTCATTCATGGCTTGAATCCAACACTCATATTTGCTAGCTTGATTGACATTCTGTGGTTCAATAGTGGATAAAAATGCTAGATAGCTAGTAGACCCTACAAGAGTTCTTCTTGTTTGGACACCTAATCCCTTTTCTCCCAAAATTTGAGATTTTGGATGATTCTTTTGAACATACCTGGATGGAGCCTTTTCAGATAGATCTTCTTCTGTTGTTTCATCTGGTTCACCTTCTATATTGTCTCTATTAGATGCAAGAAGATATACATCATCATCATCTTCATTTGTTTTTTGAATTTCCTCTTTTGGAGTTGAGAGGGATTCATCAATTACAATGTCAATGCATTCAACAATCTTCCGAAGTATTTTATTGTAACATTTATATGCTTTACTTCTAGAAGAGTAGCAAAGAAATATTCCTTCATCTGCTCTAGGTTCAAACTTGCCAAGATTTTCATCATTGTTCTTGATAAAGCATTTGCTTCCAAAAACTTTAAAATGCTTTATAGTGGGAAGATTACCATACTAGAGCTCATATGGAGTTTTATCACTATTTACACGAGCATGTGCTTTGATAAGAATATTTACCGCAGTATGTGCTGCTTCTCCCCAAAATGTGTCAGGTGTTCCTAAATCATCAAGCATAGCCCGAGCCATCTATTGAACTGTTCTATTCATTCTTTCTACTACTCCATTTTGTTGTGGGGTACCAGCTACAAAAAACTGTCTTTTTATGCCATGTTGTTGACAAAAATCAAAGAATTCATCTGATATATATTCTCCTCCACGATCAGATCTAAGACACTTCATTTTTAGATCTAATTCATTTTCAACCAATGCTTTGAAGATCTGAAATTTTTCAAATTCTTCATCTTTGTGATTTAACAACCCAATCCAACACATTCTAGAGAAATCATCAATAAACATAATATAGTATTGTTCTCCATGGGGTGACCTTTTTCTCATGGGTCCACATATATCAGTATGAATGAGTTCAAGAGGCTTACTTGTTGATCCTTCTTTGGCATTAAATTGCACTTTGGTTTGCTTACCGAATTGGCAAGATTTGCATATGGTACTTTTAGGAAGACTAATATTGGGAAGATCACGAACAGCTTTGAGTCTGCTAGATTTGTTGATTTGAGAGAAGCTCAAATGCCCCAGTATTCTATGCCTCAACCAATTTTCTGAAGATTTACCCAAGTAGCATTGTTATTTACAACTTTTCAATACATACAAATTTCTTGGTGTTCTATTTCCTTTTATGATTGTTTTTCCTGTATCCAGATCACGTACCACACATCCTTTTCAGCTAAAGACAACTTCAGTTCCTTGATCGCACATTTGACTTACACTTAACAGGTTATGATTTAATCAATCCTCATACATAACATTGTTATCTTTCACCTTTTATTTTAGAAAAATAGAACCTTTTCCTTGAATGACAACAAGAGTATCATTTCCAAAAGTAACATCCTTTTCTCTTTCTAGGGCATTGTATGCAAGAAGTTTATTTCTGTCACCTGTCATGTGTTTTGAGCATCCACTATCAACATACCATCGACTTTATTTTCCTTCTGCAAATAAAGATATGCCACATTTCTCAACCTGTAATTCCTTCTTTCTCCATAATTTGGAAGTTGATTGTATATGCTCTTTTGGCTGAAGTTTTCTCTTGCATTCAGATTCTTCATGACCAAAGTTATTTCAATAAGCACATTCGATTTCATTTTGAAAGGGAGAAAAGTTGTTATATGTATTCTTCTTTATTCCAGCATCAATTCTTTTCTTTCTTGCTTATATAGTCATGATGGTTTTGTATGCAACACATTGAAAAGCTTTATGACCAAAATTATGACATGAGAAACATTGTCCATTGAAGAAGAAATTTTTGCAATCATTGAACCTTCTATTTGTGTTTACCTGTTGGTTGGTATTTGTCTGAAAGGTATTCCCGTTAGTGTTCTTTGTATAGAGGTGGTCATGCTTTACCTTTAAAGTTCTTTATTTCCTGGCTGAGTGGCAAAATGTTGTAGGCTTGCTGTAGCTGCTTTTAGATAGTTTGGTGCTGAAGACTGAGAAGATTCTCCAACATATCCAAGACTTGTCTTTATAAGAGGAGAACGTTGTACCTTGATAATTTCATCTAAGGTTTCAGATCTTTTAGAAAATATAAGATTCAAGGTCTTTACGTTCTCAATTTATTTTCTTAGACTTACTACTTCACATTCTAATTTCTCATTGTGTTTCTCCTTTTCTTTAAGCTGGTTTTTTAGAGTTTCTATGGATATTTTGTTTTCTTCCAAACATATTTTGAGCTGATTGATTTCTTCAAGAAAATCATTGTCTTCTAGAGCATCCATAAAAGTATCCTTTTCTTCTCTAGACTCTTTTTCAAATTCCATGAGAAGTCTAAGATCTTGATCAGATTCTTCCTCACTATCTGATAACCCATCACTATCTTCATGAGTCTAATAACTTTTTCTAGTGCTAAATCGATTCTTATTTCTTCTTGCTACTTCGTTTCCTTTTTCATGTGTTTCTTTATGAGGACACTTAGCAGCATAATTACCAACTCTTCCACAAGCAAAACATTTGAAAGGAAGCTTACCTCTGAACCTTCCAGTGCCAAGTTGGAGCTTCTTTACCAAATTTACCTCATCTTCTTCTGAAATATACCCTGATCCTTCTGTTTCTTGTACTTCTTTTCCTTCTGTAGAGGCTCTAAAGATGGCTTCTTTGGCTATAGAAGATCCTCCTTTTCTCATTTCACATGCAGTTAGAATCCCATGAAGTTGGACAATAGTAAAATTTTGAAGATCCTGTTTCTCTTCAATAGCAGACACTTTTGACTCAAATTTTGAAGCTAAAGATCTTAAAACTTTTTCAACCAGAGTAGTGTCAGTTATGGTTTCACCCAAGTTTCTCATACAATTTACAATATCATCTAGACATAAAAAGAAATTGGCAATGCTCTCCTCATTTTGCATCTTTAGATTTTCATATTGAATTCTGAGAGTTTGGAGTTTAGCACTTTTTACCTTTGTATCACCTTCATAGCTTAGAATGATTTTGTCCCATATTTCCTTTTTTGTATTCAACTGCATGACCTTGACAAATTTTGATTCAGTCAGACTCCCCAATAGTGCATTGACTGCCTTTTCATTTGTTTCATATTTCTTTCTTGTCATTGCATCTGTTGGAACTGAGGCTAGATATTGATAACCTCCTTCAACAATAGCCCATACATCTGCTCCAAGAGACTGAAGATAAGATCTTGTCCATGTTTTATAGAAGATTAAACTGTTTCCATTGAAAAGTGGAGGCCTGATAGATGTTGTCCCATCTTGATTGCTCATCTTGGCTGGTCTTCCTTCTAGCAGTTAAGCTTCTTCAAAAGGACTTGCTCTGATACCAGTTATTGGGAAAAATACTGAGAGGGGACCGGGGGGGTGAATCAGTATTTAGAGTTTATATCTTGAATTTAACCTTTTCTTTTGTGGAAATTCATACGCGGCTTTTATGAATTGAACTCGCGTATACATGCAGATATGCTGAAAGAAACTCGCGTATACTTATATAAATTCCTAGTTTATAAAGTATCTCATAAACATACTTTAAAACAGATTTATCAGTTATGCATCAGGTTAGATAAATAGGAAATATGTGCGGTAACAGCAGTATAAAACATCACACAAGTGGAACACACATGAACACCAGTATTTAAGGTGGAAACCCAATTTGGCTGAAAACCACCGCTGTTGTCGTCTCCGTCTTCAATATTTATTATATGGAAAACTTTTTACAACATTGTATTGATGCAAACTCCTATCAGTACTTAGGCTTCTACCTGCAGAAGGTTGCAACCTTCACTCGTTTACCAGCTGCTACTAGAAGGGAGCTCCAACCCCCTAATCTCGTTTACCAGCCACTTCTGAAAGGGAGCTTCAACCCCCTGAACATAACACCAGCTTCTACTAGCAGGAAGCTTCTATTTCCATATTGAAGGCTTCAACCCTCAAGCCCACTGCAGACCACGTTTCATCAATTTTCATACTGGATCAAACACCTTCAACACAACCCTTTATCAACAATCATAAACTTTTCCCGACACTTCAATTAGAACAGTGAAAACACTGTGACCAGAACTTCAGAAATAACCCAGACTTCACAATAGATGTGCAAATACAAACTCAACCCTGAACAATCATTTATTCAAATAGCATACACTACATTGCTTTACTGAAGCTGCGTACATACGCGCTTTCCTGCACACCAACCCGCGTGTACTTCTTTGTATACAATCTTCAAAAAACCCTAACTTCCATACGCGCTTTTGATGAAGCGAACCCGTGTATATACACGCTTTTGTTGAAACCAAATAGCGTATGGATCTGTAAAAAATAAACTTTGCAGAATAGACCATATCTATAAGACTTACCCATATTTATTCATTTTCTTCAGTAGACTTGCGCCAATTCTTCATCATTCCTTCAGTAGGTCATTCTAGAGATTCATCATCATCAGATCTAGAGATCTTGAACCATCATTATATCCATGGGTGCATCATAGATATAGATCTACCAATTAAGAATAAAGTTCATCCATGCAGATATTCCTTAGAGAAATTTATTCATCACCAATACCATGAGTCAAAACCACTCAACTTCCGATGGTATTCTTAGACGGAATCAAATAGAAAACGCATCGCTCAATACTGTGTGCCAATACCATGGTAAATCCCCTTGGTATTATAAATTTGGAGCACAAATAGGCATACGCAACTTGGGATGTGCTTATCTGCATACATACGCGACTTGGCCTTCACAAATCTGCATATACATTGTGACATATTAAAAACAACATTTCTCTGGCATATACTGGAATTATTTTCTCTGTTAAGTAGGTTTCCATCAAGGACAACATCAACAAGAAGGTTTTATAAAGTAGGTTGCCATCAAGGACAACACATTACATCATATTGCCAACAAATTTTAGCTCTTGCTCCAAGTCTTCCACTTGATCTTTAAGTTTCCTATTACTAGCTCTCAAGTGAGTATTTATTACTCTGACAAATTTGGCTTCCTTAATTGCTGGGACTGTCCATGTGAAAAAATTCTCTGCACTGCTTGGAGTTTTATAAATAGAACTAGTTTGACCTTCCCACAGTGCCTTCATTATTTTGAACTCTGCTTTCTCAATACTATGCTTTCTAGCCCGCTTTCTCATCACAGCAATTTCTTGGTTTTCCAACATCAATTTCTCCTCAAGATGTTGACACTCTGTCATTACTTCTTTTCCCTTATTTTTTTCTGTTGGCTGCATGCTCTACTGTAGGTGATGAGAGATCAACCACTTCTTCAGGGGCTTTAGCTGTCTCAATAGGTTCTTGAACTTCCTTGCTGCTTTCCTTGAGTTTCTTAGCATGCCTAGTTATAGGTTTTCTAGCTTGAAAGATAAAAGCTGCATTTTCACCCTCAAACTCAAGCTTCTTTGCAGACTTATCTTTTTTTTGTTTATGCTCATCTTCTCCAATGAATTCAGCTTGCACAATGGGTGTCTCCTCTATGTCAATAGCATGCAGGATGTCATCTAAATTTCCCTTTATTACTGGGTTGTCCTTCGTATCTGTAGCAACTATTTTTCCCTTTAATTCCACTGCTTGGCTTCTTGTTACTCTTTTGATTTCCTTCTTGTTGACATCTTGTTTCTGTTTTGCATATTTGACAATATTTGACCTCTATTTTGCAGGTGATGGAGTTGGTGTATCAAGCACTTGTGTCTGCTCTGTCCTTTTCTCAACTTGTTTCCTTGGCTTTAGTTTTTCAAATTCCTTTGGTTTTGCAACCACGGGTTGACTAGACTCTGTTGCTGGTGGTGATGGAGTTCCTTTAGTTTTAGGGCTTCTAGTAGGAGTTAGGGTTTCCAACTCAAAAACATTTATAAACAAAAAGGATGACCAATCCCTGCCTATCTTCTGAATATCATTCAAAATCAATAACTTCATCAAACCATGATGAAAAAATGATGTTTCACAACCTTCAGATTTGGCTTGTACGTTATCAGCCATTTTTGCAAGACTCATATGCAAATAAAAAGGCAAATCGAGTGAAATCTTACCAGTGAAATGCATAAGCAACGTGAAATGATATGTGTAAACCTTATGATATATGCCTTGACATGTAAAATATTTCTGAATGTTGAGCAATAGCTTTGCATAAGTGTCTTTGATGCAGTTTCTAGGGATAGCAATATTGAGGTCCATATCTGCATACTCAGGTTTCATGAATTCCTTGCATGGGTCCATATCAAATTTGAAACTTTTGAACCAATTTTCATGTCCTCTTGGTATCTCTGTAATAGTAGCAATAATCTTTGGTGTAATTGGCACACTTAGCATCCCAACCTTGGTATTTGTTCCATCGAAGTTCAAGGCAAATTATTTGGAAACCTGCATGTGGCAACCCTGTAACTTTTCATAAAACCGAAGACAACCTATTATGTTGAATGCTTCCATAAATGTTGGGTCTTCAATTATGGCCTTCATATTTTTAGGCTCATGTCTTAAGCAGTGTCCTCCTCTGTGAGCTTTCTTTTCCTCTGCCATGCTTCACAGAAAACCTGTCAGCCTCGCTTGATAAATTGAATCAGCCTCGCTTGAATATGTGAAACAGCAGCCTCGATTGATTAGTTTATATCAACCTCGCTTGATTAAGATGTAGAAAACCTTTGTATGGAATAGCCACAGGTTTGGCTTGATACTTCAGAGCTTAGACACTCAAATGGAGGCAAAGGAAATGAGAATGACCAAATTAATCAAGATTTTGAATTTAAAATTTCATCTCATAACTGAATGATGCCTCATTCATACCCTATCATGACAATGATGACTGCAAGATGGGTAAGTACATTGAATCTCATCACTAACTGACTCTCATACCACTAACCTATCATTTCCCAACAGATTCTGACATATTTCAGCTCAAATGACAAGACATTTTAGAAACCGCGCTTTTGTAGCATGGGTATTGTATTTTCCCCTATTTGCACTACGAAACTATTAGCACTTTCGTAGCACAAATCAACATTTTTGAACTAGTGGCACTACGAAAACATGGATTCTTGGCTAATTGCACAGTTTTGACTCGAAACTTTATGAAATGACTCATAAATGGAAATTATGGATATTTGACAATGAATGGACCTTAAAAAGACTCTATTTGAACTTATGGGTGGGCTTTGAACTTATGAAAATCTAACCTACCCTTGATCAAATCCTAAATTGACTTCTAAACCCAATTTTTAAACCATGATCAAAAACAGACTTGACACAATGATGTTTTGAAAATTTTTGGGTGATAACAATGATATTGATCAAAATTGGAATGAAACATTAATCTAATAAGAAAACAGAATTGCTAAAACTAAAGTAATGGAAATTAAACTAAAAACAACAAATGAAAAACCTCCTCTAGTGCAAGGACCCTCTGCAACTGATTTGGCTGAAATTCTAGCTTGTTAAAGATGCACTTAAGCAATCATTGGCAACACAATATTTGTATTATGATAGAATGAGGTCTTAATACACAGTGTATCAGCAAAAGCTTAAAACTTAACTTAATTTCTTAACTGTCTTCTTGGTTCTTTACAACTGGTATTTAAAGAAAATAAACTTAACTATCTATGAGATAATCTTGCTACAGGTGGCTAATTGGAATTATAGAATTGCAATAGGAATGTTTGACTCTTGATTTGCTATGATAGATCAAATCAAGAGTCCTACTATTCTCAGCTAATGTACTTTTACCACACCTTTGACCACGATCTTAGACCTGCTTTTCTATCGATCTTGACCAAGTGAATAGGTCAAAATTCATGTGGAGATGGTTCTAGAAGTGCCCATGTGGCTCAATTCTCCATTTGACACCTAAAACCTACCAAACCATGAGAGTGGTTGCGGAATCCACAGTTAGCTGCATAATAGGCTGCATTCTGTAGCTAAATTGCAAAAATCTATTCAAATAGCAAGAACATGAGAATATAACATGGCAATCATTTTAATGCATTCCTTGAGACAAAACATAGAATTTATCATTGATTGGGGTATGTGATATTATGAGAAAGTAAGGGGAAAAGGTAAGAAAGGATGTCAATCAGAGGGTAATTCTGAGGTTCAACAACTATCTCACTAGGAAAGAGTTGATTTTCTCGTTGTGTGGAAACTAAGTTTTGTCACTTTCTTGAGGTTGATTTCCCTTGCTTTTGAGCTGAGTTGGTTGTTGTGAATGTGGATACATTTCTAGGATATGCATAATATATTTAGGATTTGAATTTGTATTGCAATACATCATGAAGGAAATCCTATATTTCTGGTGTTTGTTTGAGTTATTTCAATGGGGGGATAGGAGTATATTGATGTTGCAAGTGTCTCTTTGTGGTATGTACATTTCTGGTTTTAATGTAAATTATATATTATTGTTTTGAAGTATATTTGGTATCTATTTCGTACTATGTTTACTTGTTAAAAATATTAAAGAAAAAAAATGCACCTATAGTGATACGCATGCAAACTGCATGACGAAATACCTCAGTGATAAATCTAAACAAACTCATAAATTTTAGTGTAAATTTTGAGATATTCCTAGGGGAGTATCTTACAGTGGTATCAGAGCATGGTCTTCGAAAATTGTGTGGTTTGAAGGGAAATTTATAAAAAAAATTGATGAATAATGAAGATAACCCATATGTCACCTATAAGATACACACAAGGTCAGAGAACCCATTCCAATTTCAAGGAAGAATAAATTCCTAAAGGAGAAGAAGAGGAAGAGGTACAGTCTGAAAATGGTAAGGATATCATGGCATATAAGAAGAAACAAGAGTATAATAGCTTTGTTAGCATCCTAAATTGTTTATCCAAGGGCTAGAAGGTGATGATGGAGCTAATGGGGAAAGTAGCAAGTAACACATTGGGGGAATGGTCGAAGCAGGATCATAATAACGATGAGGAATATAAAAATGGAGGAGGAAACCATGCATGCACAACTATGCAAAGCCACCACACCTATATAACAAGACACCTAGGCACATTATGCCACAAACTTTAGAAGTGACACTAGCAGGCCAAATGGTGCAAGATGACCAAGATGTTCCTTTTGGGACCTACTTGGAGGAGTATAGGAGGTGTTGGGTATGTGTTATATTATTTCCACGATTAGTCGCACACGCAGGGGGGTCACAGGAGGGGCGATATCCCCCCATGTACGTTGCATCGGGTGCAGCAGGGGGGTCACAAGGGGGCAGTAGACCCCCCTGTGAGGGTCTGGGGCAATGCCCCAAGAAAAAAAAAATTGTACCCTATTTTTTGGTGGGCAAACCCGCCCATTGTTTTGTGCATGGGTTTGCACATGGTTTTAGGGCATGATGGTTTTCAGCCCCTGGTATTTTGTAGATCTAGTCAAGGGAACTACAATTATTTTCTAATCTAGGTTTAATGGATTGAGGTTTATGAATGCTTGGGCATGTATATGTGTGTGTGTGTGTGTGTGTGTGTGGTGTAACACTAAAAGGAATATAATGAAAAATCAAGCTAGTAGTCCTAATTTGGGATCCAAGGGAAAATATTTTGGTATATTTGTTTTATGTTTTATTCTCTCGCTATTTTTTATTTTATGTTTTTTAATATTAATTTGAAAATAATTTATGTACAGGGTTAAACACTACATTTGGTATCAGAGTTGTTTCGGCCTCAAGGGGACGCCTTTGCTACTAAGGGGTTTCTTGCTCGGGCCTATGGTAGACCCTTTTCAGTGGGAGATTTGTGGGATCGATTCATGCAGTGAAAGAAGATGACGAGAGTGGAAACATAGAGATTGAGAAATTTAATGGTCAGTTTTTTGAGTTGTGGAAGCTCAAGGTGGAGGATCCGCTGGTAGATAAATATCAGTGGATCACAATAGATTCAGGTACTAAACTGACGACAATGTCAGATGAAGACTGGAAGAATTTGGATCGGAAGGCAAAGAGCACAATACAGTTGCATATCTTAGATTCAGTATTGTTGAATCTATCTGGGGAAGCTACGGTGAAGACTTTGTGGGACAAGCTAGGGACTTTGTACCAATATAGGTCTCTAGTGAATAAATTGTTCCTGCAGAAAAAGTTGTATACCGTGAGGATGAAGGATGGTGACTCGATGACAGAGCATTTGAACGCCTTCAATACTGTGGTAAGTCAGTTATCATCTGTTGATATTAAAATATCATATGAAGATAAGAGCATCAGTTTTTTGTGTTATTTACCAGATTCGTGGGACAATCTGGTTATTTCAATAGGTAGCAATACAACTACCTTGAATTTTGATGAAATTGTCTCAGCCTTGTTGTTGGAGGAAATAGGACGGATAAATATGGAGGGTTAGAATGGAGACGCCTTAAGAGTATGAGGAAGGTCCCAGAACAGAAACAAAAATAATTTTTTGAGTGGGAGATCCAAATCTAGAGGAGATCTAAATCTCCAAGAAAGTTTGTAAATGTGTTCTGGAAATGTGGAAAGGAAGGGCACTACAAAAAGGACTACAGATCTAAAGCTTCTAAGAAAGTAAAGGAATCTGATGATGCTCCTTCTGCAGAGGAAAAAACCACCTCAGATGAAGGTTGGTATGTGTATTTGGCTTCTTCTTCAAATACTCATGTAGATCATGAGGCATGGTTGATTGACTCAGGTGCATCATTCACTTCACTCCCCATAGGGATTGGTTCTATGAGTATGAGAATTATGATGATGGTGATGTCTTCTTAGGGGATGATATGAAGGCTAGAATTGTCAGACGTGGAAAAATCAAGTTGAAGCTGCAAGGTGGAAGGATTAGAACACTTCCTAGTGTTCTGTGTATTCCTGCATTGGCCAGAAATATGATTTCTATAAGAAAGATGGATGATGCAGGTGTAAAAACAGTGTTCGAGAAAGGTACCTACAATATGGTTCATGGATAACTGGTATTAATGTAGGGAGTTCGGATTGCAACTCTGTACAAGCTTCAGGGTAGTGTCGTTATTGATGGGTGCAACAGTTCTGTGGTTCCTGTAAGTGGAGCAGAAAACCTAGCAGTCTCTGGAGAAAATACCATGCTATGGCATCAAAGTCTTGGACATATTGGAGAGAAGGGCCTTCAGATACTGCATGGAAATGGTATGGTAGAAGGTATGTCTAATTTCTATCTAGATTTCGATTTCTGTGAACATTTTGTATATGGGAAGCAGAATCGGGTGAGTTTTCCTTCTGGTGCTAAGAGGGTGAACAAGACATTAGAGCTTGTGCATAGTGATGTGTTCGGACCTATTTCTGTTCCATCACTGGGTAGTTTTGTGTACTATGTTTCATTCATAGATGACTTCTCAAGGAATACATGGATATATTTCTTGAGGAAGAAATTTGAAGTCTTTGACATATTTAAAGAATTTAAGGTTCCGGTCGAAAACCAGACAGAGAAGAAGATAAAGGTGTTGAGGATAGATAATGATGGAGAGTTCTGCAAGAAGGAATTTAAAGAGATCTGTAAGAAGTTTGGTATAGCACGACAAAAGACTACTCCATACACACCTCAGCAAAACTGAGTTGTGGAAAGAATGAACAGAATGCTGATGGAAAAGGCAAGAAGCATGCTCAGTGGTACTAGGTTAGGACAGAAATTATGAGGAGAGGTAGTGGAGACTGCATGTTACCTAGTTAACAGATCCCCTTCATCAACATTGGAGGATAAGACTCCACATGTGGGGATGGACTGGTAAGAAACCCTCTCTTTCACATCTGAGGGTATTTGGATGTGATGCATATATACATGCTCCAAAGGAGAAAAGGAACAAGTTGGATAATAAATCTGAAAGGTGTATATTTATTGGGTATAAGGATGGTTTAAAAGGTTACAAGCTTTGGAACCTAGGAACAAGGAAGGTAGTGTACAGTCGAGATGTGGTGTTTAGAGAGGTGAAATATGTTGTTAAACATGAAGTCCTACCGAAGGAACCTGAGAAGATAGAGTCTGAGCTAAAGGAGGATGAATCAGACTCAACCATAGAAGAATATTCAGAAGAGGAAGAGCCACAAACTCCATCTATGAGAAGATCAGTTCAGGAAAGAAGACATCCATTTGCTTTCTGTTCAAATTTTTCTTTAAATCTCACTAATTATGATGCTATAACTATCATGGAGGCAATGGATTCAAAGGATGGAAAACTCTGGAAGGAGGCCATGGTTGATGAAATGGCTTCATTGCGCAAAAATGAGGCATGGGATCTAGTGGAGTGCTCGTCTGGAAGGAAGCCCGTCGAGAGAAAATGGGTGTTTAAGAAGAAGATGAATGTAGAAGGCAAGGTGGAGAAATACAAAACTCAATTGATAGCAAAAGGTTATTCCCAGGTGTCGAGAATTGATTTTGGTGATATTTTTTCTCTTGTTGCCAAGGTTACTCTATTATATTACTTTTATCTGTTGCTGTTGCATTTGATGTTGAGGTAGAATAGATGGATGTGAAGACAACATTTCTTCATGGGGATCTGGAAGAGGAGATCTACATGAAGCAACCTAAAGGCTTTATGGTGAAGGGTAAGAAAGAACTTGTATGCAGGTTAAAAAAGTCTTTTTATGGGTTAAAACAGTCACCAAGGATGTGGTATCAGAAATTTGATACCTATATACAGGGACTTGGCTTCACCGGAAGCAAACAGGATCACTATGTTTATTTTAAATTAATTGGTGACCATGTTATTTATTTGGTCTTGTATATGGATGATATGTTGCTGATTGGAAATGACAAAGAACTTATCCTATATTTGAAGACCCAATTTTTATCCAAATTCGACATGCTCGATCTTGGTGCTGCAAACTATATTTTGGGCATGGAAATTAAGAGAGATCGGGCAACGAGGAAGCTCCAGTTAAACTAGAGGAAGTATGTCGAGAATATAATGCAAAGGTTCAATATGTAGGATAGTAAACCGGTGAAGGTTCCTATTTCTATAGGTGCAAACTTGTATGTTGAATAGTGTCCCAAGACACAAGAAGAAGAGGAGGATATGCCCCATGTTCCATATGCAAGTGTAGTTGGTAGCTTTATGTATACAATGGTTTGTAATAGACTAGAAATTGCACATGCAGTGGGAGTATTGAGCAGGTTTATGTCAAAACCAGGGAAGGAGCATTAGACAGTAGTGAAGCGCATTTTAAGATATTTATGTGGCACTAGTGATTATGGTTTGTGTTGCCAGGATTGGACAGAGTTTTGGACATCCATGGTTTTGTTGATGCGGACTGGGTTGGAGATCTGGACCAAAGAAGATCTAAAATTGGGTATGTGTTTAGCCTATTTGGAGGTGCAATCAGTTGGATGAGTAAAAGACAGTCTTTAGTGGCTCTTTCAACTACAAAGGCATAATACATGGCAGCCACTCATGCAAGCAAGGAAGAAATTTGGTCGAAGATATTGTGCTCAAATATGGGATTGGTGCAGCGGGCTATAAGGATAGACTGTGATAGCCAAAGTGCAATTTTCTTCGCTAAGAATCCTACTTATCATTCAAAGACAAAGCACATTGATGTTCAATATCACTTTGTGAGAGATATTGTTGAGGATAAAAGGGTGTTGTTGGTAAAGGTGGACACTTTGAAGAATTTTGTAGATGCATTGACGAATTATGTGAGCACTCAGAAGTTCTCTTGGTGTAGAGAAACAATGGGAGTTGCAGAGCTGGACTAATGACTAAGCTCTCATGTGGCCCCTGCGGAAAGAAAACAACAAGTGGGAGAATGTTGGGTATGTGTTATATTCTTTCCATGATTAGTCGCATGTGCAAGGGGGTCATAGGGGGGGTGATATCTCCTCTTATACGTTGTGTCAGTCACATCAGGGGGGTCACAGGGGTGTCGACATCCCCCCCTTTCGGAGTCTAGGACAATGCCCCGAGAAAAAAAAATTGTACTCTATTTTTCGTTAGGTGGACCTACCCATGGTTTTCTGCATGGTTTTGGGGCATGATGGTTTTCAGCCCCTAACATTTTGTAGATTTAGTCAAGGGAACTATGGTTATGTTCTAATATAGGGCTAATGTATTGGGGTTTATGAATGCTTCAGCATGTATATATATATGTGTTGTAACACTAAAAGGAATATAATGAAAAATCAAGTTGGTAGTCTTGATTTGGGATCCAGGGTAAAATCTCTGTGTATATATGTTTTATGTTTTATTCTCTCTGTTATCACCCTAGTAATTCTCAGGTTGTGGGATGAGGATTTATAGTTGAAGAAAACCAGGGGTAACCAAGAACCTACTTTTGAAATTCAGGATCTAGACTTCCTAAATTCCGGAGAGGGATCTCTCCTCAAGATTTACCTTTGTTTTTGTTATCAGATTTTAGGCTAGTTATAGTTGGACAATTGGTTTGTTTTGAATGTTTGGTGGGAATAAAAGGTACCTCAAGGTAAACCACAGAGGGATATACTAGACCATTGGGCTATGGAGTCAACTTCTTGGCAAGCAGAGCTTGGAAATAAGGTCAAAAGAGCAAATGTACTAAAGGCAGGGTAGATGACCTTCAAAGGGTTTGGAAATAGGATTTTTTATGGAATGGTAGGATCTGAACAAAAGGGCAATGAAGGATCCTTAAGTTACAGAAAAGAAGATGAAATAAAAGGGTCAAAAGGTACTAAGAGAAGTTAAGGATTCTTAAGTCCGGATATCAGCAGAAAACATATTAATGAATAACTAGTAAAAAAGAGGGAGCTTTTGACACTAATCCTGTATAAACTTTCCTAGTCAATCATTTAAGATAAAAAACATGTAAATGTATGTATGGAACTTTTAGAAAGATAAACAGTGAAAATAGGAAAATACTTGACTTATCTTATCAGCACAAGAATCCTGAGTTATGATGTATGTTTGACTTAGTTCCAATCTGCTGCTTTACAAATCAACTCACACAAACTCCCGATGTATTCAGCAAAAATCTCTATAGTAGTCTTGAAAAATTTTATTCCACACTAAATGCTTCAAAGAGTGAAGTGTTTATACAAAATTATTACAAAATATATGAGAGACATGTAGGAATATCTCTAGGAGAAAATAGAGATTATTACATAAAAAAGAGGGACAGCTGAAAAACAAACTGGCAAGATGTCCTCTTACCAAGAAAAAATAGGATTGATTTATCTTATCAAAATTGATTTGTTGCTTTGTTGTAGATGCTTGCTGGCACTTGGAAACAATATCTTATTAGAAGATAGCTTGGATGAAAATTTTTCTAACTCACATTCTTTAACCTATGCTTCACCTCTGATATTCTTTCACGCTGCCACTTCTATTACTTTACTACTGTAAAACGAAGAATTACAACAGTAAATATTGATTTGACTATTTTATTCCCTAACACTCTTTGACTCTGCTTTTTCACCTGATACACTTTCACTGCAAATTTTACCCTTTGATAACTGTAAAGATAAAAAACCTGACTGCACTTATTCTGCTCTGTTTGCATGCTGTTATATCAAATCAGTGAATTCCTGCCATTGTTGATCACTTGGTATCTTCATGCTTTTAAGTTTTCTGTAGCTTTCATCAGCCTCAGTGTACTTTGCAAAGTTTGGCTTGACAATGAAGATGTGCTTAATTTCATTTTGTAGAAAAAATAAGTTTTCAAAGTACTCTAAGATAACTTTTCTAGTTGGGGAACCTTGTGGTAGAGGCTTGTTTACCTGTTCTTTAGCATATGCTCTAATCTTCTTTTCATAATCTGTTTGAACCATTCGTTTTTCATTAAATCCATGAATGTCTGGAAGGCCTGCTTGTGTTAATATAGTGTATTTGGCCAAAAAAATTGTTATTGACAAGTTCATCTCTTTACACCTTTCCTCCAAATTGTTCATTATATTCCTTTTACTTAGGACCTTTTTGATTTGTAGTATGGTTTTAGTCCTATCTTGAATTTTCAATTCTTCAAGCTCTTCTCTATTTTTACTGTTTATAAATGTAATAAGCCTTAAAGCTTCAGATGGCTTATTGGCAAGCTCTTCTTTTGATTGTTGAATTTCTACTTGTGTAGCCTTGAGTAGATCTCTCTGTTCATAAATGATTTGAATGGAAGGCCACTGTAGATGTATGCCTTGAATTATTTTATTCCAAAGATAGTTTTTTATGTATGACACCTGTAAAATCTTTACCTTCTCTTGAAGTCTGTTTGCTCTTTGTTCATGTCCCTTAGATGTGATTAAATCATTCTTGTATGAGGATTCGAGATATTTATTTGCTTTCTTTAGATTATTGATCTCAGTTTTCTTAAGGGACATTTCTTCCATAGATTTAACTATGTCTATTGTACCTGTGATGTAGATGATCTAGTGGCAGAGGTATCAATAGATGTTATTTACACTGCAGTTTTCAATACTCCTTTTGGTGCCAAATGCTCTACCAGTGTAGAAGGAACAACAGTAGCTGCCATTGGGATGACTGTAGGAATGGAGACCTCATTTTCCTTTTTTAATGTTTCATTTTCTTTCATCAGAATCTCTGTCTGATTTTCCATTTCTTTGATTTGAGCAGTCATCTTTAGTACTAACTGCATTAATTCATCCTTTTCTGTTGTCTGTTGAAGAATCTCCTTTGCTTGTGGATGCTCACTTTGTGGAAGTTTCAGTTGTTTTCTTAAGGCAGCAATATCTTCATTCTTTTGCTTTATGAGTTCTTTAGCAACCTCAATATTGGAAGGATCCACTCCAGTTTCTATAACCAAATCTTCTAAGGACTTGAACCTTAAATCCTTAGCATGTAATGATGTTTTGTCTAATTTCATCTACTTCTGTAAATTAGACGCAGTATTTTGTAGCATAGTAACACTCATAGTTTCGTTAACCACTTTTGAATAAAGCATTTCAATGGTACTTCTGTGGAATTCTATCTGATCCAATTTATGTATTGTATCAGTTTCCACCTCCACATCTGTTTTAATATAATCTACAATTGATTTTGGATCTGTAGTTGTGGGTTTGAGAAATGACATGATCATCTTATTGGTGGAGTAATCAAAAGCAGTCAGCAATATGTCTTTGTTCCCTGGCTTTTCTTTGAGCAATTGAGAATAAACTTCATTTTTAATCTCCTCATTTCTTTCTCTGATTTGTTTGTATTTCTTTTGAATGTCAGAATCTGTCTCTTCTGCTGCTTTGGAAGAGGAGGGAGCTTCTGAATTTACCTGCATTTTCACTATTTCTCTGTCATGTTCCCCTATTAGCACCTACTCTTTTCGAATTTCTGCTAGAGTCTCATTCACAATTATAGTGGCTTCATCATCAATTTGTTGATCATTATTGGCTTCTTGATCATTAGTGGCATCTACTTCTATTACCTTTTCTTTATCGGCATCAGTCATTTTTGCCTTCCTGTTATAAATAATTTTGAATTTATTTTCTGCAATGGTCTCTGCTGTATAGCCCTCTTCATTCCTGGTCCTTTTGTTTGAAGCTTCTGTCTGCTCAGTGACTGTTATTGCCTGTGAATTATCTATTTGTCTCTCCTTCTCTGTATTATCAGTAGGATCAATCAATATATTTTCTACCCATTCCATTTGATTTGAAAATTTCTCAATTTCTGGTTTAGACTCATGTATGAATGGTGTTAATTTGCACTTGATCCTTATGTTACTTAGAATGCCTTGTGGATCATAGTTCCAATAAAAACTTTCTTGTAACTTTAACTCTGAAAATTTCATGACTATTTCTTTTAAGGCATCCCTGTTGTTTACTATGAAGGGACCTATTTGATTCTTCAACTTAAACTGTGTCTTTTTCTTGGCAACCATAAAGTTTATTGCATCTACATTTAGGACTTGCCTCAAGTATTCCAAAGCAAAAACCCTGATGGTTAGAAATTTGGGTAGCTTATAAGGGGCCAAGGTTGCTCCAAATATCCTTAGTTCTGTATAATTTTCATAAAGGTACTAGTGACCTACTTTACAATGTTCAGATAACTGTAGAATTATTTTTATTTCCTCACTGATTCTTGGATGTTCTGCTTTGCACAATAAACTCATGGTTGGTCTGACAAACAAATCAGTGAAATCCTTATAGTTGAATTCACTTCCATTTTTTCTGAGAAATGAAGTCCAAAGTACTACTGAGAGAGGATTTCCTTCAACATCCATTTTCTGTAAGGCAACTGGAAACTTTTATGCTTGGAAAAATAGAAAGAGGTGAAATAGATATGATGAATATCTAAACACTCCTTCTTCAGGAAACTTGGTCAGCTGATAGTGAATGTTATCAGCAATGAATCTAGCAAAGTTAAATATCATTGCAGGAGGTTTCCCTGGGGATAAAGTTGAAAGGAAATCTAGAATTGATGCATTAGTGAACTCATCATTAGAGTAACCTAGAATGAAGGAAATCATAGAGATGATTTGTCTGGAAGATTCAGGAAAATCAGAGGTGGAATAGGGTGGATATACTTTTGGGAAATCAACATGAGTAGGCATGAAGTTTTTCAGAATCATAAACTTCCTAGGGAAATCCAAGTCTAGGTACAACTAAGTCAAATCTTCAATGGATAATGAGACTACTCTTGGATCATGGTTGAACTAGAGCATCTCATTAATGGATTCTGAAGTTATAGAAAACAAGACCTCTCTATCTTTGTTTACAATACATCTCTGGTCAGGGACATAGTGTAATTGGCATAGTCTAATCAAGTCTTGATCTAGATGAGTGATTGGGACCACATACTTAAGAAAATTTGACTCCCATATGGGTATTCCATTTTCAATTTTCTTCACAAATTTCTCACAACACCAGTTATGTACTTCAAGTAGATTGAACTCTAATGTAGCCTCAATAATTTTGTAGTCTAAATAAATTAAGGAACTGATGTCTTCAGAAGTAACAGGTGGTTGCAAAGGTCTAACCACTTGAGTAGAATCTATTGTTAGGGGTGGGGTGGGCTTATTTATCTTAGCAGATTTAGGGAGTGGAAGATTGCTTGAGGCAAATTTTTGGGCTTTAGGACCTCCAGTCTTAGGGGTAATCTGTATTCTTGTCATTTTGGGGAAAACTAAGCAAGATTAAACTATTTTCTTAGTTAATTTTGAAAACGAAGGCTAATTGAGAGGATCAGGGAGAAATTTGGGAATTTGGGCAAGGGTTTTGGGATAGAAAACACAGGTTTTCTAGGTGCAGAGGAAAAAATGACTTTTCTGTGTGTTTAAATCAATTTGAACCTTGGAAATTTCCTTTGGATGGATGGAAACACTTTAAACCAGAGTTTTAAGGAAATGGAAAATTCTAAGAAAAAATTGCCAGGGTTTCCCCTGTTTTTTCAAGGTAGAATATACTCAGATTGGTAATTTCGGTTTCTACATGAAAACTGGTTTACAGGTTTTAATTTCTCTCTTTGAAATTGAGAATTTTCAGGTTTAGATCACTGAAAAATACCTTTTGTAGGTGTTTTAGTGGTTGATAAAGGTTTCAAGTTGTACCATTCTTAAAATTAGTCGCGGTATTTTAGTAGGAAACGTTGAGAGTCTTCTGTGGCGAAATTCAGAGGGGAAATCTGCTTCAGAGGGACAAATTGGTCAACAAAGGCCTTGAAATGGAGTCTGGGTGTAGTTTTTCAATGGGCGAGGGGAAAAACGATGCAAAATAGTGAAAAATTAAGGTTAAAACTTTTTATTTTATTACTCTACATAGCATTAATGGTAGGTCACAGTCAATGACGGGAGCGGTTTTCATTTTGAATGCGAAAACCATTCGGCGGTATCGCATTGTTTTTAGATGGTAAGCAGTTTTGGGCTTTTATAATTCGATCCAATTACAATTGGACATGTAGCAGTCAGCGGTTTCACAAAACAACTTTTATCACGCAATTTTTTCTAAACTGCGCCCGTTCACTTTTGGTACACAATATGCAATGAGCGCCGTCAGATTGGGATGGATGAAGCGAATGGTCAGGATGTTTTGCGAAGCTGCGGGGGAAAGGTAAGGTGGGACCGGGATTTTTATATGGGTTGTTGATTTGATAAGTAAAGGATCAATGGTCATAACTCGACGCGATGGGAATGGTGGGGTACAAGGATAGTTTATCCCGCTCAATGTGAACCGTTGGATTAGGAATGAAAAGAAGATATGACGGTTTGGATGAATGCAGGGGTTCAAATAATATATAAAACGAGTTTATATATTATATAGGGTAAAGTGAATGGGGGCGGGCAAAAAGGGTTTTGACCAGGGTTAAAAAATGATATAGTCGTGATATTTTCCACTTTAGACATATAGAATATGTATAAAGTGTCATTTTATTTTATTTGTATTATATAGTTATAGACTATTTTAAGGTCTAATAACTATAGGGGAATCGAGGCATTTCTTTATTGGTAGTTTTATGTCAAAGGGATAATTTCAGGATGTAATTTTCAACATGTGAGTAATATCTTTGACATAAAAAGTATATAATAAGGAGTTTTGGGGATATTAGAATAAAGGAGTTATATCAATAGGACTAGGATTTTCTATAGGGAGTTAATAAAATAAGTTAGGTGTTAATATGAAAAGGGAAAGTGAATACTCAAAATATACAATTATAACCAAGAAAGTGAAGATTAAAACCAAGCTTTCACGGTAATAATTTCATCACTTCAACTTAGGATAAAATGCCATTTTGAGGGTTTTATGCTTCATGAGATGTAGGAAGTTAATAAAATGAGAGCTTTAAGCATTATTAAGTAAAAATGAGGTCTTTACTTATGATTTTTCATGGTAATGAATGCATGAATGGAAAATGATGTGATTTCTGGGATTAATATAGAAACTTAACACTTTCAACTAATCATTCATTGAGCCTTGGGTCCGGTCCCAACAGAAGTCAGGAAAATGCCCTGAGCCTCTCTGACTGATAGTCTAGAATGTTAAATAGCTATGGGGAAGGGAAATTAGTTATTTTTAGCTTGGTGAAAAATATTTACAATGGATTTCCTGCCTTCTTCTACCTACCCAGTCATATCTTCTAACATTTTTTCTTCTATTTTAATTGGGTGCATTTGAGCTAGCAACCTTCAAAACATTTATTCTTTTTTGAAAACAGTAAAACTATCTAATTCTATCTTATTTCCTCCAAGAATCCAGATTAAACTGCTGGATTCTTTTTATTCTCTACCTAACTACTGAATTGTCATGATTAAACTGTATGACAATTCTTTATTCACTATCTACAATAAGTAAAATTGAAACATGAAAAGTTAAGATTAAATTGTTTAACTCATCATGGATTATGGCATTTATTGACACGCTGTCATAATCAATTGCAAGAAGTAAAAGTAGCGGCATTTAGATTTGCACACTTTCATGTTTTATTCATCTTTTTTATTTTGGGGTATATTATTTTTTCTAAGTCCTTTGATTTTTCTTTTAGGACTTTTTACCCTCTTTTTGATTTTTTATTTTTTATTTTTTTAAAAATATGGGAAAATAACTTGCAGAAAGAAAAGTTTGTACATATTTACAAGACTACAATCAGTCAAGTCAAAATTATGAATCCTATATTTATAGGTTACTAACACTCTCGTTATTTTTTATTTTCTGTTTTTTAAGATTCGTTTGCAGATAATTTATGTATAGGGTTAAAACGTATAGAAGGTTGGAGGATGGAATTCATGTTTCAATGACTTTCACATAATATTTCAACCTCCAGTCCAGAAACAGGCCTAAGGGACCCAAGAAGATTATGGTACAAAACCATGAGCTACAAAAGACACTAGGGAAAGTGACATTTCCAAACTTTTATGGGTCCTCAAAATTTTAAGCTAGATCATGGGTTCAAAATTTGGACACATATTTCTAGCTCCATCAGATGACAAAGATAGATTCCATCAAGTTTCCTACTTTACATTTAGATGGTGAGGCCCATGAGTGGTGGTACCATGGTTTAGTGACTTTGGGTTATGCCAACATAACCTCATACTATGAGTTTACACAGAATCTCATCGAACACTTTGACAAGGACCCAAAGATTCATTTCAGAGAGCCGACACAACTCAAGAAGACTGGAAGTGAAGAGTCATGTATTTCATAATTTCAAAGGCTAGATGTGATGGTCACATATATATATGATGCGCGATTGGTGATGTGATTTTTTGAGTGGATAATTGGGCCTCTATGTGGTTGGGTTAAGGATTATAAGGCTTCCATTCTACAGGATGCAATCAATGGAACTAGATACATGCAGGATGATGTTCCTACGATCAAGTTTCTTCCTAAACCATCCTTCCCCAAACGAAAGAAAAAATTTAAACCATTTCAAAAGGAGTGGACTGGAAAACCAAATTTGGATGAGGATATTTAGAAAAAAAAACTAATGAAGAAAAAACTGTGTTTCAGTTGTTAGGAGCCTTGGGTGTTAAGGCGTTGGTGTTTAGGAAGGCCCATTACATTGAGGTTTGTTTAGGTAATGACAGCGATGAGGAGGATGAGGAGTAGGAACCGGAAAAGGAACACCAAGAAACAAGTGAGGATATATCACAGGATGGGGCTAAAGGACCTATTATGGCATCCATATCATGAATTCCTAGATACCACAGATTCAAATTTTGAGGGGTTATATTGGTGCATAAGGTAAAAATATTGGTTTATGGTAGGGAATCCCACAAATTTATAGACACAACTATCATGGATAGGTGGGATATCATGACATAGGATTTTGATGGTTTCATAGTGATCATACAAGGTGGTTATCAGATGGAGTACACTAGATGGATCCTAAACTGAAAATGATCATGATGACTTACATGTTGTGAGATGAACTATTTATGGTAGATGTACTATATACAAATGTGGTGCTCAAAATTCAGTGTCTTTATTCCATTGGGAAGTACACTACTGATTAGAGGAAGATTGAGATGGAATTTATGAACCATGATGGAAAAAAAGTAGTCTTATGGGACATGCATCAATATTCGCCTAAGATAGTGTCATATCATAGCATGGAGGAAGTGATGTGGCATGGAGACAGGAAGTGGGTAGCTGATTACTATATTTATGATAGGAAACCACTAGATCAACCTCAAAAACATGCAGAATATATCCATGTATTACTCCTTAAACATCAAAAATGTTTTAGTGATATTCCTCCAGGTATACCCCTAGATAGAGGGTTTGAGTGTATTATATGTAGAAAATATCTAACAATGCTCTGATACCATGTAGAAATTATATATAAACTCTATACCAATGGATTCAATCTGATCATGTAATGTACTAAAAAAATATACTGAATCTTTATACTATATTTGTGGAACATAAAACATGATTGCTCAATCACATGCAAGTAAGAGAAAGAAGTAAATCAATCACAAAACACAAAATGTATCTAGGGAAAGCACCTGCTCAAAACCACTCTATCATATATTTTTCATAGTCTAAGAATCATGAAACAATACAATGTTGTCTCACACTGAGAAAATATTTCACTCTACCGATCGTCTCACCCTGATCCTGCTCAAAACTGAATAGAAATTCTTAGGCAAAATTGACCAACACCTAGCCAATTCTCAACCCCTGCTTAGCCCAACCTTGCTCACGCAATCCCTAGGAAATTAATCCCTATTAAATAAGCTAATAAATCTTCCTTGACTATGCAATCCATCATGAGCCTTCCTGTGACTTTATAATTGCGTTCAGGAAATTCTCTAAAAATACAACTAATAGTTAACTTCCCTTTAACCTTTGTCACAACTGGGTCATCATCAGAATTGACATGCATGCAGATGTTAATAGTATATCATTAGTTACTTGATACATCACTACTTTTGAATTAAATCTAATTTAATCAACTTGACCTCTCACTATCTCTTCACTCAGTTAGAACTAGTTAAACTGATTTTAACTCAATTAATTTGAGTTAACTGATTATACTCACACCACACTAGTGCATTAACTGCAACTGGACCCTAAAAATAATATAATCACTCTACATGCCTCACCTTTGACTCTCAACTCAAAATTATTGAGCTAACTAAGTCTATCTCGTTTAGTTAACTGATACAAGTTGTTATGAGATGAAACTACAATTTTCTTCCAATTTAATTAAGGGATAATTAAATCAAAAGCCTCACATGGTAGCCATTTCTGGGTGCCATTTTCTGGATTTCATTTCTAGATGCCAATTTCACTATTTCTTGTTGCAATTTTCAACACTCCCTCTAAATAAGAAAGGAATCAATCTGTCCCAATCCAGTACCTTTGGAATGTTCTTGCATGCAACACTTCTCTAGTGTTGTTCGCACATGCAACTCTCCTCAAATGAAATAGCCTCCAAACAACTGAATCATTATAATGCATATGTCATCAGAGTCTTCTAACTATTGGATCCTAATGCACATGTCTACTGGATTCTCTGTGTTGTTGTTGACATCTTCATCCATGCACTTTGCACTGCTCCCAACTCTGATCTGTGCTCTAGTATCCAACATATGTCACTCTGATTTCTTTCCTCTTGACATATGATTTCATCAATATAACTGATCCTTCCTGCTACTATTGTACTGTGATCTCCTTATAACCCATTTCAACCCATGAGACACACCATCTCAATGGACCCTACCCAAATTTATTCTTGGGATTATATTTTCACATCCCCCCACCTCACACCTAGAGGTATAGTTGCATGTACACCCTCTGCCCATCTGGCTCGAAATTTCCCCCTCCTGGAGGGCTATGCTTCAGTGGACTCTTCCACTCGACCTCCTCTCTACTCTCCAATTGTGGCTACTCCACAACCTTCTCATACTGATTTTGAGGCTACATGTTAAGAGATTATTGCTCCCTCTCAACCACCAAGTCATTAACCATTGCTTTTCTCCTCAAATATTTGCATGCATCCTCAACCTCGAGTGCATACAATTTCTTAACCCTTGAACTGATTGGCTTCACCTGTCTTGTGGCTATGTTTTTAATGAACACCTTTCCTTTTATAAACATCACCTCATAACCACGGTCTTCCAATACCGCTTCAGAGACAATATTCTTCCTTAGGCTTGGAACATACAAAACATCTGCAAGTCTGATAGGGGAGCCAGACTCCCTCTGAAAGGTAAATGTACCTATTTCAGTCGCGTTGTACCTCCCATAATCTCCAAACTCTATGTTCTTTTTTATGTCCTTCTCCTCCAAGTCACTGAAGGGATATCTATTCCCCGTCATATGGAACGAGGTACCGTTATCTAGATACCACATGCATCCCATTACAATGATGGTCATGCATGCAATGAGATTACAATTAAGCTCAAACTGTGAAGCCAATGCTTCACCCATTGCAACTGCAGGCTCCTCCTTTCTTGCCTTCTTTTGTGGACAATTTGAAGCATAGTGCCCATGCTCATGACAGTAAAAACATCTGATCTTTTACAAGTCTCTCTTTCCCTCTTCACCTTGGGATTTATTTTCCTTGGCTTTCTTTCATTTTTCGACCAATGCACAATCTTTTTATTTTTTGGTGTTGGAGGTCACGTATCTAGTGCTCCGCCTTATCTCTTCTATTACAAAATCTAGCCATAGTCGCTCCCAATCTAGTAACTTCTCCCTCCCATTCACAGAGTCTTGGTAACTATGCTAGCTCTTGGGAAGGCCTAGAAATGCTAAGCTCACCAAGTCATCATCGGCTATGGTCACACCGACAGTTCCAAGCTCATCTTGACATTGAGTGAAATTTTCCAAGTATGTTGGTACCGTCTCGCCCTCCTCCTTCTTGATCTTTCTAAGCTTTTCCTTCAGGGCCAACTTCCTTTGGTCGCTGTTGTTCTGAAACATACTTGTCAAGGCCTTCCATATAGCATATGGAGTTGCCTTACCATGGAGACTCGAGACAATATGATCTCGAACTCCCTCTAATAAGATCATCCTCACCTTTGTGACATTATTCCTCCATGCTTCATGTTGCGCATCATCTCCCTGATTCGGTTCAGGAACACCAGTGTCAATGAACTCCTTCAACCCATTATCCTCCAATACTGCCTCCATCTTGTCCTTCCATTCAATACAGTTCGAAAGAATGTATCTGCAAATTTGAAATACAGTTCAAAATAATATCATCCATTGAAATACGTCTTGGTCAGATGTTAGCTCCAAAGGATGTATCTGTAAATTTGAATATTGTTCAACACAAACTCAATTTCTTCTCCACTATTGTGATTCTTGGCGCTTTGATACCATGTAGAAAATATCTAACACAGCTCTGATACCATGTATAAAATATCTAACACAACTCTGATATCATGTAGAAATTATATAGAAAATATATACCAATGGATTCAATCCGATCATGTAATGTACTAAAACAAGATACTGAATCCTTCTACTATATTTGCGGAATATAAAACATGATCACTCAATCACATGCAAGTAAGAGAAATAAGTAAATCAATCACACAACACAAGATGTATCTGGGGAAATCACTTGCTCAAAAACCCTCTATCATGCATTGTACATAGTCAAATAATCATGAAACAATACAATGCTTTCTCACACCGAGAAAATCTTGCACTCTACATATTGTCTCACCGTGATCCTGCTCAAAACTGACTAGAAATTTCTTAGTCAAAATTGACCAACACTTAGCCAATTCTCAGCTCCTGCTTATCCCAACCTTTCTCACGCAATCACTAGGTAATTAATCCCCATTAAATAGGACAATCAACCTTCCTTGACTACGCAATCTATCATGAGCCTTCCTGTGGCTTTATAATTGCGCTCGGGAAATTCTCTAAAAATACAACTAATAGTTAACTTCTCTTTAACCTCTGTCTCAATCGAGTCGTCATCAGAATTGACATGCATGCATCTATTAATAGAGAATCATTAGTTACTTGATAGATCACTAGTTGTGAATTAAATCTAATTTAATTCACTTGACCTCTCACTAGCTCATCACTCAGTTAGAACTAGTTAAATTGATTTTAACTCAATCAATTTGAGTTAACTGATTATACTCACACCACACTAGTGCATTAACTACAACTGGACCCTAAAAATAATAGAATCACTCTACATGCCTCACTTTTGACCCTCAACTCGAAATTATTGATCTAACTAAGTCTACCTCACTTAATTAACTGATACAAGTTATAATGAGATGAAATTACAATTTTCTTCCGATTTAATTAAGGGATAATTAAATCAAAAGCCTCACATGGTAGCCATTTTTTAGTGCCATTTTCTAGATTTTGTTTCTTGATGCTAATTTCATCATTTCTTGTTGCAAATTTCAAAATTATAGAGTTATAGGAGGGGATTCAGGTAGTTATAACCAACCCTTACCATCATCCCAAATTATACAAGAATGAGATAGGAAAAAATATAAGGGATTTGTAAAGGTTGGGCCAAACTCATTCTAGTTCTAGTCCCTTTGCCTCTTCAGTAGTGTTGGCCAAGAAGAAAGATGACACCTTGAGAATGTGTATCTATTACCAGGCACTTAATAAGAAAATAATTAAGAACCAGTATCTGATTCTGAGGATTGATGAGATGATGGATGAGTTGAAGGGAGAAAAATAATTTTTGAAGATATATATTCACTTAGGCTACCGCCCAATAAGAGTTCAGGAACAAGAGATCCTAAAGATTTCTTTCTAGTGCCATTATGGGCACTATGAATATTTTGTTATGCTATTTGGGCTAACAAATGCCCCCACTACATTTTAGACCTGCATGAACCATGTATTCAATAAACAATGGTAATTTTTTTTTGGTTTTCTTTGATGAAATACCCATTTATAGCATGACTTGGGAAGATCATCTCAGGCACTAGATGGGTGTTGGGAATTTTGGAAGAAAAACAGGTCTACGCAAAAATTTCCAAATGTGTGTTCAACATGACTGAGATTATTTATTTGTGGCATTTGATCGAGAGAGATAGGGTCAAGGTACACCAATATAAAATTAGGGAAATCATCGAGTGGCTTACCCCCAAGAATGTGACAAAACTGAAAAGTTTTCTAGGCCTTTTCACCTGTTACAGGAAGTTTGTTAAGGCGCTCTCATAGTTAACGAGGCCGATTAGAGAAATTTTGAGGTCTAAAATGGGCATCAAAACAAAAATGTACAACCAAAATAAAATTTAAAAGAATCAATAGGATTCAAGTTGATGATTTCAACCATGGGGGATGATTCACCATTTTTGGAGTAAAAAGGTGAAAGTATTTAAAAATAAAAACAAAAAACAAAAAACCTATTTTTTCAACTTATCTCCCTACATTTTTACTCAAATTTTGAGTGGGAGCACTCATTCGATGTGTTAGGTCCCTATATTACTAGTATAGTCCCTTATTATTGTTAGTGTAACCCCCTTATTGTTATTATTGTACCCCTGTAACCCCCATATTGTTATTATTGTGCCCTTAAATTATTATTGTTAGGTCGGATAGGAATACATTGTGGCCCACAAGGATTACATTGTGGCCCCATAGACTCCTATATATAGAAAGGAGGTTTTGTAATTTGTATCATCGAGGAATTTTTCATTCATGTAATGTATTGGAGGTTTCTCCCTCAAAGTGGCTAATTTCTAAGGCGTTGATATCTCTTTTCATCTATTTTTGGAGCTGGTTTCACAATATTTGGTATCAGAGCTTTGCGATTCTAGGGTTTCGCTGCTCCAAACAAGGCAGCATGACATTTTCGCTATAAATTTTTTTCTACGAAGGTTCAGAATCTGAAATTTTTAGAGTGCGAAGCCACAATCCTGAGGAACATCGTCACAAAATTTCAGAGCTTGGTTCACAATTTTTTCGGAGATATGATCTGTGCAAGGTAGGTCATTTTGCAGGCTCCTGAATTTAACCTAAACAGGCCATCATGGTATTTTCGTAATAACGTTTTTTCTACAAAGGTTCAGAAGCTGAAATTTTTAGAGGGCGAAGACGAAATCCTGAGGAAAAGTGTTCCAAAATTTCAAATATTGGTTTGCCATATTTTCGAAGATATGATCTGTGGAAGTTAGGGCTTTTTGAGGCTTCTGAATTTCATCTCAAAGAGGTGATCATGGGAAAATCTTCATAGCTCTCTCTCTGAGCATCAGATTGGAATGTCGTAAAAACTGGGCCACAATGTAATCCTAGCCGACCTAAAAATAATTATTTAGGGGCACAATAATAACAATATGGGGGTTACAGGGGTACAATAATAACAATAAGGGGGTTACTCTAACAATAATAAGGGACTATACTAGTAATATAGGGACCTAACATGGCTTTGCTCCCGTAAAAAAATTGTCACTTGGTCAATTTTTACAGAGGAAATGATAGCACATTATGAGGATACAAGGAGCAACACCTTCTTTAGCCAATTGATAAATCTCAAACAAAAGTGTTCAATGGGGAAGCACATTTAGGACTTCCAAAAATTGAATATAAGGGTAACTGATATTTCAGAGGAACACAGGATTGACATCTTCATATGTACTTTAAAGGATAACATCCAACATGAATTTTGTGTTTTGGAACCTGATTCATTGGAGAAGGCATTTAGGTTGGCAAGAAAAATTGAATGTAAAATTATGGCGACAAGGAAGCCTACCACTCACTTCTATAAAGAGGGAAATGTTGCTACTCCTAGATTTCCACAACCTACAAGGTTGACACCACAACAATTGGAAGAAAAAAGAGCAAAAGGGTTTTGCTACAGTTGTGATAACAAATACACTAAAGGTCATAAGTGTGCTAAGAAGAAATTATTTTACATAGATTGTGAAGAGGAAGAAGAAAATGAACAAGAAGAGGATATACACCAGGAACCAACCCTAGAAGAGGAAGAAATGAATCCGACCATATCGTGTAATGCACTGGCAGGAATTAGCACTCCTCAAACTCTCAAGATAGAAGGACAAATCAAGAAGAAAAAGGTAATAGTGTTGATTGATTCAGGTAGCACCCATAATTTTATTCATTGTAAGGTAGCCAAGGAATTAAATTGTTTCCTATACCCAGCACCAGAATGTCAAGTGATGGTTGCAAATGGAGGAACTATAAATTGCTCTGGAAAACGCCATAATATCAAGCTAACCATGGGGGAATATGTATTGACTAGTCCAATGCTTTCCATTCCTATGGGAGGTGCTGATGTTGTACTAGGAGTACAATGGTTACAATCTTTGGGGACGGTAGTTTTTAATTTTCAAGAACTTTTCTTGAAATTTTTTTCAGAAGGAAAGGAAGTCGAATTACGAGGTATTGAAGGGAAGCTGGGAAGGATAATAAGCTCTAATGTCATGACAAAGCTTCTAAAGAAAGAACAACGAGGCATAATTGCACAATTATTCTCACTAGAAGTTCCGACATCAAAATCATCTATTTCTGCAGATCTCCAACAAGTCTTGGACAATCATTCCAAGGTGTTTGAAACTCCCAAAGGACTCCCACCGATTTGTGATCATGATCATGCTATTCATTTAATTCCAGGAAGTGTTCCTCCAAACATCAGGCCTTATAGATATCCTTACTTCCAAAAGAGCGAAATTGAACGTATGATTGCAGAAATGTTAGAGGCGGGTATAATTCAACCTAGTCAAAGTTCTTTCTCTGCTCCTGTAGTATTGGTACACAAGAAGGATGGATCATGGTGCATGTGTCCGTATTATAGGGAGCTCAATAAGCTCACCATTAAAGATAAATTTCCCATTCCTGTGATTGATGAATTATTGGATGAATTACATGGAGAAATTTATTTTACCAAGTTGAATCTTCGTTCAGGATATCATCAAATTAGAATGAAGACTGAATATATTCCAAAAACAACATTTCGAACTCATGAGGGTCATTATGAATTTTTGGTCATGCCTTTTGGCCTTACCAATGCACCTTCTACATTTCAAGGGTTGATGAATTCCATTCTCAAACCCTTCCTTAGAAAATTTGTGCTAGTATTTTTTGATGATATACTAATCTACAACAGGTCTTGGAAGGATCATGTTGAACATGTTGACAGGGTGCTCAAACTATTGCAGGAGAAACAATTATATGCAAAAACATCCAAATGTTTTTTTGGAGTACAAGAGGTGGAATATCTGGGTCATATTGTATCTCACGAGGGTGTTAAGGTAGACCTTAACAAAATTAAAGCCATTAAGGAATGGAAAGTCCCCACAACCATAAAGCAGTTGCGAGGATTTCTCAGGTTAACAGGGTATTATCGCAAGTTTGTTAAGAATTATGGGAGAATAGCAGCACCTCTAATAACATTATTGAAGAAAGATGCATTTTCATGGACTCCTGAAGCAACTAAGGCCTTTGAACGTCTTAAAGAGGCAATGTGCCTAGCACCGGTCTTAGCTACACCAGACTTCACAAAAACCTTTATTGTGGAATGTGATGCCTGAGGAAATGGAATTGGTGCAGTTTTAATGCAGGAAGGAAGACCCATTGCTTTTGAAAGTCGTCCAATCAAAGGAAAGTATTTACAGAAACCTATTTATGAGAAGGAAATGTTAGCAACACTGCATGCACTAAAGAAATGGCGAACTTACCTAATGGGAAGACACTTCAAGGTAAAAACTGATCATGATAGTCTTAAACACTTTTTGGAACAAAGACTATCTTCAGAAGAGCAGCAAAAATGGGTCACAAAGATGTTGTGTTATGACTTTGAAATAATCTACAAAAAAGGAAAGCTTAATGTTGTTGCAGATGCACTCTCAAGAAAGAATGAAGAGGTGGAAGCATTGCTTTGTGCTATTTCTATTATCCAACCAGATTGGATAACTGAAGCAAGAGATGAATGGAAGAAGGACAAAGATGTATGGACACTCATTCAAAAGTTGCAGCAAGATCCTAGTACATCCGATACATTTAGTTGGAAAAATGATTCCTTATGGTACAAAGATCGCTTATATCTTTGTAAGAATTCCCAACTAAAACAAAAGATTCTTCGGGAATTGCACACTTCTCCTTTAGGAGGACACTCAGGATTTTTAAAAACTTACCACAGGGTGAAGAAAGAATTTTTTTGGGATGGCCTTAAATCCGATATTCGAAAGTTTGTGGCGGAATGTTTGGTTTGCCAGCAGAATAAAGTGGAAACAATTAAGACCCCAGGACTTCTACAACCTTTATCCATTCCAAGCCAACGTTGGGAGGAGATTTCAATGGATTTTATCACAGGTTTACCTAAGTCCGAAGGAAAGAGTGTCATCATGGTGGTAGTTGATAGACTTACCAAGTATGCACACTTTTGTGTATTATCTCATCCATTTAAAGCAAGTACAGTTGCTACTACATTTATGGACAGAATTCAAAAGCTACATGGAAGCCCAAGGGTTATTGTGAGCGACAGAGATCCCATTTTTACTGGAAATTTTTGGACGGAGTTATTTTCTTGTTTGGGTACTCAATTAGATCATAGTTCATCTTATCATCCTCAATCTGATGGTCAAACTGAGATAGTAAATAAATGTTTGGAATGATATCTTCGTTGTTTTGTATCTGATAAAAAAACACAATGGGTCAAGTGGTTACCTCTCGCTGAATGGTGGTATAACACTTCCTTCCATACTGCAGCAAAAATGACCCCATTTATGGCACTTTATGGATATCATCCACCATCCATAACATCATCTTTAAGAGAAAATTTGAAGGTTCAAGCAGTGGAAGATCACATCGAGCATCAGCAAGAAGTTCTCCAACTCTTAAAGGATAACCTGAATTTGGCACAAAATCGAATGAAACAACAAGCATATCAACATCGCAGCGAGAGAAGTTTTGATGTAGGAGATTGGGTATTTTTACGGCTACAACCATATAAACAAATGTCCCTCAAGCAAGCTAAGAAGGATAATAAATTATCGCCAAAGTACTATGGTCCTTACAAGGTGTTGCAAAAGGTTGGTACTATGGCATACAAATTGGAGCTTCCTGCTTCTTCGCGAGTACATCCAGTTTTCCATGTTTCATGCTTAAAGAAGGTTATAGGTGAAAATCTTCCTGTTCAAACAGTATTGCCAGAACTTGATGGGGAAGGGAAAATCATATTGGAACCTGAAGCAGTCATGGAAAAAAGAACTCGACAACTACGGAATCGATCAATTTCAGAGTATCTCATCAAGTGGAAGAACTTACCCACCGAAGATTCTACATGGGAGGATGAGAATTTTATACAGAAGCACCCAGAGCTACTCAAGCATTGAGGACAACACTTTTTTGAAGGAGAGGGGCATGTTAGGTCCCTATATTACTAGTATAGTCCCTTATTGTTGTTAGTGTAACCCCCTTATTGTTATTATTGTACCCCTGTAACCCCATATTGTTATTATTGTGCCCTTAAATTATTATTTTTAGGTCGGCTAGGATTACATTGTGGCCCCATGGACTCCTATATATAGAAAGGAGGTTTTGTAATTTGTATCATCCAAGAATTTTTCATTCATGTAATGTATTGGAGGTTGCCCCCTCGAAATGGCTTATTTCTAAGGTATTGATATCTCTTTTCATCTATTTTTGGAGCTGGTTTCACAACACGATGTGGAATTTAATTCCTCATCCAAGGAGTAGTGATGTTGCATACTTTAAATGAATCATGTTATATGAAAAATGAGATATACATGAAAAATGTGATTATAATAACGTTTTTTCATGTATTTCTCATTTTTTTTGTAGAAGGTTCCATAAAAAGTATACAAAATGGGTACTCGTTGGATGAAGAATTAAATTATGCATCTAAGAAGTGCTCCCGCTTAAAATTTGAGTGAAATTGTAAGGAGATAAGTTGAAAAAATAGTTTTTCTATTTTCCCTCGAAAATTTGATGATGTAATCTAATATTGTATTATTATTTCTATTATTATTTTATAATATTCCTTAGGAGGTCAAGTTTAGACCTCAAAATTTCTCTAATCTTACAGACCTCATTGAGAAGGGAGCTTTCAGTTGGATAGATGAGGAAGAAGAAAATCTCTAAGAGGATGAAATAGGTGATGAGTCCGTGTCTCGTGCTATCTTTATCAGAATTCACTTAGCCATTTTTTATTGAGTGTGATGCTTAAAGGACAAGTATACGATCCTTTTTTATGCAAAATAACCATCCCATTTCTTTTGAGAGCTACAAACTCAAGGAATATGAGCGACATTACTCGATTTATGATAAGTATATGTTATGCATCATGCATGCGTTGGAAAAATTCAAACAGTACTTGGTGGGGAATAGGTTTAAGGTGAAAATAAATCATAATAGCCTAAGGTTCCTCATGGAGTAGAAATATTTGAGTGAGTGACAATATAAGTAGATCAATAAACTTAAAGCATGTGATTTTGAGATCAAATATGTTAAGGGAAACAACAATGTGGTATTTGATTCCCTTCCCATAGTACCATCCACACTCTCTCTCCCTCTCTCTTATGGATATTTCAGTTGATTGGAAATCTCTCCTGTTAGTTCAGTACTCCATGAACAACTTTTCTTGTGAGATCCTCGATGGATTAGCCCAAGATGATAGGTACCATGTTGTTGATGACGTCATTTATTACCAAGATATGATCTACCTAGTACTAGAATATCAACTTAAGGAGAATATCCTACATGCAACACATAACTCACCACTAGCATGGAATCATGGGTATTTAAAAACATACATGAAAATCAAGGAAATATTAAAATGGATGTGCTGATATTCATGAGGGAGTGCAACATCTACCAACATAATAAAGTAGAGCATACTCATCTGGAATGTTTATTTTAGCCACTTCCCATTCCAGAGCAAAAATGGGAAAGAATTTCGATGGATTACTTCACAGGGTTACCCCAGGTGTCGGGGATGGACTAAATTTATGTGGTGGTTGACAAGCTCACAAATTTTACGCACTTTTTTGCCATACTTTCTTGATATGTTGTAGCACATGTAGCAGAGTTATTATTGAGAGAGATATTTTGATTGCACGGACTACCAAAGACCATTGTCAACGATAGGGACCGTAGATTCATGGGAGGATTTTGGCAAGAGTTGTTCAAGTTGGTTGGGACAGATTTAATGTCGAGTACTAGTTACCACCCATAGATAGATGGGAAGACTAAGGTAGCCAACAAATGGCTGGAGGGTTATCTAAGAAATAATATGTTAGGACAACATGATGCTTGATAAAATGGTTACACTTCAAAGAACATTGTTATAACACCACTTATCACATGTTTATTAGGATGACACCCTTCAGAGCCTTATATGGGTATGATGCACCAACATTTGTGGATTTTTTTTTACATACAACAATGCACTTAAAGCTAAGGAGTGGATTTAGAAGAGCCATGACATACTATGAATCCTCAAAGATAATTTGCAGATGGATTAGAATTAACAAAAGGTTTATGTAGATAGGAATCAAGTGGAGTGTAGCTTTGAGGAAAGGGACTTGGTATACCTTTGTCTGCAACCCTACTGAAAATCATCACTTAAACTAAAAGGGGCATAGAAATTGAAACCAATATTATATGGACCCTACATGATTTTGAGGTGTATAGGGGAGGTGGAATATGAGTGAGAGCTTCGATATGGATGAAAAATATATAATTTCTTCCATGTTGCATGCCTCAAGAAGGCCCTGGGACAACATGTCATCACTTCTATTGAGCTTCTACCATTGGATGAAGAAGGGCAGTTAATTCTGGTCCCTGAAGAAAGTTTGGAGGTAAGGGAACGAAATTTAAGGAACAATACCGTTAAAGAGTGCCTAGTTAAATGGAAGGATTTACCTATTGAAGATGCCACATGGGAAGGAGAACAAGTGCTCTAACATCCTTGATTAAATTTTCTTGAGGACAAGAAATATTTGGCGGGGTGGACTGTAATGTCCCCATCTGCTTCAGAGACATAAGGGGGGGTTCTTATAGCCTAATAAAGTTCAGGTAAGCTTTCAATATTGCCCCTGACTCTAATCTCAAAATTTTGAATCATTAAGGGGATGATAAAGCCCCTTATTTATACAAAAAAAGTTGAGGGGAAACCTCCTTGAACTGAGGGCTACTTCCCTCCAAAAATTTTATGCAACCAACTCACAAATAGAAGAAAAGATAGATCATTGACTTAAAAATTATCCTCTTTGAGGGGGAAAATTCATTTACATTACATATATGAAATATTCTTGGATGATAAAAATGATAATACCTCCTTGGTATATATATGGGTCTAAGGGGTCACAATATAATCAGAGCCTACATATTAATAATAATGTAAGGGCACAACAATAACAATAGCGAGCTTCTATGGGGCACAATAATAACAATAGGGGGCTACATTAACAATAATAATAAGGGGAATATACTAGTATTTTAGGGACCTAACATGCCCCTCTCCTTCAAAAAAGTGTTGTCCTCAACATTTGAGTAGTTCTGGATGCTTCTATATAAAATTCTCATCCTCCCACGTGGAATATTCAACAGGTAAGTCCTTCCACTTAATGAGATACTCAGAAATTAATTGATTTCGTAGATGTCGGGTTCCTATTTCTGTGATTTATTCAGGCTCGAATATGATTTTTATTTCTTCGTCAAATTTTGATAACACTGTTTGAACTAGGAGCTTGTCACTGATAACCTTCTTTAAGCATGAAACATGAAAAATTATGTGTATTAGGAAAGATTCAAGAAACTCCAATTTGTATGCTAGAGTACCAATATTTTGCAACACCTTGTATGTACCATAGTACTTGGGTGATAATTTATTATCCTTCTTAGCTTGCTTGAGGGATATTTGTTGGTATGGTTGTAGCCGTAAAAATACCTAGTCGTCTACATAAAAACTTCTTTCACTACAATGTTTATCTGCCTGTTGTTTCATTCGATTATGCACTAGAGTGAGCTTATCATTTACATTAGAGGAAATTTCAGCCTAAAATTGGCCTCCTAAGGAAAAATAATAGTTAAAATAATAAAATAAGAGTTATGAAATTTGGAGGGAAAAGAACACAACTACTTTTTTTTTATTGTATTTTAGGCTTATCTCCTTATCAATTTATTCAAATTTTATGTGTATAAACTCGTTGGATGTGGAATTAAATTCCACTTCCAACGAGTACCCATTATGCATACTTTTGAGAAGACCCACATTAACAAAATTTGAAGATACATTAAAAAAATGTGTTCAACACGCTATTTTAATGTATCTTCAAATTTTGTCCATGTGGGTCTTCTCAAAAGTATGCATAATGGGTACTCGTTGGATGTGGAATTTAATTATGCATTTAACGAGTGTCTACACTTGAAATTCAAGTAAACCTGTAAGGAGATAAGCGAAAAATACAAGTTAAAAAAAGTAGGTTTTTTTCGTTTTGCTCCAAAATATTTACATGTACATATTTTTAAATTTAAGGGATTTTGACTGGTTTACATATTATGACATGGAAATTACGTGAAAATTTCATGGGCACTTTTAGGATGAAATTTACTATAATGAGAGTTATAGAACTTGTTATTGATGCTCGATGTGATCTTCCACTGCTTTGACCTTATAATTTTCTCTTAAATAAAATGTGAAGGATGGTGGATGGTATCCATAAAGTGCCATAAATGGGGTCCATTTTGCTGCAATATGGAAGGAAGTGTTATACCACCATTAAACTCGAGGTAACCACTTGACCCCTTGTGTGTTTTTATCAGATACAAAGAAATGAAGATATATTTACAAAAATTTGTTAACTGTATCAGTTTTCCCGTCAAATTGAGGATGATAAGATGAGCTATGAGCTAATTGAGTACCAACACCAGAAAATAATTTCATCCAAAAATTTCTAGTGAAAATGGGATCTCTGTCACTTACAATAATCTTTGAGTTTCCATGTAGGTTTTGAATTGTTCCATAAATGTAGTAGCAATTTTACCATCTTTAAAAGGATGAAATAATGCCAAAAAGTGTTCATACTTGGTAAGTCTATCAACTACCACCATGATGAATTTTTTCCTTCTGACTTGGGTAAACCTGTGAATCCATTGAGACCTCCTCCCATCGCTAACTTATAATGGCTAAAGATTGCAATAAACCTGGGGTCTTAATTTTCCCAGCTTTATTTTGTTGGAAAACCAAACATTCTGCCACAAACTTTTGAATATCAGGTTTAAGTCCATCCCAAAAAAATTCCTTCTTGACCCTGTGGTAAGTTTTTTAAAATCATGAGTTCCCTCCTAATGGGGAGGTGTGAAATTCCAAAATAATATTTTTCTTGAGTTGGGAATTATTAAAAATATATAACTTATCTTTGTATCATAATGAACCATTTTTCTATATAAATGTATTAGATGTACTGGGATCTTTCTACAACTTTTGAATGAGTGTCCACACATCCTCATCATTCTTCCATTCATCCCTTGCTTCGGTTATCCAAACAGGTTGGATAATATAAATGGAAAAAATAAATGCTTCCACATCTCCATCCTTTCTTGAGAGCGCATATGCAACAACATTTTTCTTCCCCTTTTTGTGGATGATTTCAAAGTCATAACCCAACAACTTTGTGACCCAGTTTTGCTGCTCTTCTTAAGATAATATTTGTTCCAAAAGTATTTAAGACTGTCATGATATGTTTTTCCCTTGAAGTGTCTTCCCATTAGGTAAGGTTTCCATTGCTTTAGTGCATGTAGTATTTCCAACATTTCCTTCTTGTAAATAGGTTTGTGTAAATACTTTCCTTTGATTGGACAACTTTCAAAAGAATGGGTCTTCCTTCTTTCATTAAAATAGCACCAATTCCATTTCATGGGGAGTCACATTCCACAATAAAGGTTTTTGTGAATTGTGGCGTAGATAAGCCTGGTGCTTGGCACATTTCCTCTTTAAAATGTTTAAAGGCCTTAGTTTCTTCTGGAATCCAAGAAACTGCATATTTATTCAGTAATGTTGTTAGAGGAGCTTTTATTCTCCCATAATTCTTAATAAACTTGTGATAATACCCTATCAACCCGAGAAATCCTCAAATATGTTTATGGTCATGGGTATTTTCCATTCCTTAAATGATTTAATTTTTTTAGGGTCTACCTTAACACCATCATGAGATATAGTATGACCCAAATATTCTGCCTCTTGTAATCCAAATAAACATTTGAATTTTTTTGCATATAATGTTTTCTCCTCCAATAGTTTGAGCACCCTATCAATGTGTTGAACATGATCCTTCCAATACTTGCTATACATTGGTGTATCATCAAAAAATACTAACACAAATTTTCTAAGTAATGGTTTGAAAATGGAATTCATCAAACCTTGAAATGTGGAAGGTGCATTAGTAAGGAAAAAAGGCATGAAAAAAAATTCATAATGACCCTCATGAGTTATGAATGTTGTGCTTGTAATTCTTCAGTATTCATTATAATTTGATGATATCCTTAACAAATATCCATCTTTGTGAAGTAAATTTCTCCATGTAATTAATCAAACAATTCATCAATGACATAAATGGGAAATTTATCTGTAATAGTTTGACACCCTCCTCCCATAGTTACCCAATTTAACTGGTCCATTGGGGTAAACATGTGACAGGAGTCTACTATGATATGATTAAAATCCCCATGTACATTTAAGGAAGTAGAACTGACACAACACAACCAATTTGACCTTCTACACATGCTACAGAATCCTCAAGAGCCATCCAACCCTTCCAAGTGATCAACCCCTAAGACAACCTAGCATTTTATCAACCTAGAGCCTCAGTCACTCCCATGACATGGGAATGCATGTGACTGGGCCCCTCTAGTCACTCCCACAGCAAGGGCATACCTGCAACTTGGGAATTTTCCAAGTAGTTCTATTCCAGCGACCCTGACTTATGTGCCACTTTTTCAAGTCTAGGACTCAAGCCACTGCCTAGAACTCCATGAAACTTCCAGAAATGAAAAGTAACATAGAAACAATGATACAAAAAAATACTTGAACAAGGACTTGACTAGACCCCTACTATACATGACAGGAATTTCACCAAACATATCACAAATATGCATTCTACAAGTCATAATATCATATATGAGCACTCTCATACTTATCTGAGAATCACTAAGAAGCATTGATGCCTTATCACATTAGCTGCATTATCATCTATTAGGTCATAAATTTATTGTTCATTCATTTATAAATCAAAACATGATGAGATCCATACCTCATCACTGTCATAAAACATCATCATAACAAAAATATGAACAAAAAAAATAATAAGGATACAACATCCATAAATTCCACATATGATCAAGTAAATTTTCACATAAAATACCAAGGGAATGAACTCTTATTAATGAATGCAAAATCCAACTAGGTTTGGGACTTCCACATTCCACCCGATCATAGATTCATTGAAAGAAATATATCTTCATCCAATCACCCCCGTGCCATTTTCCAAGCATGAATGTGGTACTCAAAACCAAAAATAAACTAGGGCTTCTCAAGGCTAGACCACCTCATCCCCTTCAATAAAACCAGGCTTTACGGCAATCCTCGCCAGTTCACTAGGCCAAAAGAAAGCATGGATGCCACCGGATTTCCCAACCTACACCATGAGGAATTTTACTGCCTCCTAGTCTCTAGGCTTTACCGTAATCCATAGTTTGATCTAGTGATCACTAGGTCATAATCGAGATAGCACCCTCCATGCTTTAACGTATATCCCACTATTTATCGATCAAGGATTCTAGGCATGATTTATCAAGGGCGCCCACCTCTAGGCTTTACCATATATCCTACTATTCACTAGTTGAAGATTCTTAGGCCCATCGAGGCACACTATAATTGGGTTTACCACAACCCATAGTTCGGTCATGGGTTACTAGGCCATTGGATTTACCGTAATCGACAGTATGGTTCAGGGGTCACTAGGGTATGTGCTATTTCATTCAAAGATCCACCTCACATCCAAAAATACAGCTTAACCAGAACATGAGAACCCCATCACACCATGGCTATCTGAAAATGGTAAAGAAAGGCTGAAGAACATTGTCACACCTAGAAAATCCCATTCCAATGACAACAAGAGAACCAAGAAAAAACATGCATAACCATGCATGCCAAATATAGCAAGGAAATCACACATGCAAATCGATACCTGCAAGTAGACTCATTGTAGTTTTTTGATCTTTATCTTCCTTGTTTGATATTTGCTTCCTCTTTTCCTTCTTTTCCTTTCTTGATTCAATGTTGAAGTACTACAAGAAAACTTTAGGTGTCCAAGAGTGTGAGTAAGAGAAAATAGAGAGAGAGCTCCAAAACTGAAATGACAAAAGGTACCAAATAATCATCATAAGCCTTTTTGTTAACGTGACCTCTATTTTCTTTATTTTTCCATTATTTTCCTTCATTTTACTCCTCACATACAACCTGTGACCTTTCACCTTTCTTTCCTCCTAATTTCCATATTTTTCATAAATAAACTGCCAAAATTTCCATTTTGCCTTTCCAAAGCCTTTTCCACTTCCTTTACCAATTTCCTTAGCCATAATAAACCAAAGTAACACCCACACTAGGATTTTTTCCCCAACATTTGTCTTGGAATAAGTGTCCCATAACCATGGTTATTATTTTTCTTTTATTAACTTTTATTACATGAAATTTTCACCAGGGTTGTTACAGAGCCCTCCCCCTTTGGGGAACATTGTGCTCAGTGTTCAATGACACCTAAAACCAACAAGACTATTTAAAGAAAAAAATACTACCCATGGAGCTTTATAACTTAGCTCGTTGCAGTATTTACAATGATCAACTTGCTGAGAAGTAAACCAACATGACAACATAACAACATGACAACCATAATGACATGACACACATATCACTTATAGGAGCTTTATAAAAAAGCTCATGATGATATTTACATCCATATACAAATTTACATGTACCAAAACATCATACCAAATAATATACCAAAACATATATCAAGGACATTCACTCAACTAGCAAATATAGAAGGATACATATCCTGAATTTAATACACCATCTCACATGTAGCTTTATCGGGCCCAAAGTGATTCCACTATACTTTAACCTGCTCGATTGCTTGGTTTCAGAGCATAAGCACCTTTCTCTGCAATATACATAGACGTTCCAGCTTGAATTCTCCATCTGAATCCACCTGCAATACAGGCCAGTCATTCACATGATCATCATCTTTAACATACTTCTTAATTAATGATACATGGAAAACATCATGGACTTTCATGGTTGGAGGTAGTGCAAGTCGATCGGATACTGATCCAATCCTTTCAACAATCTTGAAAGGTACACAAAACCAAGGAGCCAACTTGGCACATTATCCAATCCTCAAGGAACTCTTCCTGGGTTTGACACGCAAGTACACATGTTCCCTAACCTGAAACTCCTTAAACAACTTGTTCCAATCCGCATAGCTTTCTTCCTTTCCTGTGCTGCCTTTAGATTCCTTTTGATCACCTGCATTTCTTGTTCCATTTCTACTAACATATTCGGTCCAATCAATACCTTTTTCACTGGATCACTCCAACTTATGGGAGTATTACAACTTTGCTCGTACAATGCCTCCATCGGAGTCATATTCAGTTATTTCTGGTAACCGTTTTTGTAAGAAAACTCAACCAACAGAAGGTACTCCTCCCATATCTTATGTTGATGTATCATATTCATCCTAAAAATGTCTTCCAATATCATGTTGACCCTCTCTGTATGTCCATTTTTGTATGGATGATAAGTTGTATTGAAGGCCAACTTTCTACCTAAACCTGCAATCAACCCCTTCCAAAAATTGGAAGTGAACTTTTCATCCTTGTCTGACACAATCTTCTTCGGAACACCATGAAATATAACCACATCTTTGATGAACACCTATGCCACATCACTGGTTGAATACATAATCTTCACTAGAATGAAGTGTGCTACCTTAGTCAACCTGGCCACCACAAAAATGATGGAATCATGTTGCCTAGGTGTCCTTGTAAAACATGTAATGAAATCCATGGAAATTACCTCCCATTTCCACTCTAGAATCAGAATCAGTTGTAGTAGTCCACCTGAATTCTTACATTCTACGTTTATCAGCTGGCATTCTAATTATCTAGCCACAAACTCTTCCAGATCCTTCTTCAGATTTGACCAATTATAAAACTTATTTACTGTTGTCAATGTGTTTTGGTATCCTAGGTGACCTAAATATAGTTTAACATGAAATTCCCTCAAGGTAATAATCTTGAGCTCACTACTTCCTGGCACATATATCCCGTCCCTAAATCTAATCAAGCCACCTACTGAGAGATGAAAATCCACATCTTGTGCACCTATACCTGCACCTGTACTCTATTGTAACCGATGCCTAAGCTCTTTATACCTTCCATCTTGTTATCCTTCCTGTAAGGTCTGATCTTTTATAGTTTTCCCATAAGAACTCATAGTTGCAATGTGATTTACATGTATATTCCTCCTGTTAATAGAATATACAACCTTGTTCTCTTTTACCTTGATGTACCTAATCTCGAAGTCAAACTCACTGATTGTGACCAACTATCTAGCTTTCCTGGCATTCAGATTCAGTTGGTCAAACAAGTATCTCAACCCACTATGATCACTCACCAATACAAACCTCCTGCCAAGAATATAGTGCCTCCACATCTTCAAAGCATGAATGATCTCTTTTAACTCAAGATAATGTGTTGGATAGTTCTTCTCATGCTCGCTCATAGCACACTACCTTTCCCTCCTGCATAAGGACTCCACCAAGCCCTCCCTTGCAAGAATTTGTACACACTGCAAAATCTTTTTCTGGATCAAAAATATTTGACACTAGAGAATTTTTCAAGAACTGCTTCAACTGTTAAAAACTTGTTGCAAATTCCTCTATCCATTCAAATTTCTTACCTTTCATTTGCACTGACATAATATGATATGAAATTTGGGATAATCTCATGACAAACCTCCTATAATAGCCTACTAACCCGATAAATGATCTTATCTCATCCACATTTCTAAGATATCCCACTCCATGATAGCCCTTATCTTATCTAGATCCATTGTTATGCCTTCCTTGGAGACCACATGCCCCAAGTAATGTACCTATGTCTGAAACAAAGTGCATTTACTAAGCTTAGTATACAACTACTTATCTCTTATCAATCTCAACGCTGCTGCTAAATGCTCGACATGCTCTTCCTCATTATTAGAATATATGAATATGTCATCAATGAATACAATAAAAAACTTGTCCAAATAAGGACAAAACACACTATTCATCAAGCTCATTAAGGTATTTGGAGCATTATTCAAACCATATGGAACTAAAAAAAACTCATAATGCCCATATCTGGTCCGAAAATTTGTCTTGGAAATATCCTCTTCCTTGATGCATACCTAATGATATTCATATCTCAAGTCAATCTTTGAGAACATCGCTACTCCTTCAATTGATCAAATAAGTCATCATTCCTCGAAAATGGATATTTGTTCTTGATGTTCACCTTTTTAAACTTCCTGTAATCAATGCACAACTTGAGATTATCATCCTTCTTCTTCACATTGTAATATTCCTAAATTAGCATGCAGCTAATAGAAATATTAACTTTTCTTTAATAATCTAGTTAGATGAATAAATGGGCAAGGAGGCTCATAAAGTTGCTTAAGTAGGAATAAAATCCGTCATAATGTGAAAAGGGATCATGTAATAACTAGATCAAGCATCCACATGTGTGAACAGGGTCTAAAATGTGTGGACAAAGTCAAGTTTGACCAAGTCAATAGCATTATTATATGAGTGGGTCCTAAATAAAGACAGCTCAATCTGAATGAAGATCAATCTAGCCAGTCAAAATGAAGACACCTTGAGTGTGAAAGGAGACAAGGCATGAAGATCCAATCAAGATTGACTAAATAAAATAGCACTATAAATAAATGATCAAGACTAATGGAGAGAGCGTAATTTTGGTGGAGGAGCCTTTGCATGGAAGCAACCTCATAATGGGGTGGGACCCTTGGTGAGGAAGCTCATCAATTATATAATGGAGGGGATGGCAATCATATGGGGCATGATGGAAGATTATATTTTGTATATTTTTGTTTAGACTTCTCTACATCCTTTGGTTGTTTAGCTAATTTTGTTGCAATGTTTACTGCAAGGGTTTTCTCATGCGGGAATTCCTCACTTCTTCTTGGAGAACTTGTTTAAGGGATCTAAGAGAAGCATCTTGTGCTACATTTTCCACTATCTAGTGTTAGGCCAAGTAGTTACCTTCAGCAACAGTGCAGTCCCTTTCAGAAATTGCATTTTTTCTTAAGGTATTGCAGTGGAGGGGTTTAACCCCTTGTATTTTGACCTAGTTTCCCTGAAGGATGTTCATTCTAATTCCCAGAAAGCTAGTAGGAGATTATACTACCATTTATTTGCATGCTCAGCCATATTTATGTATTGCTTCAGCCATACGGCATGATTCAGCATTAGATCTGCAACAGATATTTCAAGTACATCATTTTTGTCAAGGAACCCTTGTCAGGTCATCTTGGATCTATGTAAAAGAGAGTAGATCTCTGTTTTTGAACTTATTTGATTAATACATGAGCAGATCTATTTTTTCTCTATATTTTTTAGTATAAACCCTCAAATAAATACACTTTCTCTTTCTGCAATAATTTTTGTTTGTAGCAGTCTTGGGGTTTCAGTGTTTTTAAGATGTTTTGAGCGCAGGAGGCCTATTTAACTAGGCAAAAGACATTTGTTTCTGATCTCCTCTTAGGTTCAAGTTTAATAATGTCAGATCTAATGAATTCATGGGCTTAATTTTTCTGTTTAAACTTATATTTCTTAAAAATGCATTTTTCAAGCATGTATTGTTGAGTTTTCCCATTTGGGAATATTATAGTGGTATCGAAGCTCTAACCTTGGCTCAACCTATGTTCTTCAACCATTATGGAGTATTCTCATGGGAAGGAGAAGATCTGCAAGAGAGATCAAATAAAACCCTTATTTTATGGAGGAAAGAGGTTCTCAAAACTTCTCTTTCAAACTCTGCAGGGTAGAAGCAAGACATCAAAGAAATGAGGGGGGAAAGGCATGGAAGTCCCTCAACAAGATCTACAAGATCTATACATGAGGAAAGCTCTAATTCCTCATCTTATGGGTGTGAGCATTCAGCCACATCATTAGATCTACAACGCTCTATCAACCACTTTTTCATAAAAAAAGAAGGAGAAAGGAGATGTGCCAAAGAAGGAGACTCTTGGCGATTATTTGCAAGAGTATGAAGCTCAATCAAAGGAGTTCCAAGATCACTTGAACTTCCAAGGGTTTTTCAAGATCAAAGTTATCTAGGTGGATATTGGTGGCCACCCACCTATTCCACTTGGCCCCCCACCATTGTCTCTTTCAATTTTTCAGTTTCGGCATAACTTACTATTTTTAGCAGTTTTTCGGGTCCTGAACTTCCGGAGCCATTTTGAGGCCCTAAACGACGTTTTTTGGGTATCAAAGCACCAGCAAAGCTGATTTTCAAATTTATCCCAATAGTTGTAGTCCTCGGATAGAGCTTTCTAATGATGTATCATGTGCGTCAAACGGAGATAGTATGCCAAAGTTACGTCCCTGGGAAGTTGAAACACCAATTTACCCAAACGGGGCCCATAGTTTTGGCGCTTCATCTCCTAGGGTTAGTTTTTTGGGATGTTTAGGGTTCTCCATTGTTTCTCAATAATAAATAGGCCCTCGAGCCTCATTGTAACGCAGTTCAGAGGCCTGTAGCCGCCACATCTCTTCTCAGAGATAGCTACCAGCGCCCTAGCTAGTTTTATTTCCATTCTATCTGTAAGCAAATTTCAGTTCTTTGATATTAATGAAATGAAGTGTTATTTCCGCTGCATCTCTGTATTTATGGTTATATGTTTATTCTGTTGCGTTCCTGCATAAATCCGGATCAGTGGTATCAGAGCGGTCTGCTTTTTCTCGATCCTTCTTTGTATGTCCCCAACGAGGTCGGGGTATAAGGAGCTAGGGCTTGATCTGGTGGAACCTTTGCAAGATCAGCCTCGTAAACCTCGACGGACGCCCATGGGGGACGAAAAGAAAGATGAGGGAGCAGGAGATCCTATCAAAATATTGCTCGAGGAGGCCCTCGGAAAACAAAGGAACGCGATGATGGATAGCTTTGCTCAGATCCTTCAACGGCTGCCCACCGGCGGCGCATCTGCATCCAGTAGCCACTCTGGAGTTGCGACTCCCTTTAAGGTACAAGTAAATTTTGGCATTCCCATATTTGAGGGTCAAATAGACGCAGATGCCGTAGATAGATGGTTGAATCTATTAGAAGGATATTTCTCTGTTCATGACTTTTCAGACCGGGAGAAGATTATTTTTGCACTCCTCAAAGCTACTCCCCATGTTAAGGACTGGTGGGAAACCTACTGTGAGAACAAGGACCAGACATAACCCTCTCTATTCTCGGCCATACCAACTTGGAATTCTTTCCGAGACGCCGTCAAGGAACAGTACTATCCCGTGGGGAGCTATGAGGACAAGTACATACAATGGACCACGCTGCGACAACAAAGGGATCAAGATGTGCATGAGCTGACGAATCTGTTCCATACCCCGCGCACAAAGTTGGGTATCAAAGATTCAGAGAAACATCTGGTGCTAAAGTATCGCAGCTATCTGCACAAATGCATTCAGGAGGAAATGGAGTTCCTTGACATCTCCTCTCTTGGTACGGCATACCGGTATGCTGCCAAGATTGAGCAGAAATTCAAGCAGAAGAAGCGAGACTTTGGATCTGCGAATCAAAAGCAAGGGAAAGGTGCTTCCAAACCGCAGAACAAAGGACCGAGCCAAGGCATGGCAGCTAAAGAAAAGTCATCGAAGCCACAAGAAAAGAACAACACCACAAAGCCAAAGAAGGACACGGGAAAGTGGTGTGAGTTCCATAAGAGTTCCACTCACAACACAAGTGAGTGTCGGGCCAAGCAGTCGCTAGTGGCTGAGATGAGGGCTTCTGAGTCAGATGCATGCTCTGACTCTGAATCGTAACCCTAAAAGGGGAATAAAAAGGGAAACAGACGAACATGCGAGTTCAACGGCCATCGTTGCTACCACAGTTGTCCAAGAGGAACCTAAGATCCAGAGGAGGAGGAACGTTTCTTCCACTCCCAGATGTGGGTAAAGGGCTCCCCGGTACAGTTCATTGTCGACAATGGGAGCCAAAAGAACCTCATTTCAGCAGACGCCATGAAGCGGTTGGGCTTGCCGACCACAGCTCACCCACATCCATACACCATCGGGTGGCTTCACCAAGGACGAGATCTCCGCGTCAGCCAGCATTGCCGCCTTCCCTATAGCATCAAGCCCTTCACGGATGAGGTATTATGTGACGTTGCTCCTATTGATGTTTCTGATGTATTATTAGGACAACCATACTTGTGGAAGCGTCATGCTGTGTATGAGTCTCGACCTCGTGCTGTTATTATTACTTTGGGAAATAAGTCGTACAGGATACCAGAGGTACCACCTCCTACGACTATCTCTTTGGTTACCGCAAAACAATGTAGTAAGCTCATTTCCCAAACCAGGAAATTCGTTTTCCTGATGATCCGCCCCCAGGGCAAGAAGAAGACTGTGGCCACGACCTCCAGACAGGGCCCCTCTGCACGACAACAACAAATGGACAAGGTCGTGGAGGAGTACGGGGACATCTTCACCTCACCCACAGGGGTTCCTCTGCACTGCCAGGTCAAGCACCCGATTGATCTGACCCCAGGTGCGCCACTACCCAATGGACCGATCTATCGACGCTCTGTTCCGGAAAATGATGAAATCAAGAGGCAGATTCAGGAGCTGTTGCAGAAAGGTCACATCAGACCAAGTTCATCGCCCTGTGGGAGCCCGATCGTGTTGGTACAGAAGAAGGATGGGACGTGGAGACTTTGTATTGACTATCGAGCACTGAACAAGATCACTGTCCGGAATAGGTACCCAATCCCACGGATTGATGACCTTCTGGACCA